>OX637534.1:62856033-63456033 GCA_951800035.1 Linnaemya tessellans | reverse complement strand
TAGACAAAACATGTGTTCATATTTTAGTAAGTACCAATTAATCATAAATATTTTAATTTCATTTTCATAAGTTTCTATTAAAGTTTTAATTTTTATTGAAAAAAGAAAGCAAGGCTTTATTTAGCTCGCTGTTGTCTTTGGCGATCTTTTCAAGGGTTTCTGCCTTCCTCTTCTCTATTTCTATAAGCTTCCGTTCATTTTCTTCACTTTTCTGTAAGTGGCACGCAATATCGTTTGAAATGCTATCAAACTTCTTCATCACCAACACTCTAAAATCGCATTTCATATTTTCCCGGTGATGGGACCGTCTTCTAGTACTATTTCCGGCTTGGGAATAGTTTCGATGAGGGCACAGACAATGGTGACGGAAACATTGAAAAATTGCTGACTTGAGAAATCAAATGTATTTAGCATGAAACGTCATTACAAAATAACTATAAAAACAGCAAAATTGTTTTGAAAATAAGAAATTTGATATATTATTTTCTCCACACATTCAATGCAATGTACTTATATAATACTTATATATACAAGTTTGTACTTGTATATACCATTTTTCCGTTGCCCACTTTGATGTGCCAGCAGAGCCACTTCGCTGGCCTCATTCCACATAATTCTCTTTCGTTTTGTCCTTGCACCTGTTGCTGGAAGAAATAAATTGATAATTTTTAATTTTCGTTTGTTTAATAAGAAGTTTCAAATGAAAAACTCACCATCAACTTGAAACGCCATTTTTTCTGCGAATTTAATTTGTTTACATATGAGTTCACACATTTCATAAAGTTTGCTCAATAGATATTATGGCGCTCACTAACAAACTTTTACAGTGCTGCATTTCAAACTTTGCTCAATTTTATACACAATTAAGCGTTAATTGATCAATTAGTAAATTAAAATTTTGTATGGTTAGTCGAGCTCAATAATGCTGTTAATTACGATAAACTCAATTAAGACGTATGTCTGAACACCATTTAAGCAAACGTTTTTATACCCTTCACAAAAAAGTGAAAGGGTATATATAGGTTTGTCATTCCGTGTGTAATTTCTTCGATATGCACATGGGACCCCATAAAGTATATATATTCTGGATCCCTATGAATAGCCATGACGATTGAGCGATGTCCGTCTGTCCGTCCGTCTGTACGGGTTTCCCAAGCCCCCAGAAGAGCTAGAGACTTCGTTCTTGAACCGTTGGATTGGAAATGAACTTAAATAGGCTGCTATTGAAATTCAGAAAGATCCAAAGTATGGTTCCAGAGCTGGGAAGCTTGCACCTATTTATCGATGCAAAATTTATACCAAAAATCAATTATTTTTTTTAATGTTTGTAAATTAAACCTACTTCGTGCTTTGGGGAGCCTCAGTGGTCTATTAAAAACTAAAAAAATAAATTTTTTTTCCAGGGATGGGCAATTAACATTTTTTTTCGGCCTATTCCGTATTTTGTAGTACATGTAGTAACTAAAATTGTTAAAAATTTCAAGTTTTTCTTTAACAAAACCACTTTATACGTCCTGAAGATTTGCATTAGCTAAAAAAAATCAAAAATTTTAAATTCAAATTTTGCTACCAGGGGTGGGAAATTGAATATACATATTTTATACATGAAAGTAATCAAACAGGCAACTGATGTTGTTTTTTTTGTTTTTTGCTAACTAAAACTGTCTTATAATTTAGGAAGAACATAATTGGTATCAAAAATTCAAAAACAAAAAATAAAATTTCGAATCCAGGGATGGACAAGTGCAATATTTTATGGTACATGAAATTTACCAAAATGGTACAAAATTTGCAATTTTTGGTAAATAAAACTACCTTATACCTCAAGAAGCGTTGCACTGATAAAAAAAAACAAACAAACAAAATTAAAATTTCGTTTCCAGGGTTGGAAAAATTAAATTTTTTTTTGGTATATGCAATATTTTGTAGTATATGTAATAACCAAAATGGTTGCAAAATTCGAGTTTTTCTTAAACAAAACTACTTTATACCTCATAAAGATTTGCATTGATAAAGAAAGTTTTAAATATTTAAATATCGCTTCCAGGGTTGGAAAAATTAATTTTTTTTTGGTACAGGCAATACTTTGTACATAGTACATGTTATAACCAAAATGGTTGCAAAATTCGAGTTTTTCTTAAACAAAACTAATTTATACCTCATGAAGATTTGCATTGATAAAGAAAATTTTAAAAAATTTAAATTTCGCTTCCAGGGTTGGGAAATTGACATATTTATTCTGCATAAAAACATCCAAAAAGACAAATGACGTTGTTTTTTTTTGCTAATTAAAGCTGTTTTATAATTCAGGAAGAACAAAATTGGTATTAAAATCTTAAAAAATCAAAATTTCGACTCCAGGGTTGGACAAATGATATATTTATTTTATGGTACATGAAAGTGACCAAAAAGTTTAAAAATTTTAATTTTTTGTCAAGTTAAACTATGTTACACCTCACTAAGAATTGCATTGGTAAAAAATTTTAAATTCCAGAGTTGGGAAATCGAAATATTTTTCGTACATAATAGTACATACATAAATTAAAAATTTTGTGCTTTTAGTGAATTAAACCTATTAGATATTTCAGAAAAAATTAAACTAGTATCAAAATATTATAAATTTGGTTCCAGGGTTGGAAAATTGAAATATTTTTGGTATATAAAAGTACATACATAAATTCCAAATTTTGTTATTTAGTTATCAGAAAAAATTAAATTAAATACATCAGAAAACATTAAATTAGTATTAAAAAATTAAAAATTCGGTTCCAGGGTTGGAAAATCGACATTTTCCGATTCATAAAAGCAGCCATTTTATTTGTTATTTTTTGATTTTTATGATGAATTATACCTACTTTATACATCAGAAAGAAGTAAACTGGTATTAAAAACCAACAAAATCTAAAAGACGACTCTACGGTTGGACAATTAGAACTTTTTGGGGTACATGAAACGGATTTTTTGTTTTATTTGTAAATTAAATATATATAATATTTTTGAAAGACGTTCATAGGTATTAGATATAAAAAAAGCCAAACATTTAGCTTTCTTTCTTAAATATAAAAGTAACCGATAACATCATTTTGATTTTTTAATTAAACCTACTTTCTGTTTTGGCAAGAAAGAAAGAAAGAAGAATTACATCTGTGAAGGGTATTTAAGATTCGCCACAGCCGAATATAGCACTTTTACTTGTTTTATTTACTAACCTAAATTTATGTACTTTAACAATAGTTTGTGGATAAAGTGTGCCAAAATTAAAATTTTAATATTAAGATGTTTCCATCTATTGAAATAAACTTTGATACCGATTCTAGTGAGAGTGATATTGACATTTTGAATTTTTGTTTGCGCCGTAGAAATGTCCGTGATGCATTACATGTATTGGATTTGCCGGAAGAGCGCTAAGTAAAACAAAGATGTAGCTTCATTTTATTTACATACATGTGTATGTAATTTTCAGATTCATTGCTACATTTCGCATCAATATAGAAGTGTTTTCAATGCTACTTGAAGAAATAAGCCCAAGACTGAAAGCGGCATGTCGGACTACCCACATACCGGCGCCTATAAAACTTTCTATGTTTTTAACTTTTTTTGGCCACTGGTGGCTATCAAGCATCACTGTGAAACAAGTACGTTTCTTCCATGTCAAAATCAAACGTTTCAAAAATAATTATTGAATTATTAGTCATCTTTGTGAAGCATCTGGGATGTAAATGGATTAAATTGGATAGGAGCTTGGAAGAAGATAATAAAACAAAAGAAAACTTTTATGAAACTTCTTCTATTCCCGGTGTTATGGGTTGTGTAAATGGCACACATGTTCGTATTAAAGCTACCGGCAACGAAACGTAATGTTGGTAAGTATCAAAGACAATAAACCCATTCATACTTTGTAGAATAAGGAAAAAAGCTAAAAATGCATATAAAATATGGTCATAAAGTACGTGAATGCACGACATTCAGGAGCCAACCACGATGCATTTGTTTGGGACCAAAGTGCGGCAAATCATTATTTTCAATCCTGCTTTTTAAATGGCAAACGAAATACATGTGTTTTAGGTAATATGAAGAGTATTAGTATTTAAGTTTCAACTAAAACAATTTTTTAAAATATGTAGGTGATTACATCTATAATTTGCAGCCTTACTTGATGACGCCTGTAAGGAATTCCACAAATGCCCAAGGGAAGAAATACAATAACAAACACTGCAAAGCCATATATATCATTGACTGATGTAATGGTGTTTTAAAAAACCGTTTTAGATGCATCATGGGATCTAGGGGAGTGCACTATGATGCTGAAAAGGCCATCAAAATCATCAACTCTTGTTGTATACTACACAACATTTGTATTTTGCACCTAAACAATTGTGAACTTTTTGGTAGCGAGCTGCTTGAATGTACTGACGACAATGACCAGGCTGATGAAGCTCTTACCGAGGAACCAGATGCCCAAGCAGTACGAGAAATTTAAAAGCCCAAAAGAAAAAAATTTATGTGTTATTTATGTACATATATTAGTATATTTATTAAACAAAAGAAAAAACAATTCAATAACAACTAATTTCAACTACAACAAATTAAAAAGTATTTTAATTACATTAAAAGCAATAAAGAAGTATAAAAGTAACTAAGAAATAAATTAATCTTCGTCCTTGAGGTACTAAATTAAATCAATTAATGAATTTTTAAATTCTTTTGTTGACTCGACAATTTCTTTTAGGGCTTTAGCCTGGTCTTTAGCTACTTCGACATAAACTCTTGCTGCTTCAGCTTGAATTTTAGCTGCTTCAGCATGCTTATTCATTATATTCCACATTTTATTTTGCATTTAGTTTTGTTGAATTAAAATTTAGTTTCTCTCTCAAGTGCTTTTCTTATATTTTTTCTTTCTATTGTTCGGAAGTGGTTGTTTTCTAGGGGTTGATGTTAGTAGTATTTTTCGTAGTTAGCGGTAGTGATTGACTTCTATTAATTAAAGGTGCTATATACGAGTGGTCCTGATATACGGAATGAGTCCTCTATTTGTGACTTTGCATACCCATCCACTTGTTTTGAAGAAGTGGGTGTTAAACAGTTATTTTAGCACAACGTGTAGGCGGTGTCATTTCAACTAATTTAGGACCACAAAGCAAGCCCAAAGTAGTACCATCAGGTACTGCTGCCGATAAGAGATGACATATTCAGTCAATATGCAGTTCCAATTGCGCCAAGTAATTTATTGTACTTGGGCCGCCACCAGTTCCGTGTAGACTTTTGTTGTATCCACAAATTATTTTTTTCACTTCGCACTTTTGATCGTGCCACACCTAATATACATACATACATATAGTGAATAGTTAGATAATTAAAAGTATGTTAACATAATACCCCTTTCCATTCCGACCCACTTTTTACTGGTGGCCCCAAAGCATTTATTTAATTTTTTTTTTTTTCAACCTTATCCCACGTTTCATTTACCATCACTCTAGTGCTACCAAATGTAGGACTGCCAGTAGCAAATTGTGGGTGTTCCTCCATTAGCTCAACCAACTTTTGGAATTGACTTATGCTGCTTTTCTTGAGACTGGAATTTTTTTTGTTATTATATATGTATATACATACATATCCCTATGTTTATATGGATACTTACCATTTCTTAGTGTTTATATCAATAATTATATATGGTATATACCATGTATGTTTCTATTTTATTTTATTTATCTACTTTTTTGACAAACGAACTTATTTTGTTTACGAAAATTTTTAAACCATATATTTCATGCACACAAGTAATTATTTTTGCTTGCCTGGTTTTTTCAGTAGTGACAATTGAGATTGCAATACAGAAATCACAATAAACTACTAGTCAAAGCGCACTTAAGGCCCAACCATAATATGCATGTGCAGTCTTAAGTCAACTTAACCATTCGTTCGAACACATTTCATCATATGTGTGCAACCATAATATACTTAAGTAAACTTTTCGTCAAGTTTTGTCAAATGTCATTTGCTTTAGCAAAGTACGAAACTGAGCCCACTTTCCGTACGGAATTAACTGTTTTTATTGCTTTGTTTGAAATGGAAGGCACGAATGAAAATTTATTTATGGTTAATTAGATAATGTTAAAAAAAATAAATGTTTGTATGATACGAATTTTGCTTTTTACTATAAAAAAAATGTAAAGGAAAGATCATGGCGCGAAGTAAATAGCAGTAGAAGTAGCATGTGATTGCACTGCTGAATGCAGAAACATTACATAAATTCGCAACCATGCGTCGATAGTCCTTAAATTCATTTAGGTACAATATGGCTAGCTAAAAGTCTATTTTTATTCACTTATGATTTGACAGGCTTTTCGTTAATATTTTACATTTACTTAAGTCAGCTTATGCATATTAAAGTTTGGCCTTTAACCAGGTGGCAGCGTTAAGAATGTAAACAGTTTTTCGCTCTTATTGGATTTTTGTTTGTTGTGATTTTGAACAGTCAAAGCTTGCTTAACCCTTATGTGCGCACCAAGGTGCACGGGTGCCTTCGGCGTCTTCAATCAAAGTTTTGTCATTTAAATTGATAACTTGCATATTAGAAACTTTTTGATAACTACTAATTTTCAAACTATGTAGTTATTGTGCAGCCGCGAGATAAAATTTTTATTTTAATTTGCCTGGGAGACCATTTTATTTTAAACAACCTTTACTGCGCACCAAGGTACCCAGGTGCGGGTACGTGTACGGATTTTATATGGGAAAGCGGCCATTGCAAGTATATTATTTGAAGTTGATAGTAACTTTGCATGAATAAATAAAAATCTGCAATAACTTAAAAACAAAAACAATTTATTTCATCCAATTTGAAAACAGAAACAAAAAAATCAAACAGAGAAGTAACATTTTAGTGTAAATTTATCGAACAGTTATGTTCAAACTCGACTAATAGAGTGTTGACTGCAAATTGACTTGGAACAGCAGTACAGTTTTCCTCTGCTTCAAACGTAGATGAGAGCACACATGACAACTTCCAGCTACTGGAGTGCGACCGGTTTTGTCCTTTGTTTGTAAAGGAGGAATGGAAGATGTTGCAGTTTCAAAGTTTGGTGTATAAAAAATTTTTATAGTATTTTTTTGACACAAACCTTTTAAGATCTTTTAAGAATTTTAGACGAAGATCACTAGACTGATGATTAGTGTTAAATTCCATATACATATATATATATATATATATATATATATATATATATATATATATATATATATATATAGTATAGGATGCTATATCAATAGCATTAAAAAAGTGACAAAAACAAAATTTGTAGTATATAACGATCTGAAATATATATCAAACCATTAGAAAAAATTTGTAACCAGATTAAGTTTATCAATCAATGAAATGTTGTATCCAATTCAGTTTGAAATTTTTAGAATAATAATGATAATGGGTCTTTTTCTGCCGCACACATAAGGGTTTATTCTATTTATGTTCAGAGCTCTCTTTTTCTTATGCTTTTCACAACAGGGATTGAAAATTACTATTTTGATCTTGCACCAACTAAATAAGCAAAGTGTACTTTTCACATCATGGCGGTACCATTTTTTATGTATAATAAAAATTATGTAAATTTTGTTTTACAAATTCACAAGTATATAGTATAATAAACTATTTTAGATGATCAAACGATGGTTGATCAGTTCTGAGATTAACACAAAACTCGAAAGTAATTAGCCCCCACCGCTTAGAAAGTAACTAAAAAACTAACTTTTCAAATAATTTGGACCTAGGTATGATGACACTGAAAAACGTTTCAGTTGTGGAAAAGAATCATACTTATAGCAAGACTGTCTCGAAAACTAGTCATACTTTATCAGTTACTTTGATCGTGTAGAGGAGTAAAACAAAAACTCCCTAATTTCATATTGCCATACAGTAAAATAATTATGATAAATCATAAAAAATATTTACTCTTGTTAAATGATTATTTAAAAAATGTCTGTACACATATTTCAAATAAGTTTATAACAAACGTAAAATAATTTTTATGGATTAGCATAACTCAAGTTATCAAACCCAAAATAAATTTATTTTACTCAACTGGCTAACATATTATTCACTTGTTATGTAGAAACATGCATTAATTTTATTTTGCACTACCACTCGAAAAAGAAGAGCAAGTAAAATTTATTAATTTGGATGTACATGAGTAACAGAGTTTGATGTGAAAATGTACATGGACAAGTAAATTCTACCAAGTTGAATGTCTACAACTACGAAAGTAAGGCAAATAGCTTTCCATAAAGGCCATTCCAGCAACTTCTTGCTAATTTTAGCCGAAAAAAACATATTAATTAATATTCAAACTGCTATAACTTTGAAATGGCTCAGCAGATTGCCACGTCAAAAGTTATTGGGAAAGCTTTTTCGAAACTTAAATAGTCGAGATCTGGGGCCAAATTACGGCATTCGAGATCGTTCGAAATTTGTATATAAATTGTAAATAAATTTCGTTCGATATCGAATGCGGTAATTTGGCCCCTGGTAAAAATTGAATTTTTTCAAACCGGGGTAACACCAGAAACTTCCCTTTTTTTTAAACTTTAAATTTTCTTAGCGGGAAGCTAAAAAATTTTATTTTATTATTTGTTAAATGAGCACCGGCACCCAGAGGATGAACCCTACTCATGCGTACATTGTGCTGAAACTACGAAAATCGTTTGTGGGACCGAGGATAAACATTCGATTTGAATTTGAACATGCTATGTACGACAGAAGAGAACTCCGCAGGGAGTTTATTTCATATACGGGCAGTCCGAGCAAAGAGTTAATTATCCCTGTAATGCGTGGTGCGGGTCACTGGTAAATCTACGACATATGAGTGTGATCGCAATGTAGAGTGTAGAAAAGTGGTATAAAGTAGTGAAACACACCCCACATTGCCGATGCTCAAGTGAGTCAATACATCCCCCTGCTGTACATGGTCGAGCAACTTCAAAATAGACTTTGAGGCACCTGGCTATACATGAGAGTTGTATTCCATTTTATTTCGAATGTAAGTGATATAAATAGTAAGGAGATTAGATGGGATGAAGTATGTCTTACACGGCCTTAGAAAGCCGAGGCACTTCTTTTGAAACATGAAAAATGTGCTCTGCCATGGCATGGATATCCATGCCAGCAACATAAAGAATTTATCCTATTTTATGCTTCAGGAAAAATGATATTCCTGTAATAAACAAATAAAATTAAAAATTCTATTCCAGGGTTCGAAAATCAAAATATGTTTGTTAAATAAAAATACCCATATAAGTTCCTAATTTAGTTTATTTAACGAATTAACTCATTTAATACTTCAGGAAGAATTAAATTCGTACTAAGAATTAGATATCCGATTCCAGGGTTGCAAAGTCGAAATATTTTGATGTATATAATAACTAAATAAGTTCCTTTTTCTGTGAATAAATCTATGTTCTGTTTTAGAAAAGTCGGAGAAATACATCTCTGAAGGGTATTTAAGATTCGGCACAGCCGGCTATAGCATTTTTACTTAATATCTAATATTACAACATATATAGTGCAACCTCTTTACTGGCGGTATCTGAGCATGGCTCAATACTTTTTTTTAAACAGATATACAAAATAGTGGTACCAACAACAAAATGTAAGTTAAAATTGCGTATATTAATTTCTATAAAACTTATATTTCTAATGTCTTCCAGGAGCCGTTAATGCGTAATAGGATGCAAGGAAGGACAGCGGATACACCTATTCCCGAAAGAACCGACCAGGTGAGTGAATTGTGTATATTTTAAAAATATTCTACACTCATGAATGCATTATAAAATTTGTATCATCCGTTTCATCAGGAGCCGGACTGGTGTTTAACAATTGATGTTCACCTTCGAAAAGCAGCAAAGCAAAATCCACCAGAAAGACTGGCACCATGAAAGCAAAACCCAGTAAGAAGATAACAGCAACAAAATTAAAACCACCAAAAGCTAAACGCGCTACAGATGCGAAACCGAAAAAGATGACCCTTACAAAAAACCATCAGCGAAAATGACCCAAGTAAATTGCATTCACTTCAATTGAAACTGTTTTTCGACAATCGAAATAAAAAAACCCCTTTTAAAGGCTACAATATATTTAAAAAAAGAGTTCAATTTAGAAACAACTGGAAACTAAACATTTCACAATATAAAAAAAAAGTTTATTATTTGTAGACACGAAATCGGATACCTCTTTTTGAAATTAATTTTCTAGCCCTGAAAAGGGCTGTTTGCGTTTTCTCTCCGGGTTTTTGTTAAAATAAACATTCATTGGCATTTACTTGGGACTGGTATACATGGTTACGCCTTTATTATCTTCACTGACAGCATACTTAACCAATTCACCAGGCAACAGCAGGCGGACAGGAAATTTAAATTCACGACTGATAACTGTTGAACGCTTGTAGTGAGATAAACGTGATGCTTCGGGAGCAATGCGATCAAAAATACCATTCATAAAACTATTCATGACCTTTGATGAGATGCCAGTATCCGGATGTACTTGTTTCAAAACTTTGTAAATGTAGATGGCTTATAACTTTGCTGCTTTACCACTGATCTTAGCTTTGCCAATGATTTTTCAGAATTACACATACACTTCAAATGCATATGACATTATATGTACTTTACCACACAATAACCAAAGCACTTGTATATTTACTCTTAGTAAGTGTACTGCAAATTAATTAACCATGAAATTAAATATTGAAGTCATCTGAATCATAGCCACCAATTTTCTGGGACGATTGATACACCTTTTAACACTTTGCTATTCTCCACTCAAGCATGTTGGTTGACAAATCATCACAACTGGCACATCACTGAAGATCATCAGCAAATTCTCTGTAGGTACCGTGACTCTGAAAGAGTTATACAAATTTTGATGAACATTTTTATATAAATTGTAATAAACACTTACATTTTTATACACTTTTGCTTTTCCAAATTCATCCCTTTTAGTTCTCCAATATGCAGTTCAATAACTGCGTTTAGATTAACTTAAATTGTACCCGATTTGGAATTCATTTTTTGTTTCGATAAGTTCATTTAGCAGCCTATCCGCCCATTTGGATGCACTAAAAACAAAATTTTATTAAATAGTTTATGTTTGTTCACATATACATAATGATTGTCTCATCACCTTTGAGATCCTTTGTTGTGCCTGCAACTTCTACATGTTAGCCACATTTCATATATCCAACCTGAGTAAGTGGTGGTCATTGCAACAATTTTTATACCCCTCACAAAAAAGTGAAAGGGTATATATAGGTTTGTCATTCCGTGTGGAATTTCTTCGATATGCACATTGGACCCCATAAAGTATATATATTCTAGATCCTTATGAATAGCGATGACGATTGAGCGATGTCCGTCCGTCTGTACGTGAAATCGGGTTTCCCAAGCCCCCAGAAGATCTAGAGACTTCGTCCGTTGGATTGGAAATGAACTTAAATAGAGCGCTATCGAAATTCAGAAAGATCCGAAGTGTGGTTCCAGAGCTGGGAAGCTTACACCTATTTCTCGACGCAAAATTTATACCAAAAATCAATTCTTTTTTTAATGTTTGTAAATTAAACCTATTTCGTGCTTTGGGGAGCCTCAATAGTCTAGTAAATAAAAAAAATTTTCCAGGGATGGGAAATTAAAATTTTTTTTTTCGGCCTATTCCGTATTTTGTAGTACATGTAGTAACTAAAATTGTTGAAAATTTCTAGTTTTCCTTTAACAAAACCACTTTCTACGTCATGAAGATTTGCATTGGCCAAAAAAAATAAAAAAATTTTTAAAATAAATTTTGCTTCCAGAGGTGGGAAATTGAATTTTTTTATACATGAAAGTAATCAAACAGGCAACTGATGTTTTTTTTTTGTTTTTTGCTAACTAAAACTGTCTTATAACACTTAGGAAGAACGAAATTGGTATCAAAAATGAAAAATAAAATTTCGAATCCAGGGATGGACAAGTGCTATATTTTATGGTACATGAAAGTTACCAAAATGGTAAAAAATTTTCAATTTTTCTTAAATAAAACTACTTTATACCTCAAGAAGCGTTGCACTGATAGAAAGAAAAACAAAAAAAACTAAAATTTCGTTTCCAGGTTTGGAAAAATTTAATTTTTTTTGGTACATGAAATATTTTGTAGTACATGTAATAACTAAAATGGTTACAAAATTCGAGTTTTTCTTAAAGAAAACTACGTTAAACCTCATGAAGATTTGCATTGATAAAGAAAATTTTAAAAAATTTAAATTTCGCTTCCAGGGTTGGGAAATTGAAATTTTTTTATACATTAACGAAACCAAAAAGGCAATTGACGTTGTTTATTTACTGATTAAAACTATTTTTTAGTTCAGAAAAACAAAATTGGTATCGAAAATTAAAAAAAAATCATAATTTAGATTCCAGAGTTGGATAACTGCAATATCTTGTGGTACATATAAATGACCTAAATGGTTACAAAAATTAAGTTTTCCTTAAATAAAAATTAAAAATATATAAAAAAAAATTGAAATTTAGATTCCAGAGTTGGATAACTGCAATATTTTGTGGTACATAAAAATGACCTAAATGGTTGCAAATATTAAGTTTTTCTTAAGTAAAACTATTTCATGCCTCATTAAGAGTTGCATTGGTAAAAAAAATTTAAATTTCGTTCCCAGGGTTGGGAAATTGAAATATTTATTCTGCATAAAATTAACCAAAAAGGCAATTGACGTTGTTTCTTTTCGCTAATTAAAGCTGTTTTATAGTTCAGGAAGAACAAAATTGGTATTAAATCTTAAAAATCTTAAAAGTTGGAAAATCGAAATATTTTTCGTACATAATAGTACATACATAAACTCCACATTTTGTGTTTTTGTGAATTAAACCTATTAGATATTTCAGAAAAAATTAACCTAGTATCAAAAAATTATAAATTCGGTTCTAGGGTTGGAAAATCGAAATTTTTTGGTACATAAAAGTAACCATATAAGTTCCCAATTTTGGTTTTTTTCAGTGACTTAAACCTATTATATACTTCGCTAAGAATCAAATTGGTATTAAAAAATTTTAAAAAACTAAAATTTCGGTTCCAGGGTTGGAAAATCGACATTTTCTGATTCATAAAAGCCATTTTATTTGATATTTTAGATTTTTATGATGAATTATACCTACTATATACATCAGAAGTAAACTGGTATTAAAAACCAACAAAATCTAAGAGACGATTCTACGGTTGGACAATTACAGCTTTTTGGGGTCCATGAAACGGATTTTTTGTTTTGTTTGTAAATTAAATATATATAATATATTTGAAAGACGTTCATTGGTATTAGATATAAAAGCCAAACATTTAGCTTCCTAGCCGAAAAATTTAAACGTTTTCATAAATATAAATGTAACCGATAACATCATTTTGATTTTTTAATTATACCTACTTTCTGTTTTGGCAAGAAAGAAAGAAAGAAGATATACATCTGTGAAGGGTATTAGAGATTCGGTACAGCCGAATATAGCACTTTTACTTGTTTTTTTAATGTTTGGGAATTAAACCTATTTCTTGCTTTGGGAAGCCTCAATGGTCTAGTAAAAACTAAAAAATAACAATTTTTTCAGGGGATGGAAAATTTAAAATATTTTTTCCGGCCCTTTCCGTATTTTGTAGTACATGTAGTAACTAAAATTGTTGAAAATTTTAAGTTTATCTTTAACAAAACCTCTTTATACGCTATGAAGATTTGTATTGGCAAAAAAAAAAATTAATAAAATAAAAATTTTTAATTCAAATTTTGGTTCCAGGAGTGGGAATTTGCATTTTTTTATACGTGAAATTAATCAAAAAGAAAACAGATGTTTTTTTTTGCTAACTTATCCAGTCTTATAATTTAGGAAGAACAAAATTGATATCAAAAATAAAAAATTAAATTTCGAATCCAGGGATGGACAAGTGCAATATATAGTAGTACATAGAAGTGACCAAAATGGTGAAAAATTTGAAATTAAAAAAAAAAAATACTTTATACCTCATGAAAGGTTCCACTAATAAAACTACCTTATACCTCATTAAGATTTGCATTGATAAAAAAAAGTTTAAAAATTTAAATTTCGTTTCCAGGGTTGGGAAATTGAAATATATAAAAGTAACCAAATAGGCAATTGACGTTGTTGTTTTTGCTAATTAAAACTATTTTATAATTAAGGAAGAACAAAATTGGTATTAAAATCTTAAAAAATCAAAATTTCGACTCCAGGGTTGAACAAATAAAATATTTTATGGTAGGTGAAAGTGACCAAAAAATTTTAAAATTAAAATTTTTTTTGTCAAGTAAAACTATGTTACATCTTTTAATTAAACCTACTTCCTGTTTTAGCAAGAGAGAAAGAATTACACCTGTGAAGGGTATTTAAGATTCGGCACGGCCGAATATAGCCCTTTTACTTGTTTTAGTTGTATATTTTAGGTTTCCAACTTTAACGCGTTGGACCTTCTTTGACATAAAAATATATCATTTGCTTAACAAAATTACGAAAAAAGCGTTAAAAATTATGTTGTTTTTTAGTTTTTCTTAGGGGAACTTTCTTCCCACTCGCCTGATTTAGCCCATTTCCGAACTTAACCTGTAGTCCTTCAGGACATATTTATACAAAATTTCAAGAGTGTGGCTCTTTTCGTTTGGACTGGATCGTCTATTCCACAAACGGACATGCTCAGATCATCTTAGATTTCATAACTGATCAAGAATATATACATATATGTACTTTATGGGGTAGCAGATGAATAGTTCGCTGCGTTACAAACGGAATGACAAACTGAATATACCCTCCATATTCTTTTTTGGAGGGTATAATGATCAATGTTTTTGTTTTAACTATTGATTTAAATTAAATCAATATTTGGTTGCTTTAAATAAACTTTTATTTTGTTTTAAAAAAGTGGAAGAAAATAATTTTATATAGTCCAAAATGTGAGTTAAATCAGGATTCACTTATAATCCATTAAGTGGCTTATAAAGAAAATCGGTTATAGTCCAAATTCGCTTATAGTTCACAAAAGTTGGGCAACTACAGTTGTGGACTATAAGCGAAAAGTACTGTAGTAAATAAAAAATCAGTTTTTATTCGAATTAAAATTTACATTTTTATGGTATTTGGCTTAAGTAAACAAGAAAAAAATGTATTTTAATACGGTCGTTTCCAATGTGTAGGGAGGAGCATGACTGAGACAATTCCATCAGCATAACAACTTACGTATTAATATTTTATATCAACGTGCAAAAAAGGAAATGAGATAAGTTAAAAATGTTTAACCTGCTGAATCACAGTTCCTTTAAGATATTTCTGTGCCCAATTTTGAAAGTCTATACAGGGTCACTCCGAGAAAGGCCGTGAGGGAAACATCTCACCTAAATCGTAAAAACTTAAACACTAAATTTAAGTGTAGAACAATTTTCTTTTAATAAGGTTATTTACGATGGCAAGGTGGGGTAGAGGGGTAGGGCAGAGGAATACACAGGGAACATAATACCTTCGTTGTAAAATCTTATAAATAAAATTTTTAAGGAATATAGACTTATCGAATACAATTTTTACCTTTGCCATAAAACACTCAAACTAAATTTGTGGGATAATTAAGTATAAAAATTTTGTTTGTAGGGTCAGAGGGTTATTTTTGAGGAATGTATTCTTAAGTAATACAATGTGTTACATTTTTACACTGTTTTTGCATATAATAAGGCCCACTAAAGAGGGTGGGGTACAAAAATTATTTATTTTTTGATTTTATGGCTCCAAATTTAAAGCGTTGGACTTTCTTTGCCATATAAATATCTCATTCGCTTAACAAAATTAGAAAAAAAAAATTACAAATTATGTGGTTTTTTAGAGGTTGGTTTAGTTCTTCTTAGGGGAAATTTTTTCCCTCTGGCCCGATTCAGCCCTTTTATGAACTTCAGCTGTACTGTGCTCCAAGATATATTTATAGAAAGTTTCAAGGATCTGGCTCTTTTCGTTTGGACTGAATCATGATTTTCACAGACGGACGGACGGACATGGCTAGATCGTCTCACATTTCTTCACTGATCAAAGGTATATATACTTTATGGTGTCTCAGACTGATATTTCGCTGCGTTACAGAGGGAATGACAAAGTGAATATACCTTCCAATTCTCTTTTGGAGTGTATAAAAATGTTATCTATTTTTAAGTAAGCTATTCGCTCTGTATTTCTTAAACCAGTTTTTAATCAATGGAAGTTTGTACACTTTGACTTGAAGAATTATTTGGCAAACGTTTTCACAACTATTTTAAATGTGTGGTGAAATTAAATTTTGAAATTTATAACCCTAGACTTAAACCAAGAACACTAATAGGTCTCTGTTAAGCATTAAAAATATAAGGATACTTATTCCAAATGAAACAAAATTAACGGAGCAGCAACTTAGCTTTCATAGTATAATTATAACTTGGCGTAGCTATATCGATTTGATTGATTTCATAGCACATAAAAATATTAGGGTCCTCTATTACCGGGGATCTTTACGTGCAAAAAACTTAGAAATAATCATGTATTTAACTGTCAAATTCTATTGCCAACACCATACCGATCCTTTATTGCATGGTCATCTCAAAATATTAAAATTTTTAGTTATTTAAACGACAGCGATCTTTTATATCATCTTCATATGTAAAAACAATGTCAGCACTAAATCTCAAGCTGAACCAAAGTGGTAGCAATATATATTTTGTACAGTCGTATCTAAAAGCTTACATATTAAAAACTTTAATCGTATATTTCTCAGTTTTCGTAACCCGCAGAAACATATATTTGTATATGTATTGCGAAGTAGTTCTCCAAACTTATTTTCAAGCAATTATGAAAATAATTTTTTTTGCGGACTCCGAGTTCAACACAACCAGGGCGTACTTAACCAGGTGGCAGCGTTAAGAATGTAAAAAATTTTTTCCTCTTATTGGATTTTTGTTTGTTGTGAGTTTGCACTGTCAAAGATTGCTTAACCCTCATGTACGCACCAAGGTACCCGGGTGCCTTTGGCGTCTTCAATAAAAGTTTTGTCATTTAAATTGATAACTTGCGTATTTGAAACTTTTTGATAACTACTAACTTTTAAACTATTGAGTTATTGTGCAGACGCGAGTCAAATTTTTTGTTGTTGTAATTTGCCTGGGAGACCATTTTATTTTAAACAACTTTTACTGCGCACCAAGGTACCCAGGTACCTGTACGGTTTTTATATGAGAAAGCGACCATTGCAAGTATATTATTTGAAACTGTTAGTAGCTTTGCACGAATAAATAAAAATCTGCATAAGTCAAAAACAAAAACTTTTGTTTTTAACTTTTAACTAAATAAAATGCAATGGCAATAACAATAACAGCTGTGATATGTTATACATAGGTACGACGAAACGAAACTTAGAAATGAGACTAAGAGAGCATAGGACAGACATAGGAAAGAAGAAACACTCAACAGCATTATCACAATACATACTGGACAACAATCACACTGCTGATTTTAAAAATGTAAAGATACTAGACAAGGAAAACATTGAAAAGAAAAGATACACTATAGAAAGTTTAAGAATTCAACAAAAAAGGAAAAGGACGATGAATTTACAAGAAGACACGGACAACATAATCACTAATTATAAGTTAGCTATTGAGTAAAGCCGTGAAAAAGCTTTAAGCTGTAATTTGTGTTTATATGAAATGGAAAACCATAGTAGATAAAGTCAACAAATAATTGACGAAACGTCGGGAAAATGAAATAAAATAAATTGTTTTATTTATATAAAAACGTAGCCTCACTAGCTCATAACATTAATATATAAAAAAAACTTTTGTCATTTAAATTGATAACTTGCGTATTTGATAATTTTTATTTTATAATAATAATTTTTATTTCCTGAAGATGTTAACAAGCTGTTTACGAAATATCGAATAAAAATTATAAGAAATAATATTTTAAATTATGTATGAATTTTTATTAGTCGAACTTTTCTTATGTAAATTGTTAATTTTTTCAACGGGCTTAATCTGCATAACTGCAAATGATTTTTTATTATTTTATTAATAAATGAATTTGTTCAAATTCTATTTATTATTTTTTATATTAAGATTGGAATATTAAGAATATTTTCAATAATCATCAAACCAGCAGAACGGATCAGTACTGATTTCGAGGCCGCTACGCCATCTCATCAGCGTTCTTTGTTCAATTTTTCCACTTTTGCAAGTGGTGCTAGTTAGTAGGAATATCAACTATTTAACCAATGTTATTAACGAAAATTGAATATGAGAAGTTCCCACATTCATATTTTTAAGTTGAAAATTGAAATAATATTTTATAAAAAACGACCATAAGCTTGATTAATATTACAATAAACTGATAATGTCAATAAAAATAAATCAACATTAAAAACAAAAACAGTTTATTTGATCTAATTTGAAAACAGAAACATAAAAAAATCAAAAAGAGTAGTTTCAAAGTTTGGTATATAAAAAATATTTATAGTATTTTTTGACACAAGCCTTTTAAGATTTTTTAAGAATTTTCGACGACGATCACTAGATTGATGTTTTAAATTCCACATATATATATATATATATATATATATATATATATATATATATATATATATATATATATGTATATATATATATATATATATATATATATATATATATATAATATAGGATGCTAGTGCTACTATATCAATAGCATTAAAAAAGGAGACAATGGCCATCGTCTTGTTCTAGTTTGTCCATATTATCTACTCCCTCTTTTTTTTATTATAATACATTATAATATCCGTTTTTGCACAAGTATTGGGTTAAACATTAGGTTCGGCGTGCATAGTAGATAACATAATAACTGCCTTTTTCTCTTTTGGCACATGGGAACATAAAGTTGTCTCTTTACTAAAAGCAAAATTTGTAGTATATAACGATCTGAAATACATATATTTCAAACCTTTATAAAAACTTTGTAACCAGATTAAGTTTATCAATCAATGAAATCTTGTATTCAATTCAGTTTGAAATTTTTAGAATAATAATGATCACAGAATATACACAGAATGCCCAAAAGTGACAGTTCATTTTGGCCCGTATCAGATTTTCTTACTGGGAAGTCAAGATGAGTACAAAATATATCATTAAGATGTTTTACGTATGTTAGAAGAAATGGCTATACATACCCATTTTTGAACACACGTTTTACACTTTTAAGCAAACAATGGTGGTTAAAAATAAAACAAAAACTTTCTTTTAGGGAAAAAATTTGAAATAATTCATACAAATAAGTGTTAAGTGTTTTTAAAAATATATTAAACTGTTTCTAAACAGTAAGCAAAGATTCTAAAAGATCTAAATAGTGGCTGGGGTCAATGATGTTAAGAAATCAACATAAAATGTGCCCAGATTTCCAATGAATTGGAATTCCAACATAGGTATTACTAAAAACAAGTAAAAGTGCTATATTCGGCTGTGCCGAATCTTAAATACCCTTCACAGATGTAATTTTTCTTTCTTTCTTTCTTGCCAGAACAGAAAGTAGGTTTAATTGAAAAACCAAAATGATGTTATCGGTTACTTTTATATTTAAGAAAACGTTTAAATTTTTCGGCCAGGAAGCTAAATGTTTGGCTTTTCTTATATCTAATACCTATGAACGTCTTTCAAATATATTATATACATTTAATTTACAAACAAAACAAAAAATTCGTTTCATGTACCCCAAAAAGTTCTAATTGTCCAACCGTAGAATCGTCCTTTAGATTTTGTTGGTTTTTAATACCAGTTTACTTCTTTCTGATATATAAAGTAGGTATAATTCATCATAAAAATTAAAAATATCAAATAAAATGGCTGTTTTTATGAATCAGAAAATGTAGATTTTCCAACCCTGGAACCGAAATTTTAGTTTTTTAAAATTTTTTAATACCAATTTGATTCTTAGCGAAGTATAATATAGGTTTAAGTCACTGAAAAAAACCAAAATTGGGAACTTATATGGTTACTTTTATGTACCAAAAAATTTCGATTTTCCAATTTTTTATAATTTTTTGATACTAGGTTAATTTTTTCTGAAATATATAATAGGTTTAATTCACCAAAAGCACAAAATGTGGAATTTATGTATGTACCATTATGTACGAAAAATATTTCAATTTTCCAACTCTGGAAGCGAATTTTTTTTTACCAATGCAATTCTTAGTGACGGTAACATAGTTTTACTTGACAAAAAAATTAAAATTTTGATACATTTTGGTCACTTTCATGTACCATAAAATATTTCATTTGTCCAACCCTGAGGTCGAAATTTTGATTTTTTAAGATTTTAATACCCATTTTGTTTTTCCTGAACTATAAAACAGCTTTAATTAGCGAAAAGAAACAATGTCAATTGCCTTTTTGGTTACTTTTATGCAGAATAAATATTTCAATTTCCCAACCCTGGGAACGAAATTTAAATTTTTTTTTACCAATTCAACTCTTAATGAGGCATGAAATAGTTTTACTTAAGAAAAACTTAATATTTGTAACCATTTAGGTAATTTTTATGTACCACAAAATATTGCAGTTATCCAACTCTGGAATCTAAATTTTAATTTTTTTTTTAATATTTTTTTAATTTTTATTTAAGGAAAACTTAATATTTGTAACCATTTAGGTCATTTGTATGTACCACAAAATATTGCAGTTATCCAACTCTGGAATCTAAATTATGATTTTTTTTTAATTTTCTATACCAATTTTGTTTTTCCTGAACTAAAAAATAGTTTTAATCAGTAAAAAAAACCACGTCAATTGCCTTTTTGGTTTCTTTTATGAATAAAAAAATTTCAATTTCCCAACCCTGGAAGCGAAATTTAAATTTTTTAAAATTTTCTTTATCAATGCAAATCTTCATGAGGTTTAACGTAGTTTTCTTTAAGAAAATCTCGAATTTTGTAACCATTTTGGTTATTACATGTACTACAAAATATTTAATGTACCAAAAAAAATTAAATTTTTCCGAAATTTTAGTTTTTTTTTGTTTTTCTTTCTATCAGTGCAACGCTTCTTGAGGTATAAAGTAGTTTTATTTAAGAAAAATTTTAAATTTTTTACCATTTTGGTAACTTTCATGTACCATAAAATATTGCACTTGTCCATCCCTGGATTCGAAATTTTATTTTTCATTTTTGAATTTTTGATACCAATTTCGTTCTTCCTAAGTGTTATAAGACAGTTTTAGTTAGCAAAAAACAAAAAAAAACATCAGTTGCCTGTTTGATTACTTTCATGTATAAAAAATTCAATTTCCCACCTCTGGAAGCAAAATTTATTTTAAAAAATTTTTTATTTTTTTTGGCCAATGCAAATCTTCATGACGTAGAAAGTGGTTTTGTTAAAGAAAAACTAGAAATGTTCAACAATTTTAGTTACTACATGTACTACAAAATACGGAATAGGCCGAAAAAAAAAATTTTAATTTCTCATCCCTGGAAAATTTTTTTTATTTACTAGACTATTGAGGCTCCCCAAAGCACGAAATAGGTTTAATTTACAAACATTAAAAAAAATAATTGATTTTTGGTATAAATTTTGCGTCGAGAAATAGGTGTAATCTTCCCAGCTCCGGAACCACACTTCGGATCTTTCTGAATTTCGATAGCGCTCTATTTAAGTTCATTTCCAATCCAACGGACGAAGTCTCTAGATCTTCTGGGGGCTTGGGAAAACCGATTTCACGTACAGACGGACGGACATCGCTCAATCGTCATCGCTATTCATAAGGATCTAGAATATATATACTTTATGGGGTCCAATGTGCATATCGAAGAAATTACACACGGAATGACAAACCTATATATACCCTTTCACTTTTTTGTGAGGGGTATAAAAATTGTTGCAATGACCACCACTTACTCAGGTTGGATATATGAAATGTGGCTAACATGTAGAAGTTGCAGGCACAACAAAGGATCTCAAAGGTGATGAGACAATCATTATGTATATGTGAACAAACATAAACTATTTAATAAAATTTTGTTTTTAGTGCATCCAAATGGGCGGATAGGCTGCTAAATGAACTTATCGAAACAAAAAATGAATTCCAAATCGGGTACAATTTAAGTTAATCTAAACGCAGTTATTGAACTGCATATTGGAGAACTAAAAGGGATGAATTTGGAAAAGCAAAAGTGTATAAAAATGTAAGTGTTTATTACAATTTATATAAAAATGTTCATCAAAATTTGTATAACTCTTTCAGAGTCACGGTACCTACAGAGAATTTGCTGATGATCTTCAGTGATGTGCCAGTTGTGATGATTTGTCAACCAACATGCTTGAGTGAAGAATAGCAAAGTGTTAAAAGGTGTATCAATCGTCCCAGAAAATTGGTGGCTATGATTCAGATGACTTCAATATTTAATTTCATGGTTAATTAATTTGCAGTACACTTACTAAGAGTAAATATACAAGTGCTTTGGTTATTGTGTGGTAAAGTACATATAATGTCATATGCATTTGAAGTGTATGTGTAATTCTGAAAAATCATTGGCAAAGCTAAGATCAGTGGTAAAGCAGCAAAGTTATAAGCCATCTACATTTACAAAGTTTTGAAACAAGTACATCCGGATACTGGCATCTCATCAAAGGTCATGAATAGTTTTATGAATGGTATTTTTGATCGCATTGCTCCCGAAGCATCACGTTTATCTCACTACAAGCGTTCAACAGTTATCAGTCGTGAATTTAAATTTCCTGTCCGCCTGCTGTTGCCTGGTGAATTGGTTAAGTATGCTGTCAGTGAAGATAATAAAGGCGTAACCATGTATACCAGTCCCAAGTAAATGCCAATGAATGTTTATTTTAACAAAAACCCGGAGAGAAAACGCAAACAGCCCTTTTCAGGGCTAGAAAATTAATTTCAAAAAGAGGTATCCGATTTCGTGTCTACAAATAATAAACTTTTTTTTTATATTGTGAAATGTTTAGTTTCCAGTTGTTTCTAAATTGAACTCTTTTTTTAAATATATTGTAGCCTTTAAAAGGGGTTTTTTTATTTCGATTGTCGAAAAACAGTTTCAATTGAAGTGAATGCAATTTACTTGGGTAATTTTCGCTGATGGTTTTTTGTAAGGGTCATCTTTTTCGGTTTCGCATCTGTAGCGCGTTTAGCTTTTGGTGGTTTTAATTTTGTTGCTGTTATCTTCTTACTGGGTTTTGCTTTCATGGTGCCAGTCTTTCTGGTGGATTTTGCTTTGCTGCTTTTCGAAGGTGAACATCAATTGTTAAACACCAGTCCGGCTCCTGATGAAACGGATGATACAAATTTTATAATGCATTCATGAGTGTAGAATATTTTTAAAATATACACAATTGACTCACCTGGTCGGTTCTTTCGGGAATAGGTGTATCCGCTGTCCTTCCTTGCATCCTATTACGCATTAACGGCTCCTGGAAGACATTAGAAATATAAGTTTTATAGAAATTAATATACGCAATTTTAACTTACATTTTGTTGTTGGTACCACTATTTTGTATATCTGTTTAAAAAAAAGTATTGAGCCATGCTCAGATACCGCCAGTAAAGAGGTTGCACTATATATGTTGTAATATTAGATATTAAGTAAAAATGCTATAGCCGGCTGTGCCGAATCTTAAATACCCTTCAGAGATGTATTTCTCCGACTTTTCTAAAACAGAACATAGATTTATTCACAGAAAAAGGAACTTATTTAGTTATTATATACATCAAAATATTTCGACTTTGCAACCCTGGAATCGGATATCTAATTCTTAGTACGAATTTAATTCTTCCTGAAGTATTAAATGAGTTAATTCGTTAAATAAACTAAATTAGGAACTTATATGGGTATTTTTATTTAACAAACATATTTTGATTTTCGAACCCTGGAATAGAATTTTTAATTTTATTTGTTTATTACAGGAATATCATTTTTCCTGAAGCATAAAATAGGATAAATTGTTTATGTTGCTGGCATGGATATCCATGCCATGGCAGAGCACATTTTTATGTTTCAAAAGAAGTGCCTCGGCTTTCTAAGGCCGTGTAAGACATACTTCATCCCATCTAATCTCCTTACTATTTATATCACTTACATTCGAAATAAAATGGAATACAACTCTCATGTATGGCCAGGTGCCTCAAAGTCTATTTTGAAGTTGCTCGACCATGTACAGCAGGGGGATGTATTGACTCACTTGAGCATCGGCAATGTGGGGTGTGTTTCACTACTTTATACCACTTTTCTACACTCTACATTGCGATCACACTCATATGTCGTAGATTTACCAGTGACCCGCACCACGCATTACAGGGATAATTAACTCTTTGCTCGGACTGCCCGTATATGAAATAAACTCCCTGCGGAGTTCTCTTCTGTCGTACATAGCATGTTCAAATTCAAATCGAATGTTTATCCTCGGTCCCACAAACGATTTTCGTAGTTTCAGCACAATGTACGCTTGAGTAGGGTTCATCCTCTGGGTGCCGGTGCTCATTTAACAAATAATAAAATAAAATTTTTTAGCTTCCCGCTAAGAAAATTTAAAGTTTAAAAAAAAGGGAAGTTTCTGGTGTTACCCCGGTTTGAAAAAATTCAATTTTTACCAGGGGCCAAATTACCGCATTCGATATCGAACGAAATTTATTTACAATTTATATACAAATTTCGAACGATCTCGAATGCCGTAATTTGGCACCAGATCTCAACTATTTAAGTTTCGAAAAAGCTTTCCCAATAACTTTTGACGTGGCAATCTGCTGAGCCATTTCAAAGTTATAGCAGTTTGAATATTAATTAATATGTTTTTTTCGGCTAAAATTAGCAAGAAGTTGCTGGAATGGCCTTTATGGAAAGCTATTTGCCTTACTTTCGTAGTTGTAGACATTCAACTTGGTAGAATTTACTTGTCCATGTACATTTTCACATCAAACTCTGTTACTCGTGTACATCCAAATTAATAAATTTTACTTGCTCTTCTTTTTCGAGTGGTAGTGCAAAATAAAATTAATGCATGTTTCTACATAACAAGTGAATAATATGTTAGCCAGTTGAGTAAAATAAATTTATTTTGGGTTTGATAACTTGAGTTATGCTAATCCATAAAAATTATTTTACGTTTGTTATAAACTTATTTGAAATATGTGTACAGACATTTTTTAAATAATCATTTAACAAGAGTAAATATTTTTTATGATTTATCATAATTATTTTACTGTATGGCAATATGAAATTAGGGAGTTTTTGTTTTACTCCTCTACACGATCAAAGTAACTGATAAAGTATGACTAGTTTTCGAGACAGTCTTGCTATAAGTATGATTCTTTTCCACAACTGAAACGTTTTTCAGTGTCATCATACCTAGGTCCAAATTATTTGAAAAGTTTGTTTTTTAGTTACTTTCTAAGCGGTGGGGACTAATTACTTTCGAGTTTTGTGTTAATCTCAGAACTGATCAACCATCGTTTGATCATCTAAAATAGTTTATTATATACTTGTGAATTTGTAAAACAAAATTTACATAATATTTATTATACATAAAAAATGGTACCGCCATGATGTGAAAAGTACACTTTGCCTATTTAGTTGGTACAAGATCAAAATAGTAATTTTCAATCCCTGTTGTGAAAAGCATAAGAAAAAGAGAGCTCTGAACATAAATAGAATAAACCCTTATGTGTGCGGCAGAAAAAGACCCATTATCATTATTATTCTAAAAATTTCAAACTGAATTGGATACAAGATTTCATTGATTGATAAACTTAATCTGGTTACAAATTTTTTCTAATGGTTTGAAATATATTTCAGATCGTTATATACTACAAATTTTGTTTTTGTCACTTTTTTTAATGCTGTTGATATAGCATCCTATACTATATATATATATATATATATATATATATATATATATATATATATATATATATATACATATGTATATGGAATTTAACACTAATCATCAGTCTAGTGATCTTCGTCTAAAATTCTTAAAAGATCTTAAAAGGTTTGTGTCAAAAAAATACTATAAAAATTTTTTATACACCAAACTTTGAAACTGCAACATCTTCCATTCCTCCTTTACAAACAAAGGACAAAACCGGTCGCACTCCAGTAGCTGGAAGTTGTCATGTGTGCTCTCATCTACGTTTGAAGCAGAGGAAAACTGTACTGCTGTTCCAAGTCAATTTGCAGTCAACACTCTATTAGTCGAGTTTGAACATAACTGTTTGATAAATTTACACTAAAATGTTACTTCTCTGTTTGATTTTTTTGTTTCTGTTTTCAAATTGGATGAAATAAATTGTTTTTGTTTTTAACTTATTGCAGATTTTTATTTATTCATGCAAAGTTACTAACAACTTCAAATAATATACTTGCAATGGCCGCTTTCCCATATAAAATCCGTACACGTACCCGCACCTGGGTACCTTGGTGCGCAGTAAAGGTTGTTTAAAATAAAATGGTCTCCCAGGCAAATTAAAATAAAAATTTCATCTCGCGGCTGCACAATAACTACATAGTTTGAAAGTTAGTAGTTATCAAAAAGTTTCTAATATGCAAGTTATCAATTTAAATGACAAAACTTTGATTGAAGACGCCGAAGGCACCCGTGCACCTTGGTGCGCACATAAGGGTTAAGCAAGCTTTGACTGTTCAAAATCACAACAAACAAAAATCCAATAAGAGCGAAAAACTGTTTACATTCTTAACGCTGCCACCTGGTTAAAGGCCAAACTTTAATATGCATAAGCTGACTTAAGTAAATGTAAAATATTAACGAAAAGCCTGTCAAATCATAAGTGAATAAAAATAGACTTTTAGCTAGCCATATTGTACCTAAATGAATTTAAGGACTATCGACGCATGGTTGCGAATTTATGTAATGTTTCTGCATTCAGCAGTGCAATCACATGCTGCTTCTACTGCTATTTACTTCGCGCCATGATCTTTCCTTTACATTTTTTTTAGTAAAAAGCATAAGTAAGTATGCTATGGTTGCACACATATGATGAAAGTATATTATGGTTGCACACATATGATGAAATGTGTTCGAACGAATGGTTAAGGGCCTATTTCTCATCGTCGAATGAACTCTTTCTTTCGCATAAATACATTTGAAACAAAAACAATTCATAAAATGTTGTTTTTGTTTTAAGTATATTTGTACGAAAGAAAGAATTCATTCGACGATGAGAAATAGGCCCTAAGTTGACTTAAGACAGCACATGCATATTATGGTTGGGCCTTAAGTGCGCTTTGACTAGTAGTTTATTGTGATTTCTGTATTGCAATCTCAATTGTCACTACTGTCAAAACCAGGCAAGCAAAAATAATTACTTGTGTGCATGAAATATATGGTTTAAAAATTTTCGTAAACAAAATAAGTTCGTTTGTCAAAAAAGTAGATAAATAAAATAAAATAGAAACATACATAGTAATGGTAGGTATCCATATAAAAATAGGGATATGTATGTATATACATACATAATAAAAAACAAAATTCCAGTCTCAAGAAAAGCAGCATAAGTACAATAAATAACTTGGCGCAATTGGAACTGCATATTGACTGAATATGTCATCTCTTATCGGCAGCAGCACCTGATGGTACTACTTTGGGCTTGCCCTGTGGTCCTAAATTAGTTGAAATAACACCGCCTAGACGTTGTGCTAAAATAACTGTTTAACACCCACTTCTTCGAAACAAGTGGATGGTTATGCAAAGTCACAAATAGAGGACTCATTCTGTATTTCAGGACCACTCATATATAGCAACTATAATTAATAGAAGTCAATCACTACCGCTAACTACGAAAAATACTACTAACATCAACCTCTAGAAAACGACCACTTCCGAACAATAGATAGAAAAAATATAAGGAAATCACTTCAGAGAGAATCTAACTTTTAAATCAACAATATTAAATGCAAAATAAAACGTTGAATCCGTGTGGAGACGTTTGCTTGGATTTGCTCCCATCGTACGCGTCCCCAGGTGGTGGATAGGGGGGGGGGGGGGGGGGTTTGGAGTAGGATGGGCTGAGGAACTAGACACATCAGTGAACTGGATTTTAGCACACCCGGGATGTTGATCGTCCGCACTACCCGGACCTGAGGGATTCACGTAATCCCTCGCGGACCAACCAAAACCAAGCTAGGGTGGTACCCGAATAATAACTACTATTGAAAAAAACTTAGAAAATATAAAAGTGACGGTGCAGAGCTTAAATAACTCAGTACCGGCGGCTATTGGTGGTGAGCAAACAGGCCCCGAGTCGTTGTCAGCAAGTGACTGTAAGAAAGCAACTTCGGGGGTGGGCAACTTGGCCTCCGCTGTTGCTAAAGCTACAAGAAGCCTAGGAGAGGTAGAATCGGTGCCAAGAGTGATGACGAACCATCCCCAGCCACAAAAGACGGGCGGGGTCTCCGATTCTCCCCATCCAAAAAATATAGGGTCCTCCGAAGTAGATAGGATGGTCGAGGAAGTAAGTACTAGCATAGCCAAACTCACCAAGGCGCACAACGGCGGAAAGCAGCAAAATTGAGACGGAAGAATCAGCAGGATGCTTCAAAGGAAGGTGAAGCGATGAGTCCAAACTTCCTAAAGAGAACTCTTCGGAGGGCTCAAAGGGAGTAGGGACCGCACCGGGCGCTATTACCTCCAAACAGGCGATGGCGTCAGGCGAATCTTCAGTGGTTGGAGGAGCACCGAAAGCTTCTAAATCACTGAAGAGAAAACCGGACGAAAGGAGGGCTAAGGAGCTGCCCACGTATGCCAAAGTGGCGCGCAGGAAACTGGCAGAAAAGCTGAGCTATGCTGGCATAGATTCCAGCAGCCCATTAGGCAAAATTCCAGTCCACTACCACACAGTGCCATAACGAATGTATTGTGGAGTACATATTGTCAGCTGTTGAAGATGCTCCACAAATTCATATTGAAAGCAGCAAGTTTGTTCGGGACGTAATGTTTCTACAACTGGAGTCTGACCCTTGTGTGGAGATACTACGAAACCGAATAATCAACATTAAGGCACCATGGGAAGGTGGAAGACTCTCGCTTGTGAAGAAGACGGAAATCCCAGCCCTATCAAAGGCATCCTTTTATATAAAAGGATGGGGTGGAAGTCTGAAAACCGAAGCCATAATAAATATAATTACCAATCAGAACAAAGGCCTCGATGCGAGCAAGTGGGAAATCTTCCACCGTGAGGAGGCAGAGGAGGGCACCTTGATCGTGGTGGGTCTGGACAAGGCGTCCATGGCTTACCTGGAAGAACGAAAAGGGAAGGCCTTCTTTGCCAACTCGGCCATATATTTCAAAGTCGGGAAGACTCCCATTGGCTGGTCAGAAGGCCCGACTGAAAAAACCAAAAACGATAAGGCGGGGCCTAAAGAAAAAGGGGAATAGGGGATTAGTGTACCTCAAGAGGCCCCATCACAAGCAGTCTCATAAGGATGCTGCTGCTTCTGCAGATAAACCTCCATAGGAGTAAGACGGCGAATCAAGCCCTGATGGATCAAATAACTAGAGGTAAAATTCTCGTAGTGTTCATACAGGAACCATGGACAATTAAGAAGAAAGTTTCTGGTTTGAACGACTGTAGTTATCAACTTTTTTATGCAAAGACCGGGGCTAGACCAGAATTATCAACATCAGACGCCACAACTTTAGTATATGGCAGCCGAAACATGCTGCTGGCTTCAGTGTATCTACCCTCGGATACCCCGACAGCTCCACCAACGTCGGAATTGAGGCGCATCATATCTTCCGCCAGGAAGATATGATAGGCTGTGATGCCAACTCGGATCATATTTCTTGGGATAGCACTAATTGCAACAATAAAGGTGATGCGTTATTCGAATATTTAATGGCAAATAACCTCTTCACAGTAAATACTGGGAATGAACCAACTTTCATTAACAGAATTAGGGAAGAGGTTATTGACATCACTATATGCTCAGAAAACTTAATTGATGAAATAAGCAGTTGGCACGTGTCGGAATTGCATTCCTTCTCGGATCATCGCTATATTTTCTTGACTTTAGACCATCCTGATCCTAACCACATAACATTTAGGAATAGGGCCAAGACGGACTGGTCAAGATTTAGGTCTAGTTTACAAAACAAACTCGAGAACTATCCACTACCAATAGATACTGTAGGGCGCATAGATTCAGAGACTAAGTACTGATATTAGGGAATCCTTTGAGGACAGTTGTCCATTCAGAAATAGGCGAAACCCAAAAGAAAACCCCTGGATGTCGGGTCAAATTATAAATCTCAGAAGAGAAACCAGAAGGCTCTTTAATAGGGCCCATAGGAAGGGACTCGATATACACTGGGAAGGATATAAAGGTAAACTTAACGTTTACATTAAAAAAATAAGGGATGCCAAACGCGAATCCTGGAAGCTTTTCTGCGAACAGGTAGACAGCGTTAGTGAAGCTTCCAAAATAAAGAATCTTCTGTCGAAAACCCACACTCAACCTGAGACACTTGTTGACTCGGAGGGCAGGAGAGACGATGGAGGAGTTATTAGGATTACTTATGGAGGCACACTTCCGTACGGTGCAGGAGAACCGTCCCGAAGCGGTACACCCCCCGAGGAATATGGACAGTCCAAGGATAACAATAGATACTCGAATGGTATGTAGAGCGGTGAAGAGCTTTTCGTCCTATACAGCAGCAGGACCTGATGGCATTTTCCCGTCTCTTCTTCAGAGAAGTATGGACCTGATAGAGGATAGGTTGTCTAATATCTTCACAATCTGTCTTACAAATGCATATACTCCCCTGGCATGGAGGGAGGCTAGAGTTGTCTTCATTCCAAAACCGGGCAGGGCAAGCTATGCGGATCCGAGGGCTTACAGACCGATTGGCCTAACTTCATTCTTACTGAAGACATTGGATGGAATTGTGGATACAATGTTAAAGGAAAGGACACTGCACGATATACTGAAATTTAAACAACACGCTTATATTAAGGGCAGGTCTGTTGAGACGGCCCTACAAGAGGTTGTGTATCATATAAAGATAACCTCTGATTTGGGTATGTACACCATGGCTGTATTTATCGATATAGAGGGGGCTTTCAATAATGTATTGACCTAGAGCATATTTGACTTGGACCAGAGATTGACTGCATGGATCAGTCATATGCTAAGGAACAGGAAGATAAGTTGCGAGGTTAACGACACAAGCGTAGGGGGGAATGTGTTTTGCGGAACGCCACAGGGGGGAATACTGTCTCTCTTGCTGTGGGTGGTGACTTTAAATACCCTACTGAAGACATTATCCCAGGAAGGATTTGCTCCCGTCTGCTATGCAGACGATGTAGCGATACTGATAAGGGAAACAATCCTAGGGTTCTTTGCGAAAGAGCAATAGCGGCCCTGAATTTAGCTTATAACTGGGCTACAGAAAGGGGTCTCAATGTCAACCCAGAGAAGACAGAAATTTGTATGTTTACAAGGAAACGGAAGATTGCACATTTGGAATCACCGGTTTTTCGAGATAGGACGATACAGATTAATAAAAAGGTCAAATATCTAGGAGTGATACTCGACTGGAGGTTATCCTGGAAGGACCATATAGAAAGTAGGGTGATCAAGACCCAAAGAGTCTGGACCTATTGCAGAAGGGCAATCGGGTCCAAATGGGGAATGAGCCCAAAGATGACACACTGGCTCTATACGACTGTGGTAAGATCAATTGTGACGTACGCCTCGTTAGTATGGTGGACGTCCTTAGAGAAGAAGGTGAATATCAAACATCTTCAAAGGATACAAAGACATTGCTTTATCGGCATCTATGGCGAGATGAGAACCACATCAACTAAGGCGATGGAAAATATTCTATCAATACTGTCTATTGATATACAGGATAAATACGAAGCAGCTCTGGCTACTACGAGATTGATGGTAATGGGTGAGTGGCTGAGAAGAGAACTCACAACCAAACACCAGAGTATAGTACACGTCTTACCCGGGAACAACGCTCGCACAGTCACGTGCGATAGAAGCCCTATTAGATATGTACAATCACACTGTACCACCATAATATCGGAAAGTATGGAGTGGGAGGATGCAGGTACAATGAACCCCATAGCTAACCTATTCACGGACGGGTCGAGGATTGGTGACCGATCGGGTAGAGGTTTTGTGACATGGGTCGTAACTTTACCAAATACTTCCGCCTGCCGGATCATAGCACGGTATTTCAGAGTGAGATCGTGGCTATTACGGAACGGATAAAATGGTTGAAGGAAATCGATAACAGACTACCGATTCGTATATTCACGGATAGTAGGAAGGTAATCGAGGCCCTGAGGAATCATGTGGTTCAATCTCGGTGTGTACTACAGTGCAAGGATGAGATTAACTCATACACGCAATGTGGGGGCATAGAGATAATCAGGATTCCAGGACATCAGGGGATACCTGGAAATGTTGAGGTAGATAGGCTAGCAAAGATGGGTGCGTTAATGGCGAACATCACACTAGATAGTCCGAAGCCATTTCAGGTTTTTAAGAACGAACTAAAGCGGTGGGCAATAGAATTGCATACAAGAGATTGGCAGAACTCTACCGTAGGTAGGGTGACTAGAATTCTATGGGGGGACCCAGATAGTAGTAGGACAAAGGAGGTCCTAACATTGAGTAGGCCAACATTACGGAGGTTGGTTTATTTAATAACAGGACATAAGGACTCACCTGGCACGAATGGGTATCGTTGGCGATATAACATGCAGGGCCTGCCAGGAAGAGGCCAGCAGCACTAGTTGTGCTACTGTCCAGCTTTCAGCCAAGTAAGAAGACAAACATTTAATGAGAAGATTATACAGGAGATGGAATTCCTTAGGGGCTCTAATTAGAAAGGCTTTAGGAAGTTGAAGAAACTAGGTTCTTGACGTAATCATGGTTTCCATGGTATCGGTGGAGGCTCCCTACAGTGGAATGGGAACTCCTTATTATAGTGCGCACAACAGGCCTATGAGGCCTAAGTGAAATCCAGGATGGATTGGGATGCTTATGCTCCTCTTTTTCAACCTAATATAACCTAACCTAAAATGATGAATATAATGAATAAGCATGCTGAAGCAGCTAAAATTCAAGCTGAAGCAGCAAGAGCTTATGTCGAATTAGCTAAAGACCAGGCTAAAGCCCTAAAAGAAATTGTCGAGTCAACAAAAGAAATTAAAAAGTCATTATTTGATTTAATTAAGTACTTCAAGGACGAAGATTAATTTATTTCTTAATTACTTTTATATTTCTTTATTGCTTTTAATGTAATTAAAATATTTTTTAATTTGTTGTAGTTGAAATTAGTTGTTATTGAATTGTTTTTTTCTTTTGTTTGATAAATATACATATATATGTACATAAATAACACATAAATTTTTTTCTTTTGGGCTTTTAAATTTCTCGTACTGCTTGGGCATCTGGTTCCTCGGTAAGAGCTTCATCAGCCTAGTCATTGTCGTCAGTACATTCAAGCAGCTCGCTACCAAAAAGTTCACAATTGTTTCGGTCAAAAATACAAATGTTATGTAATATACAACAAGCGTTGATGCTTTTGATAGCCCTTTTAGCACCATAGTGCACTCCCCTAGATCCCATGATGCATCTAAAACGGGTTTTTTAAAACACCATTACATCAGTCAATGATATATCTGGCTTTGCAGTGTTTCTTATTGTATTTCTTCCCTTGGGCATTTGTGGAATCCCTTACAGGCGCCATCAAGTAAGGCTGCAAATTATAGATGTAATCACCTACATATTTTAAGAAATTGTTTTAGTTGAAACTGTATTTCGTTTGCCATTTAAAAAGCAGGATTGAAAATAATGATTTGCCGCACTTTGGTCCCAAATAAATGCATCGTGGTTGGCTCCTGAATGTCGTGCATTCACGTACTTTATGACCATATTTTATATGCATTTTTAGCTTTTTTCCTTATTCTACAAAGTATGAATGGGTTTATTGTCTTTGATACTTACCAACATTACGTTTCGTTGCCGGTAGCTTTAATACGAACATGTGTGCCATTTACACAACCCATAACACCGGGAATAGAAGAAGTTTCATAAAAGTTTTCTTTTGAAGGTAATAAACTTCTTCCAAGCTCCTATCCAATTTAATCCATTTACATCGCAGATGCTCCACAAAGATGACTAATAATTCAATAATTATTTTTGAAACGTTTGATTTTGACATGGAAGAAACGTACTTGTTTCACAGTGATGCTTGATAGCCACCAGTGGCCAAAAAAAGTTAAAAACATAGAAAGTTTTATAGGCGCCGGTATGTGGGTAGTCCGATATGCCGCTTTCAGTCTTGGGCTTATTTCTTCAAGTAGCATTGAAAACACTTCTATATTGATGCGAAATGTAGCAATGAATCTGAAAATTACATACACATGTATGTAAATAAAATGAAGCTTCGTGTTTGTTTTACTTAGCGCTCTTCCGGCAAATCCAATACATGTAATGCATCACGGACATTTCTACGGCGCAAACAAAATACCAAAATGTCAATATCACTCTCACTAGAATCGGTATCAAAGTTTATTTCAATAGATGGAAACATCTTAATATTAAAATTTTGATTTTGGCACACTTTGTCCACAAACTATTGTTCAAGTACATAAATTTAGCTTAGTAAATAAAACAAGCAAAAACGTTATATTCGATCGGGTCGAATCTTAAATACCCTTCTAATATTTAGTAAGTGAATTTAAAATGTTTAACTTGGTGGGACAGAGTTCCTTTATATTATATCGTACGTCAACGCCCACTAAAGGGGGCAGGGTCCAAAAATATAGAATATTATGTTTTCCACAGACGAAAGTATGGGCATTGCTAGGCCGTCTTAGACTTCATCACTGATCAAGAATATATTTACTTTATGGGGTCCAATTCTCTTTGGAGGGTATAAAAACTGTATTTTGGCGGGGTCGCTCTGGCAAGGGCTGTAGGGGACACATTTCACCTTTGCTATAAGTTTCTAAAAATAAATGCTTATATACAAAAATAAAATTAATTTTTTTTGATAGAGGGCAAAGTGGGAGAGGGGGTAGGGCAGAAACAGGTAGACATAAAACTCTAAAAATAAATGCTTGAGATGATTATATACAAAATTTAAAAAAAATTTTTTTTGGTCATTTAGGTGGCGAAGGGGAAGGAGAGGGTAGGGCAGAGTAGAACCAGGTTTCGTCTCAGCTTCGTCATTAAAGCTTAAAAATGTTATTTTTAAGGAATGTAGGCTTAAGTAAAACAATTTGTTAAATTTTTATGCTATTTTTGCCTATAATAACGCCCACTAAAGTGGGCGGGGTCAAAAAAAATTTATTTTATTTTATGGCTCCAAGTTTAAGGCGTTGGACTGTATTTGACATAAAAATATATCATTTGCTTAACAAAATAACCAAAAAACTTTAAAAATTATGTTGTTTTTTCTGGGTTGGATTAGTTCTTCTTAGGGGAACGTTTTTCCCTCTTGTCCGATTTTGCCCATCTTCGAACTTAACCTGCTCTAAGCTCTAAAATATATTTATGCCAAATTTTAAGAGTCTAGGTCTCTTCGTTTGGACTGAATCGTGATTGCCACAGACGGATGGACGGACGGACGGACGTGCTCAGTTCGTCTTAGATTTCATCGCTGATCAAGAATATATATACTTTTTGGGGTCTGAGATGGTTATTTCGATGCGTTACAAACGGAATGACAAAGTGAATATACCCTACAAATTCTTTTTTGGAGGGTATAAAAACAGCTGCTTTATGTTTGCTATAGAGAAGCCACTGCGTATTAAAGAATCATTTTTGTTTGGAAAGAAGTAACCACAATACTAAAATATTCAGTATGGCAATCCTGAAATTTAACAAACGAAAAGCGCTACGAAAGTTACTCAAGTGAGATATAAATACTAATTTTCTTACGTACTTGTCTGTGTGCTACTTGTTTGCCTGAACATTTTGTTGCTATATAGAAACATGCCATTAATGCTTTCACCTTGCGTGTATGAAAAAAAAACGTTTGCTTAAATAGTGTTCAGACATACATACGTCTTATTTAAGTTTATCGTAATTAACAGCATTATTGAGCTCGATTAACCATACAAAATTTTAATTAACTAATTGATCAATTAACGCTTAATTGTGTATAAAATTGAGCAAAGTTTGAAATGCAGCACTGTAAAAGTTTGTTAGTGAGCGCCATAATACCTCTTGAACAAACTTTATGAAATGTGTCAACTCATATGTAAACAACTTAAATTCGCAGAAAAAATGGCGATTCAAGTTGATGGTGAGTTTTTCATATAAAACTTCTTATTAAACAAACGAAAATCAAAAATTATCAATTTATTTCTTCCAGCAACAGGTGCAAGGACAAAACGAAAGAGAATTATGTGGAATGAGGCCAGCGAAGTGGCTCTGCTGGCACATCAAAGTGGGCAACGGAAAAATGGTATATACAAGCACAAACTTGTATATATAAGTATTATATAAGTACATTGCATTGAATGTGTGGAGAAAATAATATATCAAATTTCTTATTTTCAAAACAATTTTGTTGTTTTTATAGTTATTTTGTAATGAAGTTTCATGCTAAATACATTTGTTTTCTCAAGTCAGCAATTTTTCAATGTTTCCGTCACCATTGTCTGTGCCCTCATCGAAACTATTCCCAAGCCGAAAATAGTATTAGAAGACGGTCCCATCACCGGGAGAATAAGAAATGCGATTTTAGAGTGTTGGTAATGAAGAAGTTTGATTGCATTTTAAACGATATTGCGTGCCACTTACAGAAAAGTGATGAAAATGACAGGGAGCTTATAGAAATAGAGAAGAGGAAGGCAGGAACCCTTGAAAAGATCGCCAAAGACAACAGCGAGCTAAATAAAGCATTGCTTTCTTTTTTCAATAAAAATTAAAACTTTAATAAAAACTTATGAAAATGAAATCAATAAAATTAAAATAAAATAATTTATTGGTACTTACTAAAATATGAACACAAGTTTTGTCTAATAACTTCATTGAAACGTCCCGGCGCACCAATATTTATATATAAAAAGCGATATCTGCAAAAATGTATGATATATAACACACCAAACATATTATACTTCTTTACCTGTAATCAACAAGAGCCAAAAGTATAATGGAACACCATCCCTTGTAATTATAGTAGTCTGTGGCATCATTCTAATTCGGTCTAATTTCGATGTGATATCCATCTAAAAATAGAACCAAAATCGTGAGACATTATGTATAAAATGCATTTAAGGTAACCAACATTTTTTAATAATTTTCTTGTTTTCTGTAAAATGTTAAACTCACCAATATCCCCAAGACACTGCGGAAAACCAAGAGTTTGAAAACCATTAATACATTCATTTACAAGCTGTTGTGTCGAGGGGGCAGTTTATTTATGTACTGTGTTGACAACACCCGCCATACTTCCACACAAAATTCAACTAAAATGGTGCACAGTGTTGATTTTCCAACACCAAACAGTTCACCAACACTCGGTGTAAATAAAGCGATGGCAATTCGCTTTTTTTTTATCTTGGACCAGCACTCAGGGGATGACCCCTATATATGCAATGCATTGCTCCGGAACTGAAAACGAGAGGATAGTATTGAGGGGACAGATTAAGAAAGATGAGAAGATAGGCAGCTGTTTTTGTAGCTATTTCAACCTTTTACTTCGCCGGCTAATTTTTGCTACAGGGCCGACGTATCGTTATGGCTTTCAGCCACTTTATGTCTTTTTTGTTCTATTTTCCCAACAAGCTACAAAGAATGTCAAAGCTGTTACGAGTCGTTCGAAAATGCTTCTTAAAAAAGTCGTTACCATTGCAGTCTCAATTGAACTCCCAGAATGTACATTGACGATTCTGTATATCTAATATATAATTGGTTTATGCAGAATTATTCACATTTTACCTACCAACTTCCACAAAGACCTTTGAGATGCATTTTGCTCTAATATTGCAAGAAGCAAAATCTGTTGTTTTTGCAAATTTTGCAGGATTTCTATATTCTATTTTTCCTTTTTTTAAACAATTGCACTTTGGAGTCAAAACTCGATTCCACTATTTTCAAAATCTTCCTGTATCTATAATATAAATGCAAACTCTTTTTAAAAGCCGAACTTTTTTCCATTTTGGCAAAATTCTTACCACAAATTTTCACAAGCAAAATGTAAACAACACCTGTTGCTGGCAGCTGTCATACGCTAATTGAGTTAACTATATTGAGTAAGTGTGAACATTTTTCAATTAACTGATTATTGACTCAATTAAAGATGCATGTCTGAACACCATATTATGCTTTTATCTATATACATTAGAGCGTCTCGAAAAAAAAGTTCGCCGTACACCACCAAATATAAAGCATTGTTGCAAGGTGATTTCGAAAAAAAAAATTTTATTTTTTTTGACGAAAGAAGGGTCGTCAAAATACATTTTTCATTATATCTTCTACATATATAGTCGGATCTCATAGACTGATATGTCGATGTTTTTGTCTTGAGAAGACCAATGTGGTGTACTGCAAACTTTTTTTTTTTTTTGCCTGTACGGCGAGATGCTCTAATATACATATGCACATATATACGTGTATATAAACAAGTAAAAACGTTACATTCGACCATGTCGAATCTTATATACCCTCAGAATATTTAGTAAGTAAATTTAAAATGTTTAACTTGGTAAGACAGAGTTCCTTGTACGTCAATGCCCACTGAGGGGGTGGGGTGCAAAAATAGACAATACCATGATTTCCACAGATGATCATTACTGATCAAGAATATATATACTTTATGGGGTCCTGCCAGGTACTCCCCTTCGCTTTGATCCGTACTGATTTTTACGGTCGGCTCTAAGTGGGGAGGGGCGGTCGGTGGGGGTGTCTTTATTCCAGACTTTGGAATCGAGATGTCCTTCAGACTCCCGGACGAATGTAGCATATTACAGGCGGAAATATTTGCCATCAGAAGGACAGCGCTGTGGCTAAGGTTTTATCGGATTTCGAACCGCGATATCCAATTCATCACCGACAGTCAGGCTGCAGTAAAGTCCCTTACAACATTAAGGAAGATGAACTGGTTAGGAGAGCAACCGCACTTCAGGAGGCCGACACTGACCAACTGATTGGGATTCCACTCTCATGCTGCTGGAGACGCTTTGATGCTATTTGAATAGGCTCAGGACAGGTGGTTCAGGGAATCCACCTGCGAGATATCAAGAGTTTTATGGCCTCGCCTGGACTCTATTAGGACAAATGATCTTTTGAACTTGGCAAGAGGTCATTTGAGCAGTATGGTGGCCACACTTACTGGTCACCACGCTTTTGGGGTCCATGCTAGGCGCACGGAACTCCCCTACAACGACTATTGCTCCAGCTGCAATGAAGAGGAGGAGGAAGATAGCATTACACACTTCCTCTGTCTCTATCCTGTTCTGGAGGAGCATCGCTTACGGTCTCTGGGCAGTACACCTTTTAGAGACATTTCGGATATGTCAGGTATGGATCTGAGGAACCTGAGTCTCTTTATTAGGAGCAGTGGCTGGTTCGGTAGCTGAAACCTTTGGGGCTGCTCGAACTATCTATGGCAAGAGTTGGAGCAATGGTACAAAAGAGTACTATGTAGTTGTGACGTTAGACGTAAAGGACGCGTTCAACACAGCAAACAGGGTGCGTATTTTTGATGCTTTAACCCGATTAGGCATCCCAGAATATCTGATAAGAATAGTGCAGGATTATTTCCGGAATAGAGAATTGATCTATAATACAGATGTATGTAGGTGTAAGAAAACGTAGGATTAACGGTGGGGTTCCCCAAAATCGATACTTGGACCATTATTGTTGAACGTAATGTACGATGGAGTACTAAGATTGGGTTTAACTGAAAGAGTAAAGATAGTGGGATTCGCAGACGATATAGCGTTAGTGTGTGAAACCAAAGAATTATTAGAGGCAAAAACCATTGCAAAAGCCAGCGTACAATTAGTAAAGTCTTAGATCACTTCAGTGGGATTAACTCTAGCTGATTATAAAACCGAAGCGGTTTTGATTAGTAGCCGTAAGGCTAGGGAAACTATTACGCTGAATGTGTGGAGCTGTTGCATAGAATCAAAGACATTTCTGAAATATCCAGGCGTGATGATTGATACACGTCTATCTTTTCGTGAACACTTGTACATATATAGCACCCAAAGCATCGAAATCCTGATTGGCGCTATCTCGGATTATGCCAAATATAAGAGGGCTAAAATATCTTTAGAGGAAACTGATCGCTGGAGTAGTAAGGCGCATTATCCTATATGCACACCCAGTATGGTCAGATTCACTTAGATACTCCACATAAGTGGGGTTCGTATCCCCTGTGTATAGATTAGCTTCCAATCGATTTAGAAATCATAAATAGTTATAACTCGGACTTATGTTTACAAAAGTGGCAGGAACACTGGTCAACCACTGAAAAGGGAAGATGGAATTATGCCTTAATACCCGATATCAGAGTATGGCTGGAAAACATGGTCATTGAAACTATTACTTAACACAGTTCTTGCCTGGACATGAGTGCTTTAGGTCATATCTACTTCGTTTCAAGCACGACGATTCTCCGTTCTGTCCGCATTGCAGTGAGAATGTAGTTGAACATGATGAGCATGTCGCCTTTGTCTGCTCACGATTCGTCGTATTTAGGAGAAAGATTGGGGCGTACGATCAACCCGAGGAATATAGTTCCGGTCATGCTGAAATCCTTATTAAATTGGACCAGTGTGCTATTTTGTACAGCTACAGTTGTAGTATTAAAAAAAAACAGAAATACATATATATATATATATATATATATATATATATATATTTATATATATATATATATATATATATATATATATATATATAGATATATATATATATATATATATATATATATATATATATACATATATGTATATATATATATATATATATATATATATATATATATATACATATATATATATATCTATATATATATATATATATATATATATACATATATGTATGTATATATGTATATTAATGGACTTCTGTCAATCATTAACATTTGTGATTGATTAAGCGACAAGCACATGAAATGTAAAACTAATTCATATATATATATATATATATATATATATATATATATGTATATATATATATATATATATATATATATATATATATATATATACATATATATATATATATATGTATATATATATTTATATATGTATGTATATATATATTTATATATATATGTATATATTATATATGTATATATATATATATATATATATATATATATATATATATATATATATATATACATATATATATATATATATATATATATATATATATATATATGTATATATATATATATATATATATATATATATATATATATATATATATACATATATATATATACATATATAGGGTCCGCCAAATAACTTATTTTTGTGAAAATGCAATAAAAATAACTACTGAGGATTTTCTCAAATCTTTTTTTCATTTGAAAGTACAATCCTTCCGGTTAATAATGGAAAACAATTTCACAAGTGGCTGCATGGCCCGATAACGATCGCCATTGACTGTAACGGCCACTCCTTGCCCATTTTCGAAGAAAAATGGCCCAATTATGCCTCTGGACCAAAATCCGCACCAAATAGTGACTCGTTTTGGGTGCGTCGGCTTTTCAATGTATGCGTGCGGGTTTTCTGTGCCCCAAATGCGACAATGCTTGTTTACATACCCGCCAAGATCAAAATGAGCTTCATCTGAAAAGATGATTTTTTTGGCAAAATCGGCATCTTCTGTAAGTCGATCGCAGGCACATTTAACGAAGCGAAAACGCATTGGATGGTCAACCATATTCGTTCAGCGGAAGGATAAAACTAATTATATGTCAAATCAGACATGAGCTAAGTGGTACCATTCACGAAATAAGCACTAGTTGAAAAAAACTTTAAATTGCGGACCCTATATATATATATATATATATATATATATATATATATATATATATATATATGTGTATATATATATATATATATATATATATATATATATATATATATATATGTATATATATATATATATATATATATATATATATAAAATAAATAAAAAAAAAATAAAATATATATATATATATATATATGTATATATATAAAGTTTTTAGCACAAGCAATCTAAAAACTTAAAATTTTTTAAGACTGTTGGTATAATTTTAATATTCTTAATGTCATCCCTGATTTATGTATGTATGTATGTAAATACATACTTTTAAATCCAATGCATGCCAAACATCAGCACAAAAGTAAAACAGCCATCAGCCGCTTCTAGGGTGCATCTGAAGAATTATTTTCGCTCTGAATTAATTTTAGATTTCATGTGTTTGTCACTTAATCAATCACAAATTTTAATGATTGACAGGAATCCATTAAATTTAGACAAACTATGGAAATCATAAGAAAATCATTATATGAAAAACAAAGATGTGGTATGGAGTATTTACATATTCAAAACGTGTATTATCAGTTCATTTTTTGGTTTTGTTAGCTTTTCCAATTCGAATGAGAACGTTGTATGCATTTACATACTATGTACAAACATACGCATTGTAATGTTCGGTATGTATGTTTCGATTTATTTATACATATTCACATGTATATGCTTGAATGTATGCACGTTAGTGTTACTCATATTCCGGCAATGTTTTTCTCAGTTGATCAAGTAAATTCCATATTGGAACAACAAGCATCTAATATTTGAAGACATTACCTAGATATACACAATATTAGAATAGTCTAAAGGCACGTTCACACTTGTCGAATATATTTCCAAAATAGCGTAACCACTAAACAGTAATGAAGAATATTTTGATTCAGATACGTGTTTATCAAGAAAAAAATTTGCATACAAATCTAAATTGAGTCATATAATGCAATATTATTGGAAACTGTTTAAATCAATAAACAATAGTGTGAATTCAAAGATTTTTCGTTCGTATATGTATAGTGGTTACGACCATTTTGGCAAATATTTGTATGCGAACGTACCTTAAAACTAATAAACAAATTTTAATTACAATAAAATATCCAAACTAGTAAAAACCGCTAAGTAACTACATGGAATTTTTAAATACATAAAATAACATGATTAAAATAACAAAATTTACTAAAAATTTAATAATAAAATCAATATGCGCACGGAAAAATATCGGTCGAAATTTACATTTATATTGTATTGAAATGTCAATCGATATCGAATGTGCTAATTTGGCTCCTAGATTACATATTCCTAAAAAAAAAATTGTGGAAACCGTTGACTCTAGAGACCATACCTGCTACTTCCCGCTAATTTTAACCGCTAAGCTATTCGATCTCAAAAGTCTAATAAGATTTTGGTATAACATTTTCAAGGTGCTATAACTTTTGAATAAATCAACAGATTCTCACGTGATAAGCGGCTATTACAGTAATTTTTAAAGTTTTATAAAAAAATCAACCCCACTAGTTGAGGTGATACATAATTTCGGAAATTTCAAAAATAAATCACTATTTCTTCTTCAGAATATTTCACGAACGAATCAACTTGCTTTGGCCTGAATAGTGACCATCGGCATGGTGACTAGCCCCTGAAATCGATGGATTCAACTGTTCAAGAGATATAAGCGGGTCACATCCTTAAACACACACACACACACACATATATATATATATATATATATATATATATATTTACATCGAGATCTGGTAAAAACAATTTGTTTTTTAAAACAGGACAAAACCACTAATATTCCAATTTTTTGAAATGTATGCTTTCCTAGCGGGAAATTTGAAGATTGTTTGAAGTACAAGTTTGTTAACAGCATCTTACCGGTACAAATTAAAAGCAAAAACAGTACGTTAACTACGTTAACTAACGTATGCCTCAATTAGGTCACCTCACTAGTACAACAATACAAAAAACAACAGCCAATTTTTTTCGTGCAAACATGTTCACATCTAGCTACAGCATCAAGAAAAACTTACTTGTGGGTTTGCTCCAATGCTTTTTATAATAACAACCATCGGTACAACGTGAGAAAAATATATAATGGCGCCCAAAAATGAAAAAAAATGTTGACGCTATGTTACTTTTTAACGGTCAAAACACAACTCTGTATAAAATCATCCGGAGGCATGAGATGACACGTTTAAAGCACAGGTAAATTTTACTTTGACAAAATTTTAAATTTTCGTTTAAACTTTTTTGCTTACATACGAAACTTACTTTGACAAAGTCGCTTCGATTTTCTTTGAAACCTTCATTCACTTCGTATTACACAATAACAAAATCCAAAAGTATGTGAATGACGAATGAAGTAGGAAGCATCTTTGCGAAAACATTAAAGTGTGTACTAACTCTCATGTTTTGCCTTCTTTTCATCATTTTCCCTTCTCTTCATCACACTCAAGACTTTGGAAAATAAACTTTATCAATGCGTAAAGCGCCATACTCAGCGTGCCCATTTTAGTATTTTTGTACTAAACTTAGCAAATTTTTTTATTAGCTGGAAAATTTTCGATTTAGCACTTAGCATTTTCAAGCTGTTTATTAATTTATTATTATTATAAATTAAAAAATGCGAAAATATAATATATGAAGTTTTTGTTATACATATATGTAAGTACTTTTCACATGTAACTATTGCAATAATGGCAGTGTAATCTGACAATATATTATTTTTATTTTACAACGTAAATGTCATACGCATGAAAATTTTAATTAAGAAATGCTAGACTATACGATAAATAATATAACAAATTTGGAACAGCAATGGCATCAGGTAAGTTCATATGAATGGACAACTCCCAATTCTACAATAGAATTCTGTATAAAGGTATTCCAGTAAAAAAATTCATTAAATGAATACCTTTAGATAAGTTAGTTTCATTCTTAATGAATTTCTTGGTTTTACCATTTAAGGTCGTGACTGACAATCCCACACAAAGTCTAATCAACATTAAAAAATCGTTGTATTTATCATACTATTATTATAGAACAATGATGCAAAAACATTCGGCTGAAAATATATACTACTCTGATCGCATGGAAAGTATCATTTTTTGAAAATGTTCATAAACATTTCCAAATCGGGCAGACTTGTCAGAAAATCGGTTGCACATCTCCGGTTTTAGACCACACTACCATACTTTTTTAGCACACATCTCATATTTGGCAGATCGCGCGATTGTGTAGGATAGTCAGTCACGGTCTTTAGCAAAGTAGAAATTTGACTGATTTTTAGTGGAATGATTTTTAGATAAAATCAAATATAAGAAGTAAAATACATATAAGCACTATAAATTCCCTTCTTTATATAAAATGGCTAGATTATAAATGATCTTATAAAATAAAAACATATGTAATAAAGACATGTATAATATTATTTAACGATATGATATATTGCAATTCACTAATTTCAATATAAATCTATGATATGTATGTACATATATAAGAATTTAAAATGTTTTTATTATACCCTACAAAAACGAGTTGGAGGATATATTCTCTTTGCCATTCCGTTTGTAACGCAGGGAAATATCCATCTGAGACCCTATAAATTACATATATTCTTGGTCAGTGATGAAATCTAAGACGATCTGAGCGTGTCCGTCCGTCAGTCTGTGGAAAGTGGAAATCACGATTCAGTCCAAACAAAAAGAACCAAACTCTTGAAATTTAGTAAAAATATGTCTTGAAGGATAGCACAGGTCAAGTTCGGATATGAGATAAATCGTGCTAGATGGAAAAAAGTTCCCCTAAGAAGAACAAAACCAACCTCTAAAAAACAACATCATGTTTAAAGCTTTTTGTAATTTTATTATGCCAATTATATATTTTTATGTCAAAGATATGTCAAGGTCCAACGCGTTAAACTTGGAGCCATAAAATTAAAAAAAATTATTTTTGGACCCCGCCCCTATTAGTGGGCGTTATTATATGCAAAAATAGTGTAAAAATTTAACAAATTGTATTATTTAAGCATACATTCCCTAAAAATAAAATTTTTAAGCTTTAATGACGAAGCTGAAACGTAACCTGGTACTCCTCTGCCCTACCGCCTCCTCCTCCTTTGCCCCCTAATGACCCCATAAAAAAATAAAATAAATTTTACATTTAATTATTCTGAATATATATTTTTGAAGTTTTATAACAAAGGTGAAATGTCTCCCCTACGGCCCTTGCCAGAGAGATCCCGACAAAATACAATTTTTATACCCTCCAAAAAGAATTGGACGCCATAAAGTATATATTTTTGATCAGTGATGAAGTCTAAGACGATCTGGCAATGCCCTTACGTTCGTCTGTAGAAAACATGATATTGTCTATTTTTGGACCCCGCCCCCATAAGTGGGCGTTGACGTACAATATTATATGCAAAAATAGTGTAAATATTGCTGCCAGTGTTACACCCTGCTAGACTTTGGCTAATTTTCTCAGGAAATTTGTTTTTTCCTTAACAAAAAGAAATTTTTTGATCTACAGAAAAATTACTTGAAAAACGGTTCGCTATAACTTGAAGGTCACCAAACTTCCTGCTAATTTTAAGCATAAGTTATCGCAAGGTGGATTGTTGTGCTTTTCTATACTTTTGCACCTTCGAGCTCAAAAGTCGAATACGAGTTTGATTAAACACTGTTATGTAAAATTTTCAAAGTGCTGTATCAATCATCGATACCCACGCAATTAATGGTTGTTGGTGGAGATTGTCGAGTCCTTTAAAACTATCGAGAACTCTAATTGATCAAATATATAATTTCAGAATATCTTAGTAAATTTGTTTGTTCTCGATGTCTCAAGAACGCGTCTTTTCTCTTTTTGTTTTGATTCTATTAAACTGTTCAAAAGTTATAAGTGATTCATGTTCTTATACACATATCCAGCCGTAGAAACAGTCTCGCAAAATGGGATAATAACAATAATGTTTAAGGTCCTCACTAGCCTTGACCTGTAACACAATCTAAAAAATCGAACTTTAAATTTTCTTTTGTCAAAATTTGCAATAATACAAAAATAGAAAAAGATATATGAAAAATGATTGTCCCTAAAGGCCACCCCTGCAACTTCTTTCTAATCTTAACCACTAAAAAATGCTACTATTTTGGTTTTAAATTTTTTGAATGGATCAGCAGATATACCGGTAATTAGTGGTGATTCATTTAGTTCTCCTTGTCCTATAAAACAATCCAGAACATTAGTTAATCACAGCTAAAATTTCGTTTACGATATCTGACGAACGCACCGATTTTGGCCCGGCATTGTGGTGATCGACGTGGTCATTAAATGTCAAAAGCTGGTTTGAAACCGATCGGCAAAGCCGTTAAAAAGTTATTTGAAACATTTTTTATTATTTATTTGGTATTTACTTAAATCACCTGGTTCGAACCGGTTGCAATTCGCAGGAAATCTAAGTTTGAAAAAACCCTTTGAAACGTGACTAGATTGGTTGGATTCAGTTCAAAAGTTACAAGTGCGTCACATACACACATGCACACATTGTGCGACTCTCATTCTCATAGTCAGGAAAGCTTCCTAGGAACTCAAAACGTGGAGATCTGGTGAATACTCGATTTTTTCAAAAATTTTTTACAAATTTTGAATTTACTCAGCGGAAATTTCAAGACAAATTACACTAAACATAACGACACTATAGCTGTTCCCTCAGATGTTTTAAAAGGAGTACCATCGAAATGCAGCAAAGCAACTGTTCAGCTGTACTAGAAACCTCATGTAAAACCAATTTCTCGGGCAAAGCGACTCGTGAGTTACCCAGTACAGACTTTGATATAAGGAGATGTGAATTCACTACAGTAGCTAGGCATCATTGCTCCAGTAGACTTTTCGGATTGGGCAGCACACATATAAGCTGTCAGAAAGGCATTTGAGAAAGTTCGAATTTGTGGTGACTGTTCATCGGAGTTAGATTCATCAATAGAACTCCATTAATACATATTGTGCACTGCAGAAAATATTTACAATGAGACTTCAAACAGTCAGTGTTTTATTCTTACTCGAACGTTTATTTAGAGATTGATGTATTTTTATTCGCAGCAGTATTGAGAGGAAAGATTAGAAAGTAGTGGGTTTTTTGTAGCTATTCTACCATATTTTACTTTGCCGACTAATTTTTGCTACGGGGCCGACGAAGGAAGATGTTGCTCCTCTACTGTTTTGTACATTATAGTGTCAGTCGATGCCAGTTTATTTAGTAAACATAATAACTAATAAAAATAAATAATTTATATTAGTAATTCCTCCCATATTATTACCCCTAATAATTTTATATAAAAATATATATATGTTAAAAATTTTTTTAACATAATAAATAATAAAAATAAATTAGTAATTATAAATAATTAACAATATTTTCAAATTTGTGAAGTTTTCAAAATTTTAAAAATTAAATTAAATTTCATTAAAAAAAAATTTTTCAAAATTTCTGAAATTTTCAATTTTTCAAAATTTTAAAAATTAAATTAAATTTCATTAAAAAAATTTTTTAAAAATTTGTGAAATTTTTAATTTTTCAAAATTTTAAAAATTAAATTAAATTTCATTAACAAAATTTAAAAAATTTGTGAAATTTCCAAAATGTTCATCACTGAAACAGGCTGACAGCAACTAGCGCAAGCATGCACTAAAGCTGGTTTGAAGAACTCGACACAATATTAACGTCTGAGTGCAGAGTCGAACTCAGCCAACAGTACTCTCTACAAAAGAACCAGCAAGTTACGATGTGAATAAGTCATAACCATTAAGTACTACTGCATTTAACATAATTGTCAGCAGTATATGAAATCGCTTTATAAACATTTTTGATAGCTTACCCAGGACAGTAGCTTAAACATTATTTTTTAGTTTTTGTATAACGTAGAATGATACAAGAAGTCAAATAAATCCATTTATGAAGAGTTTTATTATCTTAAATTGAAGAGGAAAATAAGGTATTCACTTTCATACCCAAACATTTTTGGTCCTAAGAATCGGATCTAAGCCGAAGAATTTTACAATAGCCTTTTGGAGGGATCTGCATCCATACACGTAAGTACATAAGTATATTGTATGTGTTTATACATATGTAAAAAGAAGTAACCTCATTTAAAGTGTAAGGATATATTCATCGTTATTTCAAGGTACTGTAAATATACAGACTTACATAGCAAAAATATATTATCAACATATACAAAAAAAGAAACAATAAATTGACAACAACAACGATTTATTGCGTAAAGAAAAGTACATAGATAAAAAAGGTAAATACATACCAGAGTACTTATAAATCACTATTTTTCTTGATTTTGTTCAGCACAAAAATTTTTTTTCATTTTAAAGATTAAAGAAAAATTCAATGATGATTAAAAATCATTTCATTCTGCTGTATACATCAAATTCTGATTATGAGTAGAATTAACAAAAGCATTTTATGAGCAAGATCGTACAGGCAAGAGAAGGGCTTGTAGTAAATTCATCGTGTATAAACCCTCTTATTCTCATTAATTCACATAACCAATTCAACATTGATACATGAGTGGAGGTACAGGTTTACTGCTGTATTCACAAAAATTAATGTGTACTTCAAGTGTGCTTTAAAGTAAAAATTTCATAAAAAATTTATTTTAAAGTGTTGATCATCAAGTCTACTTTATTTTTTGTGAATACTGCTGTTAGTCTTTATTTGAATTTGTTCATCAAAAAGTTAAAGGGAATACATATGAGCACATGCACGGTGGTTTATTGAAATTATTTTTACAAAATGGAAACAAATGAGAGTGTGTGGACAAGTTTGATCATTTGCAAAAAAAGGGTTGTCTTTTGTTTTTACTTAAAAATAAATTTTATATTTTTATACCCTCCAAAAAAGAATTTGGAGGGTATATTCACTTTGTCATTCCGTTTTTATCGCATCGAAATATCAATCTCAGACCCCATAAAGTGTATATATTCTTGATCAGTGATGAAATCTAAGACGAACTGAGCATGTCCCTCCGTCCGTCTGTGGAAATCACGATTCAGTCCAAACGAAAAAACCTAGACTCTTGAAATTTGGCATAAATATATTTTGAAGCTTAGAGCAGGTTAAGTTCGAAGATGGGCTAAATCGGGCAAGAGGGAAAAAAGTTCCCCTAAGAAGAACTAAACCCACCCAGAAAAAACAACATAATTTTTAAAGTTTTTTGGTTATTTTGTTAAGCAAATGATGTATTTTTATATCAAATACGATCCAACGCCTTAAACTTGGAGCCATAAAATTAAAAAAAATTTTTTTGACCCCGCCCACTTTAGTGGGCGTTATTATAGGCAAAAATAGCATAAAAATTTAACAAATTGTTTTACTTAAGCCTACTACATTCCTTAAAAATAACATTTAAGAAACCTAGTTCTACTCTGCCCTACCCCCTCCTTCCCCTTCGCCACCTAAATGACCCTACAAAAAAAAAATTTTAAATTTTGTATATAATCATCCCAAGCATTTAATTTCAATTTGTATATCACAATTTTAACTTAATAATATATAATAACACAAAGAAAGTTCTACACACCACTGTAGAGGAGAACAAATAAAAAATAAACAAAAATAATAATAATTATTATTTGCAATATCGAACTGCAAATAAAATTAATATATTCTTACAAAAATTTCCTATTTTCTCAGAAACAACACGAATAGACATCACAAACCACTGTAAATTAAAATAAAAAACAAGCGTGCCTTTGTTGATAGGAATGAACAAATTCATACACAATAGCCCAATTCACAATCCTGTGCAAATGGTCTTGCATTATAGCATTTGCAAATTGAGAGAGTATTTGAGAGCATTTTCAATGTATTTTGTTGGTGTAGAGTACAATTATTTTGCAAATGCAATGATGCACCACCATTTGCACAAGATTGTGAATAGGGCTAATGATTTCTTGCTTTTTGTACTTTAATGTTGATCAAATTTTTGAGCGTTGAGCGGAATAGACCAGTTCACAAGCTGACAAGTTTGATTCGACCTATGATGATTCGATTGCCTTAAAATTAACAACGCATATAAAAGTTTGAGCAAGTTCGATTAATTCCTTTATTCCTAAAAGGTTATTGTTGTGTTAAAAAGGTTATTGTTGTGCGTCAGCCGATGTGTTTAGCATCAGAACCAACAAAGAGGCATATGTTCGGTTGCTTTAAAACAGGGAAAGGCAACCTATACTATTACATTTTGCGATTGTATTATTTATATACTCTCTGCGCTCTCACCACGAATCGGTCTTGCCAATCAACTTTCGCCACTTCTCCCCAATTAAAATTTTAAAATCTCCAAAAGCTAACTTAATTTTATTATGGGTATTTGCAATTTATTAGAAAATTAGTATCGGCGTGGCATGGGAGCAAAATGATGTTTGTGGCTCTGTATGCAGTAAAAAGAAGGTTTTGTAGGACATCTGACAAAGAGTAATGCAAATACACATATGTATATGTTCATTGCACTATTCACCAACAGACATTATTTGCAAAACGTTTGAATGTAATGAACACATTGAATTGTGGTTCAAATTGTTAACAAAACACGAGGTGGTCATAAGGAAATGTCATTTATAATTTTCCGCATCTCTTCATACTTTTCGCCAAAGCATTTGCCTTTCCCTGTTCTAGAATCAGCAATCATTTTTTTCATAAAGATGTTTATACATCTCCGCTATGATCGGACACACATTGCTTTCTGGCAACGCTGATTCTTAAAGTATGTGATAAACACAACCTGCCTGTTTGAATGCTGAAACTAGACTGATTAAAGTTGTTTACAGCTCCACAATGCGTGTACACACGTACGTAACAGAAGAGTAAATGAAAAGGCACCGCGCCCTACATTTGCCTTTCCCTGCTTTAAAATCAACAACAAAAGAGAGTGTGCGGGCAAGTTTGATCATTTGCAAATAAAAGACAAGTTTTTTGTGCCTTTGTTATTGTTGAATGGTTTTTTAATCAACAAGTGAAGTTCTCTGATACATACATACATGTCTATATACATACATACATATGTAGTATGTACAGTTCTTAATGTAATATTATTGCAACCGTTGGTTATTTTTGAAAAAATCATAATTTTTCTTACAAATAACAATTAGATCCACACTTGTGTTTTGAAGAGATCATGTATAACAGTTTGAACGTGTGATGTTAATTTGTACTTGATTGCTCTCTTGAAAGTAGTATAACATCACAGACAGAATTATATACCTACAGCAGGGAAGCCCAGTTCATGAAACAATTGTTAGGAGAGAACTCACACATATTCTTATGCTCTTTCATTTAGTCGTTGATGATAAGTCGACAAGTGCACATGCTTAGCGGATGCTTTATTACTTTTTTCAGGTTCTCACTCAAAAAATGTTGCGTGGTCTTTCAATGCCATATTAATCAACAAAAAAAATTTTGGCCTTCCCTGACCTACAGACATCTTAATCTTTATGAATTTCTGGGATTAAGAGTCTGGAAAAAAGAATTGTTAACGTTAGCGTCGATATACCACGCTTAACACAGCAGTAATCGTATTCTGTGAACTACTAAAACAGTACACCCATATAAAATATTTGTAATGCATTCATATAAAATATACTTTTTCATTTAACGATCAACGTGCTTTTGTATACTTACGAACAATCTTTATTATTTGGTTTAATTTCACAAGATCCAAAGGATTTATTTGAGCTATATAAAACTAACTTGTGTTATAACAATTATTTTTCTTATTACAAGCATAAAAGCATTTTAGTTGAACACTAAAAGAAGGTTAATTTTGAGTTTGAACAAGTGAATTAATAAAATAACGCGAACCAATTAAATTTTCATCCGTAACGTATAGTAAAAGTATTTACTCTATCCCAATATGTCCTTGCTAGACATTTATATAAATTCTTCTGATGAATTAGTTGCCTTTGAGGCTTATTTTTCTAATATTACGACCGAAAAGCAGACAGTACATTCGATCGGAGTGCAGAAGAATAAAATTATTCAATATTGGACTGATTTTAAAACAGCCTATAAGAACTTAATGAAAGATTTCAAATCAGTTGAAAAAAAGTCACTGTAGAAACGGTTAAGGAAAGATATTTTAAAACCTTTGAGACCGACGTAAGAGCATTAGCAAGAGCTTAGGAGCTCATTGATTCCTTTAGAAATAAAGGAGCGTCTGTGGACGTGTTACCGCAATCATCAAATGATTTACACCCACTTATTTCTTTACCGCCTTGTGACACTCAAACCATTTATGGAGATTATGTCTCCTGGCCATCTTTTCGTGATATGTTCACGGCTTTATACGTCAAAAACGCCAAATTATCCCCTGTTGAAAAGCTATTTCATCTTCTTAAGAAAGCTGAAGGAAAACCTCACGATATCCTCAAAAATTACCCATTAACAAATAATGGTTTTGAAATGGCATGGAAGAATCTCGTCGAACGATATGAAAATACTCGTGTTCTTGTCCATGTGCAGCTGAAGGCCCTTTTTAATTTGCTAAATAAACCCATTGGTAGGGAATCGGATTCCAACATCAAGCATCCTCAAAGATCGATTAACGATTGCATTAGAAATCTCTCACTTCTCAAAATAGACACAAGTACGTTGGATGTTATATTTGTATTTATATACTCGAAATGCCTTTCTGATATTAGCCTTCATTTGTGGCAAGAGAGTTTGGATAGCAGCAAAGACTTTGCCCTCTTTTCTTGACAATATTCGTTGACGACCGTTTTTCTGTAGTTAAAAGGCAAAAAAGGTGCACTAACTGTTTGGCAACGTCACACGACTACAAAAAATGTAAAACCCAATTCACTTGTTCAAGTTGCAAACTAAAACATTAATCCCTCTTACATCGAGTTACATCGAGCGGAAAATTCGGCCACACTAAATCGTGCACAACCCAATCACCCACGACAAAATAGTTCCTATGAGTCACAACCTTCACATACCACAAATAACTCTAGTGACAACCCCTCAACATGTCCCCCTGTATATATGCGCCAATCATATTCAACTCAAATACAGTCTACTACTAATAACGAAGTTATTCTTGGTACAGCGTTGATTCTGCCTCAGAAGCATCCATTATCTCTAAGAAGCTCCAAGTCACCCTTTCACTCCCTACTAGAGTATCCATACAAATATAACCGGCCTTGGTGGCTCCTTAACAGTAACCGCAACTCAAACATGCAGAATTTGACTAAGTTCCCCACTCGAAAAAGGGTTTGAAACAGTAACGGATGCATACGTCGTCAATAAACTTACTGGGTCTTTACCTCATTATGAGATGTCAACCGTAATGAAACAAATTTTTGTAGACCTCATGCTAGCTGACGATTTTTCAGATAAAACTTCAACCATAGACCTCCCTCCTTCTGGGCTCTGATGCATATCCAAAAATAACCAGAAATGGGGGACACTCAGAAATCTCTCCTAGCACAACGCATAATTTTTCACTACACTTGACTTGAATCGACAGATTGCAAAATTTTGGGAACTTGAAGAAGTACAACAATTACAAGCCCCGTCTGTGGAATACCAGTTCTGTGAACGTTTGTATAAGGCTACTATAGAAACGCAACAGGTCGTTATGTTGTATCTCCCCCTTTTAGGCCAGGTGTTCCTGAATCAAAACCTAGGCAATTCTTGCGATTCCGCATCAGCGCAATTTTTAAGAACAGGCTAAGTTAATGAGAAATCCCAAATATAAAAGTGACTATAATAGAGTAATTGAACAATATTCTTATCTTCACCATATGACTACAGTCACCGCTGACTTGTCAGCTACCCTTACCTCTTATTATTTACCCCATCATTCAGTGCTTAAGCCCGGAAGTACTACTACAAAGCTTCGTGTCGTTTTTAACGCTTCTAGGCCCACTTCTAATGGATTAAGTCTTAACGACGTTTTATACCCCGGACCAGTATTGCAACAGGACTTTACAATCCTCATAACTCGTTGGCGTCTTCTTAAGTAATTTCAATGCAGATATAGAGAAGATATATCGGCAGATACTTGTCAATCCACAACATACCGCATATCAAAGAATAATTTTTCGCAGCTCATCCGATAAAGAGTGACAAGATTATGAGCTACAGACAGTAACTTTTGGCGTTAACTGTGCCCCATACCTGGCCTTAAGAACTCTACTGGAACTTGCTAAACACTGTCAAGAGCAACACCCCGAAGTAGCAAATATATTGCGTAGTAATATGTACGTAGATGATATGTTAGCAGGCTGCCATGACTTATCCCTGGCGTTAAAGATAAGAGATGACTTTGTAAAGGTTTTAGATTCAGCTGGACTGTGTCTTCGTAAATGGATCTCAAATAACAAATTTCTTCTTCAAGAATTGAAGCCTGAATATCTCCTTTCAACAGACACTCTGAAGTTGAAAGACACTGCCACAGCTAAAACCTTAGGTCTTCGATGGAACGCGGCCTTAGATTATTTTTATGTTAACCCCCTAATCCATCTGATCTGTGATAATATTACAAAGCGTGCAATATTATCAGACATTGCTAGGCTTTTTGATCCAGATGGATGGCTGGCACCAAAAATTGTTGTCGCAAAACTAATAATACAGCAGATTTGGAAAGATGATATTAATTGGGATGATAATTTTAAGCCAGAAACTTTACGTATGAGGCGTACATTTCTCGAAGATTATCCTAAAATAGGGCTGATAAAGATCCCCAGATTCGTTGACTTTCATCCCTCTTATTTTGTAGAGTTACATGGGTTCTGTGACGCTTTTGAAAGAGCATACGCGGCCAACCTATACATCCGTACCATATGCGATAGAAGCAACATATCTACCCACTTACTACTTGCCAAGACGAAAGTAGCCCCTATAAAGTTTGTGACCTTGCCTCGAAAAGAACTATGTGGTGCCGAGTTGTTAGCCAAAATGGTTTCATCGTTTCGCTCCCAGCTTTCTTTTGCCAACTGTAAAGAACACCTTTGGACAGATTCAACAATCGTGCTGGCGTTGTTACAGAAACATCCTTCACACTGGACAACATTTGTGGCTAACAGAGTTACATCCATAATAGACAAAGTTGGAAACGAAAAGGTGCAGCATATAAAGTCTGGTGACAATCCAGCGGACTTAGCATCCCGTGGTCTAACAGCGCAAGAACTCATGTCCAACCAGTTATGGTGGAAGGGACCCCCATAGCTAAGACTGCCGAAATCAAAATGGCCTAGTAAAACTAAAATTTAAGATATCATGAACAAGAAAAGCCCATAAAAACCTATTTAAGTCAACTATCAGAAGATATATTAAATATTATAATAATATGTTGTCAACTTATACACTTCTGCGAATATAAACTATTATCCCACAATAGATATACTCCCTCTAAAAGTTCGCTGTTAAATTTAAACGCGTTCATAGACTCAGAAGGTATAATGAGAGCTAATGCTAGACTCTCCCAATCTATAATACTATTTTATGACGAACGTTTTCCTAAAATTTTACCATATTCAGGACGCTTTACCCGATTATACCTTGAGTCATTACACATATTTACCATCCACGGCACCAATTCACTTCTAATGCGCTCAGAATTCTGGATTCCAAGACTTAAAAACCTTATAAAAAAGGTAATTTTTAATTGCAAAAGATGCGTTTTGTTCAAGAAAAAACAAAGTCAGCAACTCATGGCTGCCCTTCCAACTGAACGTACGTTCCTTCCACGTCCCTTCACAAACACGGGTCTTGATTTTGCTGGACCATTCAATGTGAAATCTTATGTGGGTCGTGGTTGCAAAGTTACAAAAGGATACGTATTAGTCTTTGTATGTTTTGCAACTAAGGCCATACACTTGGAAGCCACAAGTGAAATATCCACCAATGCATATTTGGCAACATTTTCGCGTTTCATTTCGAGACGGGGTTCACCTAAAGCTTTATTCTCCGATAACGCAACAGCTTTTGTTGGCGCTTCCAATATATTAGGAAAAGATCAATATAAATTCTTGACGCAAGTGAGGTCAAAACTTATTTCCGAGCATGCTTTCCAACCTATTAAAAGGCATTTCAACCTTTATGGGGCACCTCATATGGGCGGCCTATGGGAGGCAGGGGTAAAAAGCTTCAAGTCCCACCTTAAGAAAATAACAAACGCACAAAACTTTACGACGGAAGAGCTTCTGACCATGTTGGCAAGAATTGAAGCATGTCTTATTTCAAGACCTCTAAGTCCAATGAGTGAAAGCCCCAGCGATCTTTGCGCACTAACACCCGGCCATTTTCTATTGGTGCTCCTCTACTTTCACACCCTGAACCAGATCTTTCTGATCACTCGCTAAGTTACGTAAATAGATGGCAGAAAATGAATGTACTTCACCATCATTTTGCTATTAGGTGGAAGGAAGAGTAATTGAAGGAAATGCATAAACGGATAAAGTGGAAATACCCCCAAAGAAATCTTTCTGTAGGAGATCTTGTCGTTGTAAGAAATGATAAGCTTCCTCCTAATGAATGGCGACTTGGGCGCATAGATAAAGTTTTTCCTGGACATGACACTAATGTTAGGGTGGTACAAGTTCGCACTGCCTTAGGTTTAATAACTAGACCAATCACAAAACTAGTTTTTCAATTAACGAACCAAACTAGTAGTTCAATTAACGAACCAAACTTATAAAATCCTACATCTTTTCAGTAATATGTCTCCAAAGCATCCTCGAAACAGAAGCCTATCTCCCATCGAAATAATACAAAGATTCAGAATGAGGAGAAATCTCTATAGCCAGCCAGATTGTCGATTGTGCCAACGGAACCATCCGCTGCGACTATGTCATCAATACACGAGTCTGAATGTAATATCTAAACTAAAGGCAATAAAAAGGTATAAATACTGCACAAACTGCCTAGCCCACAGCCACTTGCTACTTCAACGCCGAAGCTCTGAAGAGTGTCGCATATGCCTTAAGAGACATCATACTCTACTTCATCGAAATGACCGTATCAGAATTAAACACAATACAGTTACAGACGCCAACTTTTCGTCTAATGTATTGAGAACTGCTATTTTAAGACCTACATTTATCATTAAAGTAAAACTAGGCGAAAGATGGCGTCATGTCCGAGGAATTCTTGACCCTTCAATGGAATCGAGTAAAATTGCACAATCAATTACGTCTCGGTAATACATGTCTACAAAAATTTATGGTATCCATCGCACGTGCAGTTTTACATTTAAACCGCATTTCATTGATGAACCTGCGTTTGACATTACAGCAGAGATGCGAAAACTTCTTCGTCCCAAAGCCTTGTACATCTGTACTTTGTACCTAATGAAATATGTGACCCGTACTTGGTGCCGACATCTACCCAGACATTATTAAATCTATGATACATCCTGCTACTAGTAAATTACCGATGGCTCAAGATACTGTCTTGGGTTGGACATTAATTGGGAGAATTCGATTCTAACTCAAACTGTCTTATTTTTATTTATTTTCTCATTCACTTAAAAAATTTTTAATGAACCGATAATTTGTCACATATGAATTCCTATAGTTTAGATAAAGATAATATATATGCTATGTTAATATATAAAATTGCCTCTGAATGTGAACACATTAACTATACTGCTACATCTGTACTTTGTACCTAATGAATTTCTATCTTATACCGATTGTATCTCAACATTTTTTTGAACTTATAATTACAATTATACTATTATATAATTATCTATTTTTTTCATAAAAACATTTCCAATTGCTCTTTGTAGCTGTTGCGTAACCGCAAGGGAACCGGAATGTTTAAGTTACGATGTGAAGAAGTCATAACCATTAAGTACTACTGCATTTAATATAATTGTCAGCAGTATATGAATTCGCTTTATAAAAATTTTTGATGTCATACTCAGCACAGTAGCTTAATGCTAGAGTTAATGTCGGCGTCCTCGACGGCGTCAAATGTCAAAAAAAAAGTTGAATCGTATGAAATTGTATGGGAGCAGTTAATCTCAACGCGTTACAACGCCGTAAAAGTTCAATCTATTTCAACTTTTTCGGCGTTGAAACGCCGTCAACGGCGTCGACATTAACTCTAGCATAAACATTATTTTTTTGTCTTTGTATAACGTAGAATGAGACAAGAAGTCAAATAAATCCATTATATGTACGCAGAAAAATAAATAGATGAACAGTTTTATTATCTTGGATTGAAGAGGAAAATAAGGTATTCACTTTTAACCCGTTCATACCCAAACAATACTAACTATAATACGAATAAGTGCACCATCCGTTTTTCGGCAGACAATGGACACCATGTTGGCGAACATATTCATTGATGATATAATCACTGATGATATAATCATTGATGATATAATCATTGATGATATAATTATTGATGATATAATTATTGGAGCACGTATCAAAATAGAGAAATGCAAGATCTTTGCGAACATTTAGGAACCGTAGAGTATGATAATGTAATAAACATTAACTGCTGTATTCACAAAAATTAATGTGTACTTCAAGTGTGCTTTAAAATAAACATTTCATAGATAATTTTTTTTAAAGTGTTGATCAAGTCTACTTTATTTTTTGTAAATAATGCTGTAAAACTTTGAATTACACTTTTTACGAAAAATTTTTCTCGAGCTAGTGCATAGAAATTTCTCTGCCACCAACAATTAACGTTTACTTTAAGAAAACTATTGTTTATATTAAGAGAAACATGTATCTAAACATTGATTAGTTGTAATTTTGCAAAACACTTGTTATACCCTTCACAAAAAAGTGAAAGGGTATATATAGGTTTGTCATTCCGTGTGCAATTTCTTCGATATGCACATGGGATCCCATAAAGTATATATATTCTGGATCCTTATGAATAGCGATGACGATTGAGCGATGTCCGTCTGTCCGTCCGTCTGTACGTGAAACGTACGGTTTTCCCAAGCCCCCAGAAGAGCTAGAGACTTCGTTCTTGGACCGTTGGATTGGAAATGAACTTAAATAGAGTGTTATTGAAATTCAAAAAGATCCGAAGTATGGTTCCAGAGCTGGGAAACTTACACCTATTTCTCGACGCAAAATTTATTCCAAAAATCAATTATTTTTTTTAATGTTTGTAAATTAAACCTATTTCGTGCTTTGGGGAGCCTCAATGGTCTATTAAAAACTAAAAAAATCAAAATTTTTTTCCAGGGATGGGAAATTAAAAACTTTTTTTTTGGCCTATTCCGTATTTGTATTACATGTAGTAACTAAAATTATTAAAAATTTCAAGTTTTTCTTTAACAAAACCACTTTCTACGTCATAAAGATTTGCATTGGCAAAAAAAAAAAAATTTTTTTAATTAAAATTTTGCTTCCAGGGGTGGGAAATTGAATTTTTTTTATACATGAAAGTAGTCAAGCAGGCAACTGATGTTGTTTTTTGCTAACTAAAACTGTTTTATAACACTTAGGAAGAACAAAATTGGTATCAAAAATTCAAAAATAAACAAGTAAAAGCGCTATATTCGGCTGTGCCGAATCTTATATACCCTTCACAGATGTAATTCTTCTTTCTTTCTTTCTTGCCAAAACAGAAAGTAGGTTTAATTAAAATATCAAAATAATGTTATCGGTTACTTTTATATTTAAGAAAACGTTTAAATTTTTCGGCTAGGAAGCTAAATTTTTGGCTTCTCTTATATCTAATACCTATGAACGTCTTTCGAAAATATTATATATATTTAATTTACAAACAAAACAAAAAATCCGTTTCATGTACCCCAAAAAGTTCTAATTGTCCAACCGTAGAATCGTCTTTGGTTTTTAATGTTGTTGGTTTTTAATACCAGATTACTTCTTTCTGATAAATAAAGTATGTATAATTCATCATAAAAATCAAAAATAACAAATAAAATGGCTGATTTTATGAATCAGAAAATGTCAACTTCCTAACCCTGGAACCGAATTCTTAATTTTTTAATACTAATCTAATTTTTTCTGATATATAAAATAGCTTTAATTCACTAAAAACACAAAATTTTTAATTTATGTATGTACTATTATGTACGAAAAGTATTTCGATTTTCCAACTCTGGAAGCGAATTTTTATTTTTTTACCAATGCAATTTTTAGTGAGGCGTAACATAGCTTTAGTTGACAAAAAAAATACTATTTTTAAACTTTTTGGTCACTTTCACGTACCATAAAATATATCATATGTCCAAACCTGGAGTCGAAATTTTGATTTTTAAGATTTTAATACCAAATTTGTTCTTCCTGAATTATAAAACAGCTCTAATTAGCAAAAAAAAACAACGTCAATTGCCTTTTTGGTTACATTTATGTTTAAAAAAATTTCAATTTCCTAACCCTGGAAGCGAAATTTAAATTTTTTAAAATTTTCTTTATCAATGCAAATCTTCATGAGGTATAAAGTAGTTTTGTTTAAGAAAAAGTCGAATTTTGCAACCATTTTGGTTATTACATGTACTACAAAATATTGCATGTACCAAAAAAAATTTAATTTTTCTAACCCTGGAAACGAAATTTAAATTTTTTTGTCTGTTTTTTTTTATCAGTGCAATGCTTCTTGAAGTATAAAGTAGTTTTATTTACAAAAAATTGCAAATTTTTTACCATTTTGGTAACTTTCATGTACCATAAAATATTGCACTTGTCCATCCCTGGATTCGAAATTTTATTTTTTATTTTTGAATTTTTGATACCAATTTTGTTCTTCCTAAATTATACGACTGTTTTAGTTGGCAAAAAACAAAAAACAACAACATCGATTGCCTGTTTGATTACTTGCATGTATAAAAAAAATTCAATTTCCCACCCCTGGAAGCAAAATTTGAATCTAAAATTTTCTTTTCTTTTTGCCAATGCAAATCTTCATGACGTATAAAGAGGTTTTGTTAAAGAAAAACTTAACATTTTTAACAATTTTAGTTACTACATGTACTACAAAATACGGAATGGGCCGAAAAAAAAATTTTTATTTCCCATCCCTGAACATTTTTTTTTTTATATTTTTAGTTTTTAATACACCATTGAGACTTCCCAAAGCACGAAATAGGTTTAGTTTGCAAACATTAAAAAAAATAAATTATTTTTGGTATAAATTTAGCGTCGAGAAATAGGTGCAAGCTTCCCAGCTCTGGAACCATTGTTCGGATCTATCTGAATTTTAACACCACTCTATTTAAGTTCATTTCCAATCCAACGGTCCAAGAATGAAGTCTCTATCTCTTCTGGGGGCTTTGCTAGACCTGTTTCATTACTTTCACTTATAAAAACAATGCAATTTCCCAACCCTGGAAGTAAAATTTGAATTTAAAAACAAAAATTTTTTTTTGCCAATGCAAATCTTCATGACGTATAAAGAGGTTTTGTTAAAGAAAAACTTAAAATTTTTAATAATTTTAGATACTACATGTACTACAAAATACGGAATAAGCCGAAAAAAATTTTTTTATTTCCCATCCCTGGAAAAAATTTTTTATTTTTTTAGTTTTTAATAGACCATTGAGGCTCCCTAAAGCACGAAATAGGTTTAATTTACAAACATTAAAAAAATATACATAAAGGTAACCAAAAAGGTTTAATGTTTCTTTTAATTAAAGTTCACACGACCACTCTTTGTTACTGAGCTTACATCAAAGATCTTTATTGTCTCATTCTTACTTAAGTACTACAAAGTAAATTATTCACAATAATGTAGGGTTGTATATGTTAGGAGTAAATAGTGATGGAACTACACCTCCTTTTTTTTAGAAATTTTATATTACTAAAGTTAATGTTAAAATTTAAAATAAGATATAAAATTTCTTTTTGTGTACTTATTATATTTACATGTTTTTGTGTTATTTAATTTGTTTCTATTTTTTCATAATTTATTTATATATAAAAGTTTGGCATAATAGGTATTGGCCCTACCTATGTACCTCCCTTTTCAAAAAAAAAATTTGAATCGAACTAGGTGATCAATCTTGGTAGGTTCAACATTTTCTTCCATTTAAATTAGTTAGTTTAAAAGAAATTATTTTTATAAATGTATATATTTCTGTATATATGTATGTACATTGTACAATGTACATTGTACATACATATATACAGAAATACAATGTCCATTCATATATAAGTAATTCAGTTGGTTAAAATTTTGTAACAACGGTTTGTATTTTTGTATTTTGATTTTTTTATACCCTCCAAAAAAAAAATTTGGAGGGTATCTCAGACCCCATAAAGTGTATATATTCTTGATCAGTGATGAAATCTAAGACGAACTGAGCATGTCCGTCCGTCCGTCCGCCCGTCCGTCTGTGGAAATCACGATTCAGTCCAAACGAAAAGAGCTAGACTCTTGAAATTTGGCATAAGTATATTTTGAAGCTTAGAGCAGGTTCAGTTCGAAGATGGGCTAAATCGGGCAAGAGGGAAAAAAGTTCCCCTTAAAGTTTTTTGGTTATTTTGTTAAGCAAATGATATATTTTTATGTCAAATACGGTCCAACGCCTTGAACTTGAAGCCATTAAATAAAATAAAAATATTTTTTGACCACGCCCACTTTAGTGGGCGTTATTATAGGCAAAAATAGCATACAAATTTAACAAATTGTTTTACTTAAGCCTACATTCCTTAAAAATAACATTTTTAAGCTATAATGTCGAAGCTGAGACGAAACCTGGTACTTCTCTGCCCTACCCCCTCTTTCCCCTTCGCCCCCTAAATGACCCTACCAAAAAAAAAAAAAATTTTTTTAATTTTGTATATAATCATCCCAAGCATTTATTTTTAGAGTTATTTGACTGCCGATTTCTGCCCTACCCCCTCCTCCCCCTTTGCTCGCTAAATGACCCTATTAAAAAAAATAATTAAATAAAATTTTTTTTTAATTTTGTGTATAGTCATCCCAAGCATTTATTTTTAAAGTTTTATGTCTACCTGTTTCTGCCCTACCCCCTCTCCCCCTTTGCCCTCTAAATGACCCTATCAAAAAAAAGAAATTTTAATTTTGTATATAATTATCCCAAGCATTTATTTTTAGAGTTTTATGACAAAGGTGAAATGTTTTCCTTACAGCCCTTGCCAGAGCGACCCCGCCAAAATACAGTTTTTATACCCTCCAAAGAGAATTGGACCCCATGAAGTAAATATATTCTTGATCAGTGATGAAGTCTAAGACGGTCTAGCAATGCCCATACGTTCGTCTGTGGAAAACATGATATTGTATATTTTTAACCCCGCCCCCTTTAGTGGGCGTTGACGTACGATATTATATAAAGGAACTCTGTCCCACCAAGTTAAACATTTTAAATTCACTTACTAAATATTTGGAGCGTATTTAAGATTCGACCCGGTCGAATATAAAGTTTTTACTTGTTTTTTGTTAACATTGGATATATATTTAAGTAATGGGTTTTATAAAATTTTGGAAAGCCTTTTTCTCTAATTATGGTATAAATGACATACAATATGTATTCATTGTTGTTTTTATTTAATGTACAATATGTATTTATTATTAAATAAATATAATATGCATCTATCATTAAATAAATACAATATGTATTTATTATTATTATTATTATTATTATTATTATTATTATTATTATTATTTTATTTCAAGTTTTCCTTATTCGGTTCTTATGAACAGTTTTTTCTTTGTGTGTTAAATCATTACGAATTGTTACATTAACTCCATTTATACTTTTAACAATATATGGACCTTCGTATATGCTTTTATGTTTTTCATAAGGTTCTTTTTTCAATAACACACTGTCATTCACTCGAATTGTTATTGGATTTGCGAATCTGTCGTGAATTCTTTTGTTCCTTTCTTTGTGTTTTTCTATCAAAGTTTTTCAAAGTCTGTGAGTTTTGTGAAGCCTATACCTGATTTCTTCACTGTAATTATCAGTATTGTAGATTGGATCTATATTGGTCTTTATTTCATGTGGCATTACCGCTTTTTTGCCAAAAACTAATTCAAATGGGGTAAATTTATTGTCGAAAACTGTATTCGGTGTTGTATTGTAATAAAAAGTGAAAAATATTAGATATGTGTCCCAGTCTGACATGTTTTCCTTTAAGTATGCTCGTATAAATTCAAAAAGATCCGAAGTATGGTTCCAGAGCTGGGAAACTTACACCTATTTCTCGACGCAAAATTTATTCCAAAAATCAATTATTTTTTTTAATGTTTGTAAATTAAACCTATTTCGTGCTTTGGGTCTATTAAAAACTAAAAAAATCAAAATTTTTTTCCAGGGATGGGAAATTAAAAACTTTTTTTTTGGCCTATTCCGTATTTGTATTACATGTATTAACTAAAATTATTAAAAATTTCAAGTTTTTCTTTAACAAAACCACTTTCTACGTCATAAAGATTTGCATTGGCAAAAAAAAAAAAAATTTTATTTAATTAAAATTTTGCTTCCAGGGGTGGGAAATTGAATTTTTTTTATACATGAAAGTAGTCAAGCAGGCAACTGATGTTGTTTTTTTTTTGTTTTTTGCTAACTAAAACTGTCTTATAACACTTAGGAAGAACAAAATTGGTATCAAAAATTCAAAAATAAAAAATATAATATCGAATCTAGGGATGGACAAGTGCAATATTTTATGGTACACGAAAGTTACCAAAATGGTAAAAAATTTGCAATTTTTCTTAAATAAAACTACTTTATACGTCAAGAATCGTTGCACTGATAAAAAACAGAAAAAAAATTAAGATTTCGTTTCCAGGGTTGGAAAAATTTAATATTTTTTTGTACATGAAATATTTTGTAGTACATGTAATAACCAAAATGGTTGCAAAATTCGAGTTTTTCTTAAACTAAACTACTTTATACCTCATGAAGATTTGAATTGATAAAGAAAATTTTAGAAAATTTAAATTTCGCTTCCAGGGTTGGGAAATTGAATATTTTTTTATACATAAAGGTAACCAAAAAGGTTTAATGTTTCTTTTAATTAAAGTTCACACGACCACTCTTTGTTACTGAGCTTACATCAAAGATCTTTATTGTCTCATTCTTACTTAAGTACTACAAAGTAAATTATTCACAATAATGTAGGGTTGTATATGTTAGGAGTAAATAGTGATGGAACTACACCTCCTTTTTTTTAGAAATTTTATATTACTAAAGTTAATGTTAAAATTTAAAATAAGATATAAAATTTCTTTTTGTGTACTTATTATATTTACATGTTTTTGTGTTATTTAATTTGTTTCTATTTTTTCATAATTTATTTATATATAAAAGTTTGGCATAATAGGTATTGGCCCTACCTATGTACCTCCCTTTTCAAAAAAAAAATTTGAATCGAACTAGGTGATCAATCTTGGTAGGTTCAACATTTTCTTCCATTTAAATTAGTTAGTTTAAAAGAAATTATTTTTATAAATGTATATATTTCTGTATATATGTATGTACATTGTACAATGTACATTGTACATACATATATACAGAAATACAATGTCCATTCATATATAAGTAATTCAGTTGGTTAAAATTTTGTAACAACTGTTTGTATTTTTGTATTTTGATTTTTTTATACCCTCCAAAAAAAAAATTTGGAGGGTATCTCAGACCCCATAAAGTGTATATATTCTTGATCAGTGATGAAATCTAAGACGAACTGAGCATGTCCGTCCGTCCGTCCGCCCGTCCGTCTGTGGAAATCACGATTCAGTCCAAACGAAAAGAGCTAGACTCTTGAAATTTGGCATAAGTATATTTTGAAGCTTAGAGCAGGTTCAGTTCGAAGATGGGCTAAATCGGGCAAGAGGGAAAAAAGTTCCCCTTAAAATTTTTTGGTTATTTTGTTAAGCAAATGATATATTTTTATGTCAAATACGGTCCAACGCCTTGAACTTGAAGCCATTAAATAAAATAAAAATATTTTTTGACCACGCCCACTTTAGTGGGCGTTATTATAGGCAAAAATAGCATACAAATTTAACAAATTGTTTTACTTAAGCCTACATTCCTTAAAAATAACATTTTTAAGCTATAATGTCGAAGCTGAGACGAAACCTGGTACTTCTCTGCCCTACCCCCTCTTTCCCCTTCGCCCCCTAAATGACCCTACCAAAAAAAAAAAAAATTTTTTTAATTTTGTATATAATCATCCCAAGCATTTATTTTTAGAGTTATTTGACTGCCGATTTCTGCCCTACCCCCTCCTCCCCCTTTGCTCGCTAAATGACCCTATTAAAAAAAATAATTAAATAAAATTTTTTTTTAATTTTGTGTATAGTCATCCCAAGCATTTATTTTTAAAGTTTTATGTCTACCTGTTTCTGCCCTACCCCCTCTCCCCCTTTGCCCTCTAAATGACCCTATCAAAAAAAAGAAATTTTAATTTTGTATATAATTATCCCAAGCATTTATTTTTAGAGTTTTATGACAAAGGTGAAATGTTTTCCTTACAGCCCTTGCCAGAGCGACCCCGCCAAAATACAGTTTTTATACCCTCCAAAGAGAATTGGACCCCATGAAGTAAATATATTCTTGATCAGTGATGAAGTCTAAGACGGTCTAGCAATGCCCATACGTTCGTCTGTGGAAAACATGATATTGTATATTTTTAACCCCGCCCCCTTTAGTGGGCGTTGACGTACGATATTATATAAAGGAACTCTGTCCCACCAAGTTAAACATTTTAAATTCACTTACTAAATATTTGGAGCGTATTTAAGATTCGACCCGGTCGAATATAAAGTTTTTACTTGTTTTTTGTTAACATTGGATATATATTTAAGTAATGGGTTTTATAAAATTTTGGAAAGCCTTTTTCTCTAATTATGGTATAAATGACATACAATATGTATTCATTGTTGTTTTTATTTAATGTACAATATGTATTTATTATTAAATAAATATAATATGCATCTATCATTAAATAAATACAATATGTATTTATTATTATTATTATTATTATTATTATTATTTTATTTCAAGTTTTCCTTATTCGGTTCTTATGAACAGTTTTTTCTTTGTGTGTTAAATCATTACGAATTGTTACATTAACTCCATTTATACTTTTAACAATATATGGACCTTCGTATATGCTTTTATGTTTTTCATAAGGTTCTTTTTTCAATAACACACTGTCATTCACTCGAATTGTTATTGGATTTGCGAATCTGTCGTGAATTCTTTTGTTCCTTTCTTTGTGTTTTTCTATCAAAGTTTTTCAAAGTCTGTGAGTTTTGTGAAGCCTATACCTGATTTCTTCACTGTAATTATCAGTATTGTAGATTGGATCTATATTGGTCTTTATTTCATGTGGCATTACCGCTTTTTTGCCAAAAACTAATTCAAATGGGGTAAATTTATTGTCGAAAACTGTATTCGGTGTTGTATTGTAATAAAAAGTGAAAAATATTAGATATGTGTCCCAGTCTGACATGTTTTCCTTTAAGTATGCTCGTATAAATTCAAAAAGATCCGAAGTATGGTTCCAGAGCTGGGAAACTTACACCTATTTCTCGACGCAAAATTTATTCCAAAAATCAATTATTTTTTTTAATGTTTGTAAATTAAACCTATTTCGTGCTTTGGGTCTATTAAAAACTAAAAAAATCAAAATTTTTTTCCAGGGATGGGAAATTAAAAACTTTTTTTTTGGCCTATTCCGTATTTGTATTACATGTATTAACTAAAATTATTAAAAATTTCAAGTTTTTCTTTAACAAAACCACTTTCTACGTCATAAAGATTTGCATTGGCAAAAAAAAAAAAAATTTTATTTAATTAAAATTTTGCTTCCAGGGGTGGGAAATTGAATTTTTTTTATACATGAAAGTAGTCAAGCAGGCAACTGATGTTGTTTTTTTTTTTTTGTTTTTTGCTAACTAAAACTGTCTTATAACACTTAGGAAGAACAAAATTGGTATCAAAAATTCAAAAATAAAAAATATAATATCGAATCTAGGGATGGACAAGTGCAATATTTTATGGTACACGAAAGTTACCAAAATGGTAAAAAATTTGCAATTTTTCTTAAATAAAACTACTTTATACGTCAAGAATCGTTGCACTGATAAAAAACAAAAAAAAAATTAAGATTTCGTTTCCAGGGTTGGAAAAATTTAATATTTTTTTGTACATGAAATATTTTGTAGTACATGTAATAACCAAAATGGTTGCAAAATTCGAGTTTTTCTTAAACTAAACTACTTTATACCTCATGAAGATTTGAATTGATAAAGAAAATTTTAGAAAATTTAAATTTCGCTTCCAGGGTTGGGAAATTGAATATTTTTTTATACATAAAGGTAACCAAAAAGGTTTAATGTTTCTTTTAATTAAAGTTCACACGACCACTCTTTGTTACTGAGCTTACATCAAAGATCTTTATTGTCTCATTCTTACTTAAGTACTACAAAGTAAATTATTCACAATAATGTAGGGTTGTATATGTTAGGAGTAAATAGTGATGGAACTACACCTCCTTTTTTTTAGAAATTTTATATTACTAAAGTTAATGTTAAAATTTAAAATAAGATATAAAATTTCTTTTTGTGTACTTATTATATTTACATGTTTTTGTGTTATTTAATTTGTTTCTATTTTTTCATAATTTATTTATATATAAAAGTTTGGCATAATAGGTATTGGCCCTACCTATGTACCTCCCTTTTCAAAAAAAAAATTTGAATCGAACTAGGTGATCAATCTTGGTAGGTTCAACATTTTCTTCCATTTAAATTAGTTAGTTTAAAAGAAATTATTTTTATAAATGTATATATTTCTGTATATATGTATGTACATTGTACAATGTACATTGTACATACATATATACAGAAATACAATGTCCATTCATATATAAGTAATTCAGTTGGTTAAAATTTTGTAACAACTGTTTGTATTTTTGTATTTTGATTTTTTTATACCCTCCAAAAAAAAAATTTGGAGGGTATCTCAGACCCCATAAAGTGTATATATTCTTGATCAGTGATGAAATCTAAGACGAACTGAGCATGTCCGTCCGTCCGTCCGCCCGTCCGTCTGTGGAAATCACGATTCAGTCCAAACGAAAAGAGCTAGACTCTTGAAATTTGGCATAAGTATATTTTGAAGCTTAGAGCAGGTTCAGTTCGAAGATGGGCTAAATCGGGCAAGAGGGAAAAAAGTTCCCCTTAAAGTTTTTTGGTTATTTTGTTAAGCAAATGATATATTTTTATGTCAAATACGGTCCAACGCCTTGAACTTGAAGCCATTAAATAAAATAAAAATATTTTTTGACCACGCCCACTTTAGTGGGCGTTATTATAGGCAAAAATAGCATACAAATTTAACAAATTGTTTTACTTAAGCCTACATTCCTTAAAAATAACATTTTTAAGCTATAATGTCGAAGCTGAGACGAAACCTGGTACTTCTCTGCCCTACCCCCTCTTTCCCCTTCGCCCCCTAAATGACCCTACCAAAAAAAAAAAAAATTTTTTTAATTTTGTATATAATCATCCCAAGCATTTATTTTTAGAGTTATTTGACTGCCGATTTCTGCCCTACCCCCTCCTCCCCCTTTGCTCGCTAAATGACCCTATTAAAAAAAATAATTAAATAAAATTTTTTTTTAATTTTGTGTATAGTCATCCCAAGCATTTATTTTTAAAGTTTTATGTCTACCTGTTTCTGCCCTACCCCCTCTCCCCCTTTGCCCTCTAAATGACCCTATCAAAAAAAAGAAATTTTAATTTTGTATATAATTATCCCAAGCATTTATTTTTAGAGTTTTATGACAAAGGTGAAATGTTTTCCTTACAGCCCTTGCCAGAGCGACCCCGCCAAAATACAGTTTTTATACCCTCCAAAGAGAATTGGACCCCATGAAGTAAATATATTCTTGATCAGTGATGAAGTCTAAGACGGTCTAGCAATGCCCATACGTTCGTCTGTGGAAAACATGATATTGTATATTTTTAACCCCGCCCCCTTTAGTGGGCGTTGACGTACGATATTATATAAAGGAACTCTGTCCCACCAAGTTAAACATTTTAAATTCACTTACTAAATATTTGGAGCGTATTTAAGATTCGACCCGGTCGAATATAAAGTTTTTACTTGTTTTTTGTTAACATTGGATATATATTTAAGTAATGGGTTTTATAAAATTTTGGAAAGCCTTTTTCTCTAATTATGGTATAAATGACATACAATATGTATTCATTGTTGTTTTTATTTAATGTACAATATGTATTTATTATTAAATAAATATAATATGCATCTATCATTAAATAAATACAATATGTATTTATTATTATTATTATTATTATTATTATTATTATTATTTTATTTCAAGTTTTCCTTATTCGGTTCTTATGAACAGTTTTTTCTTTGTGTGTTAAATCATTACGAATTGTTACATTAACTCCATTTATACTTTTAACAATATATGGACCTTCGTATATGCTTTTATGTTTTTCATAAGGTTCTTTTTTCAATAACACACTGTCATTCACTCGAATTGTTATTGGATTTGCGAATCTGTCGTGAATTCTTTTGTTCCTTTCTTTGTGTTTTTCTATCAAAGTTTTTCAAAGTCTGTGAGTTTTGTGAAGCCTATACCTGATTTCTTCACTGTAATTATCAGTATTGTAGATTGGATCTATATTGGTCTTTATTTCATGTGGCATTACCGCTTTTTTGCCAAAAACTAATTCAAATGGGGTAAATTTATTGTCGAAAACTGTATTCGGTGTTGTATTGTAATAAAAAGTGAAAAATATTAGATATGTGTCCCAGTCTGACATGTTTTCCTTTAAGTATGCTCGTATAAATTCAAAAAGATCCGAAGTATGGTTCCAGAGCTGGGAAACTTACACCTATTTCTCGACGCAAAATTTATTCCAAAAATCAATTATTTTTTTTAATGTTTGTAAATTAAACCTATTTCGTGCTTTGGGTCTATTAAAAACTAAAAAAATCAAAATTTTTTTCCAGGGATGGGAAATTAAAAACTTTTTTTTTGGCCTATTCCGTATTTGTATTACATGTATTAACTAAAATTATTAAAAATTTCAAGTTTTTCTTTAACAAAACCACTTTCTACGTCATAAAGATTTGCATTGGCAAAAAAAAAAAAAAATTTTATTTAATTAAAATTTTGCTTCCAGGGGTGGGAAATTGAATTTTTTTTATACATGAAAGTAGTCAAGCAGGCAACTGATGTTGTTTTTTTTTTTTGTTTTTTGCTAACTAAAACTGTCTTATAACACTTAGGAAGAACAAAATTGGTATCAAAAATTCAAAAATAAAAAATATAATATCGAATCTAGGGATGGACAAGTGCAATATTTTATGGTACACGAAAGTTACCAAAATGGTAAAAAATTTGCAATTTTTCTTAAATAAAACTACTTTATACGTCAAGAATCGTTGCACTGATAAAAAACAAAAAAAAAATTAAGATTTCGTTTCCAGGGTTGGAAAAATTTAATATTTTTTTGTACATGAAATATTTTGTAGTACATGTAATAACCAAAATGGTTGCAAAATTCGAGTTTTTCTTAAACTAAACTACTTTATACCTCATGAAGATTTGAATTGATAAAGAAAATTTTAGAAAATTTAAATTTCGCTTCCAGGGTTGGGAAATTGAATATTTTTTTATACATAAAGGTAACCAAAAAGGTTTAATGTTTCTTTTAATTAAAGTTCACACGACCACTCTTTGTTACTGAGCTTACATCAAAGATCTTTATTGTCTCATTCTTACTTAAGTACTACAAAGTAAATTATTCACAATAATGTAGGGTTGTATATGTTAGGAGTAAATAGTGATGGAACTACACCTCCTTTTTTTTAGAAATTTTATATTACTAAAGTTAATGTTAAAATTTAAAATAAGATATAAAATTTCTTTTTGTGTACTTATTATATTTACATGTTTTTGTGTTATTTAATTTGTTTCTATTTTTTCATAATTTATTTATATATAAAAGTTTGGCATAATAGGTATTGGCCCTACCTATGTACCTCCCTTTTCAAAAAAAAAATTTGAATCGAACTAGGTGATCAATCTTGGTAGGTTCAACATTTTCTTCCATTTAAATTAGTTAGTTTAAAAGAAATTATTTTTATAAATGTATATATTTCTGTATATATGTATGTACATTGTACAATGTACATTGTACATACATATATACAGAAATACAATGTCCATTCATATATAAGTAATTCAGTTGGTTAAAATTTTGTAACAACTGTTTGTATTTTTGTATTTTGATTTTTTTATACCCTCCAAAAAAAAAATTTGGAGGGTATCTCAGACCCCATAAAGTGTATATATTCTTGATCAGTGATGAAATCTAAGACGAACTGAGCATGTCCGTCCGTCCGTCCGCCCGTCCGTCTGTGGAAATCACGATTCAGTCCAAACGAAAAGAGCTAGACTCTTGAAATTTGGCATAAGTATATTTTGAAGCTTAGAGCAGGTTCAGTTCGAAGATGGGCTAAATCGGGCAAGAGGGAAAAAAGTTCCCCTTAAAGTTTTTTGGTTATTTTGTTAAGCAAATGATATATTTTTATGTCAAATACGGTCCAACGCCTTGAACTTGAAGCCATTAAATAAAATAAAAATATTTTTTGACCACGCCCACTTTAGTGGGCGTTATTATAGGCAAAAATAGCATACAAATTTAACAAATTGTTTTACTTAAGCCTACATTCCTTAAAAATAACATTTTTAAGCTATAATGTCGAAGCTGAGACGAAACCTGGTACTTCTCTGCCCTACCCCCTCTTTCCCCTTCGCCCCCTAAATGACCCTACCAAAAAAAAAAAAAATTTTTTTAATTTTGTATATAATCATCCCAAGCATTTATTTTTAGAGTTATTTGACTGCCGATTTCTGCCCTACCCCCTCCTCCCCCTTTGCTCGCTAAATGACCCTATTAAAAAAAATAATTAAATAAAATTTTTTTTTAATTTTGTGTATAGTCATCCCAAGCATTTATTTTTAAAGTTTTATGTCTACCTGTTTCTGCCCTACCCCCTCTCCCCCTTTGCCCTCTAAATGACCCTATCAAAAAAAAGAAATTTTAATTTTGTATATAATTATCCCAAGCATTTATTTTTAGAGTTTTATGACAAAGGTGAAATGTTTTCCTTACAGCCCTTGCCAGAGCGACCCCGCCAAAATACAGTTTTTATACCCTCCAAAGAGAATTGGACCCCATGAAGTAAATATATTCTTGATCAGTGATGAAGTCTAAGACGGTCTAGCAATGCCCATACGTTCGTCTGTGGAAAACATGATATTGTATATTTTTAACCCCGCCCCCTTTAGTGGGCGTTGACGTACGATATTATATAAAGGAACTCTGTCCCACCAAGTTAAATATTTTAAATTCACTTACTAAATATTTGGAGCGTATTTAAGATTCGACCCGGTCGAATATAAAGTTTTTACTTGTTTTTTGTTCACATTGGATATATATTTAAGTAATGGGTTTTATAAAATTTTGGAAAGCCTTTTTCTCTAATTATGGTATAAATGACATACAATATGTATTCATTGTTGTTTTTATTTAATGTACAATATGTATTTATTATTAAATAAATATAATATGCATCTATCATTAAATAAATACAATATGTATTTATTATTATTATTATTATTTTATTTCAAGTTTTCCTTATTCGGTTCTTATGAACAGTTTTTTCTTTGTGTGTTAAATCATTACGAATTGTTACATTAACTCCATTTATACTTTTAACAATATATGGACCTTCGTATATGCTTTTATGTTTTTCATAAGGTTCTTTTTTCAATAACACACTGTCATTCACTCGAATTGTTATTGGATTTGCGAATCTGTCGTGAATTCTTTTGTTCCTTTCTTTGTGTTTTTCTATCAAAGTTTTTCAAAGTCTGTGAGTTTTGTGAAGCCTATACCTGATTTCTTCACTGTAATTATCAGTATTGTAGATTGGATCTATATTGGTCTTTATTTCATGTGGCATTACCGCTTTTTTGCCAAAAACTAATTCAAATGGGGTAAATTTATTGTCGAAAACTGTATTCGGTGTTGTATTGTAATAAAAAGTGAAAAATATTAGATATGTGTCCCAGTCTGACATGTTTTCCTTTAAGTATGCTCGTATAAATTCAAAAAGATCCGAAGTATGGTTCCAGAGCTGGGAAACTTACACCTATTTCTCGACGCAAAATTTATTCCAAAAATCAATTATTTTTTTTAATGTTTGTAAATTAAACCTATTTCGTGCTTTGGGTCTATTAAAAACTAAAAAAATCAAAATTTTTTTCCAGGGATGGGAAATTAAAAACTTTTTTTTTGGCCTATTCCGTATTTGTATTACATGTATTAACTAAAATTATTAAAAATTTCAAGTTTTTCTTTAACAAAACCACTTTCTACGTCATAAAGATTTGCATTGGCAAAAAAAAAAAAAATTTTATTTAATTAAAATTTTGCTTCCAGGGGTGGGAAATTGAATTTTTTTTATACATGAAAGTAGTCAAGCAGGCAACTGATGTTGTTTTTTTTTTTTGTTTTTTGCTAACTAAAACTGTCTTATAACACTTAGGAAGAACAAAATTGGTATCAAAAATTCAAAAATAAAAAATATAATATCGAATCTAGGGATGGACAAGTGCAATATTTTATGGTACACGAAAGTTACCAAAATGGTAAAAAATTTGCAATTTTTCTTAAATAAAACTACTTTATACGTCAAGAATCGTTGCACTGATAAAAAACAAAAAAAAAAATTAAGATTTCGTTTCCAGGGTTGGAAAAATTTAATATTTTTTTGTACATGAAATATTTTGTAGTACATGTAATAACCAAAATGGTTGCAAAATTCGAGTTTTTCTTAAACTAAACTACTTTATACCTCATGAAGATTTGAATTGATAAAGAAAATTTTAGAAAATTTAAATTTCGCTTCCAGGGTTGGGAAATTGAATATTTTTTTATACATAAAGGTAACCAAAAAGGTTTAATGTTTCTTTTAATTAAAGTTCACACGACCACTCTTTGTTACTGAGCTTACATCAAAGATCTTTATTGTCTCATTCTTACTTAAGTACTACAAAGTAAATTATTCACAATAATGTAGGGTTGTATATGTTAGGAGTAAATAGTGATGGAACTACACCTCCTTTTTTTTAGAAATTTTATATTACTAAAGTTAATGTTAAAATTTAAAATAAGATATAAAATTTCTTTTTGTGTACTTATTATATTTACATGTTTTTGTGTTATTTAATTTGTTTCTATTTTTTCATAATTTATTTATATATAAAAGTTTGGCATAATAGGTATTGGCCCTACCTATGTACCTCCCTTTTCAAAAAAAAAATTTGAATCGAACTAGGTGATCAATCTTGGTAGGTTCAACATTTTCTTCCATTTAAATTAGTTAGTTTAAAAGAAATTATTTTTATAAATGTATATATTTCTGTATATATGTATGTACATTGTACAATGTACATTGTACATACATATATACAGAAATACAATGTCCATTCATATATAAGTAATTCAGTTGGTTAAAATTTTGTAACAACTGTTTGTATTTTTGTATTTTGATTTTTTTATACCCTCCAAAAAAAAAATTTGGAGGGTATCTCAGACCCCATAAAGTGTATATATTCTTGATCAGTGATGAAATCTAAGACGAACTGAGCATGTCCGTCCGTCCGTCCGCCCGTCCGTCTGTGGAAATCACGATTCAGTCCAAACGAAAAGAGCTAGACTCTTGAAATTTGGCATAAGTATATTTTGAAGCTTAGAGCAGGTTCAGTTCGAAGATGGGCTAAATCGGGCAAGAGGGAAAAAAGTTCCCCTTAAAGTTTTTTGGTTATTTTGTTAAGCAAATGATATATTTTTATGTCAAATACGGTCCAACGCCTTGAACTTGAAGCCATTAAATAAAATAAAAATATTTTTTGACCACGCCCACTTTAGTGGGCGTTATTATAGGCAAAAATAGCATACAAATTTAACAAATTGTTTTACTTAAGCCTACATTCCTTAAAAATAACATTTTTAAGCTATAATGTCGAAGCTGAGACGAAACCTGGTACTTCTCTGCCCTACCCCCTCTTTCCCCTTCGCCCCCTAAATGACCCTACCAAAAAAAAAAAAAATTTTTTTAATTTTGTATATAATCATCCCAAGCATTTATTTTTAGAGTTATTTGACTGCCGATTTCTGCCCTACCCCCTCCTCCCCCTTTGCTCGCTAAATGACCCTATTAAAAAAAATAATTAAATAAAATTTTTTTTTAATTTTGTGTATAGTCATCCCAAGCATTTATTTTTAAAGTTTTATGTCTACCTGTTTCTGCCCTACCCCCTCTCCCCCTTTGCCCTCTAAATGACCCTATCAAAAAAAAGAAATTTTAATTTTGTATATAATTATCCCAAGCATTTATTTTTAGAGTTTTATGACAAAGGTGAAATGTTTTCCTTACAGCCCTTGCCAGAGCGACCCCGCCAAAATACAGTTTTTATACCCTCCAAAGAGAATTGGACCCCATGAAGTAAATATATTCTTGATCAGTGATGAAGTCTAAGACGGTCTAGCAATGCCCATACGTTCGTCTGTGGAAAACATGATATTGTATATTTTTAACCCCGCCCCCTTTAGTGGGCGTTGACGTACGATATTATATAAAGGAACTCTGTCCCACCAAGTTAAACATTTTAAATTCACTTACTAAATATTTGGAGCGTATTTAAGATTCGACCCGGTCGAATATAAAGTTTTTACTTGTTTTTTGTTAACATTGGATATATATTTAAGTAATGGGTTTTATAAAATTTTGGAAAGCCTTTTTCTCTAATTATGGTATAAATGACATACAATATGTATTCATTGTTGTTTTTATTTAATGTACAATATGTATTTATTATTAAATAAATATAATATGCATCTATCATTAAATAAATACAATATGTATTTATTATTATTATTATTATTATTATTATTATTATTATTATTTTATTTCAAGTTTTCCTTATTCGGTTCTTATGAACAGTTTTTTCTTTGTGTGTTAAATCATTACGAATTGTTACATTAACTCCATTTATACTTTTAACAATATATGGACCTTCGTATATGCTTTTATGTTTTTCATAAGGTTCTTTTTTCAATAACACACTGTCATTCACTCGAATTGTTATTGGATTTGCGAATCTGTCGTGAATTCTTTTGTTCCTTTCTTTGTGTTTTTCTATCAAAGTTTTTCAAAGTCTGTGAGTTTTGTGAAGCCTATACCTGATTTCTTCACTGTAATTATCAGTATTGTAGATTGGATCTATATTGGTCTTTATTTCATGTGGCATTACCGCTTTTTTGCCAAAAACTAATTCAAATGGGGTAAATTTATTGTCGAAAACTGTATTCGGTGTTGTATTGTAATAAAAAGTGAAAAATATTAGATATGTGTCCCAGTCTGACATGTTTTCCTTTAAGTATGCTCGTATAAATTCAAAAAGATCCGAAGTATGGTTCCAGAGCTGGGAAACTTACACCTATTTCTCGACGCAAAATTTATTCCAAAAATCAATTATTTTTTTTAATGTTTGTAAATTAAACCTATTTCGTGCTTTGGGTCTATTAAAAACTAAAAAAATCAAAATTTTTTTCCAGGGATGGGAAATTAAAAACTTTTTTTTTGGCCTATTCCGTATTTGTATTACATGTATTAACTAAAATTATTAAAAATTTCAAGTTTTTCTTTAACAAAACCACTTTCTACGTCATAAAGATTTGCATTGGCAAAAAAAAAAAAAATTTTATTTAATTAAAATTTTGCTTCCAGGGGTGGGAAATTGAATTTTTTTTATACATGAAAGTAGTCAAGCAGGCAACTGATGTTGTTTTTTTTTTGTTTTTTGCTAACTAAAACTGTCTTATAACACTTAGGAAGAACAAAATTGGTATCAAAAATTCAAAAATAAAAAATATAATATCGAATCTAGGGATGGACAAGTGCAATATTTTATGGTACACGAAAGTTACCAAAATGGTAAAAAATTTGCAATTTTTCTTAAATAAAACTACTTTATACGTCAAGAATCGTTGCACTGATAAAAAACAAAAAAAAAATTAAGATTTCGTTTCCAGGGTTGGAAAAATTTAATATTTTTTTGTACATGAAATATTTTGTAGTACATGTAATAACCAAAATGGTTGCAAAATTCGAGTTTTTCTTAAACTAAACTACTTTATACCTCATGAAGATTTGAATTGATAAAGAAAATTTTAGAAAATTTAAATTTCGCTTCCAGGGTTGGGAAATTGAATATTTTTTTATACATAAAGGTAACCAAAAAGGTTTAATGTTTCTTTTAATTAAAGTTCACACGACCACTCTTTGTTACTGAGCTTACATCAAAGATCTTTATTGTCTCATTCTTACTTAAGTACTACAAAGTAAATTATTCACAATAATGTAGGGTTGTATATGTTAGGAGTAAATAGTGATGGAACTACACCTCCTTTTTTTTAGAAATTTTATATTACTAAAGTTAATGTTAAAATTTAAAATAAGATATAAAATTTCTTTTTGTGTACTTATTATATTTACATGTTTTTGTGTTATTTAATTTGTTTCTATTTTTTCATAATTTATTTATATATAAAAGTTTGGCATAATAGGTATTGGCCCTACCTATGTACCTCCCTTTTCAAAAAAAAAATTTGAATCGAACTAGGTGATCAATCTTGGTAGGTTCAACATTTTCTTCCATTTAAATTAGTTAGTTTAAAAGAAATTATTTTTATAAATGTATATATTTCTGTATATATGTATGTACATTGTACAATGTACATTGTACATACATATATACAGAAATACAATGTCCATTCATATATAAGTAATTCAGTTGGTTAAAATTTTGTAACAACTGTTTGTATTTTTGTATTTTGATTTTTTTATACCCTCCAAAAAAAAAATTTGGAGGGTATCTCAGACCCCATAAAGTGTATATATTCTTGATCAGTGATGAAATCTAAGACGAACTGAGCATGTCCGTCCGTCCGTCCGCCCGTCCGTCTGTGGAAATCACGATTCAGTCCAAACGAAAAGAGCTAGACTCTTGAAATTTGGCATAAGTATATTTTGAAGCTTAGAGCAGGTTCAGTTCGAAGATGGGCTAAATCGGGCAAGAGGGAAAAAAGTTCCCCTTAAAGTTTTTTGGTTATTTTGTTAAGCAAATGATATATTTTTATGTCAAATACGGTCCAACGCCTTGAACTTGAAGCCATTAAATAAAATAAAAATATTTTTTGACCACGCCCACTTTAGTGGGCGTTATTATAGGCAAAAATAGCATACAAATTTAACAAATTGTTTTACTTAAGCCTACATTCCTTAAAAATAACATTTTTAAGCTATAATGTCGAAGCTGAGACGAAACCTGGTACTTCTCTGCCCTACCCCCTCTTTCCCCTTCGCCCCCTAAATGACCCTACCAAAAAAAAAAAAAATTTTTTTAATTTTGTATATAATCATCCCAAGCATTTATTTTTAGAGTTATTTGACTGCCGATTTCTGCCCTACCCCCTCCTCCCCCTTTGCTCGCTAAATGACCCTATTAAAAAAAATAATTAAATAAAATTTTTTTTTAATTTTGTGTATAGTCATCCCAAGCATTTATTTTTAAAGTTTTATGTCTACCTGTTTCTGCCCTACCCCCTCTCCCCCTTTGCCCTCTAAATGACCCTATCAAAAAAAAGAAATTTTAATTTTGTATATAATTATCCCAAGCATTTATTTTTAGAGTTTTATGACAAAGGTGAAATGTTTTCCTTACAGCCCTTGCCAGAGCGACCCCGCCAAAATACAGTTTTTATACCCTCCAAAGAGAATTGGACCCCATGAAGTAAATATATTCTTGATCAGTGATGAAGTCTAAGACGGTCTAGCAATGCCCATACGTTCGTCTGTGGAAAACATGATATTGTATATTTTTAACCCCGCCCCCTTTAGTGGGCGTTGACGTACGATATTATATAAAGGAACTCTGTCCCACCAAGTTAAATATTTTAAATTCACTTACTAAATATTTGGAGCGTATTTAAGATTCGACCCGGTCGAATATAAAGTTTTTACTTGTTTTTTGTTCACATTGGATATATATTTAAGTAATGGGTTTTATAAAATTTTGGAAAGCCTTTTTCTCTAATTATGGTATAAATGACATACAATATGTATTCATTGTTGTTTTTATTTAATGTACAATATGTATTTATTATTAAATAAATATAATATGCATCTATCATTAAATAAATACAATATGTATTTATTATTATTATTATTATTATTTTATTTCAAGTTTTCCTTATTCGGTTCTTAGGAACAGTTTTTTCTTTGTGTGTTAAATCATTACGAATTGTTACATTAACTCCATTTATACTTTTAACAATATATGGACCTTCGTATATGCTTTTTTGTTTTTCATAAGGTTCTTTTTTCAATAACACACTGTCATTCACTCGAATTGTTATTGGATTTGCGAATCTGTCGTGAATTCTTTTGTTCCTTTCTTTGTGTTTTTCTATCAAAGTTTTTTAAAGTCTGTGAGTTTTGTGAAGCCTATACCTGATTTCTTCACTGTAATTATCAGTATTGTAGATTGGATCTATATTGGTCTTTATTTCATGTGGCATTACCGCTTTTTTGCCAAAAACTAATTCAAATGGGGTAAATTTATTGTCGAAAACTGTATTCGGTGTTGTATTGTAATAAAAAGTGAAAAATATTAGATATGTGTCCCAGTCTGACATGTTTTCCTTTAAGTATGCTCGTATATATTCGTTAAATACCCGGTGGTTACGTTCCACTGTTCCTATGGTTTGGTGGTGGTATGCGCTAGAGAAATTTACATCAATTTTCAAAAATTTGCATAATTCAGTCAATATTTCATTTTTGAATTCGGTTTCTTGGTCAGATTTTATGGTATTAATTTTTCCGTATATCAGAATAAAATTTTCAAATATTGCACGAGCAACAGTTTGTGCTGATTTGTCTGGTATAGAAACGGTAAAAAGATATTTTGTTAGATCACACATTATTGTTAAGGCATACTTATTGCCATAGGTAGATTGTGTTAAAGGGCCTATAGTGTCTAAAACCACAATATCAAAAGCTTTAGTCGGAGTTGGTGTTAATACAAGTTTTTCTGTGTTTCCAGGCCTAACTTTATTCAAAATACATTCAGGACAATCTTTTACAAATTTGGAAATGTCTTTGGTCATTCTTTTCCAATAGTACTTGGTTCGAATTTTAGCATATACTTTTTTTTGACCGCAATGTCCACCTGTTATTGGCTCATTGTGATAAATTTTCAACAGTTTCAATTTGTCACTTCCCTCTGTAACTATCTCGATTGGCTCTGTCAGAATAATTTCAACCGTTTTTAAAATTTTATTTCCATTGTCTTTTAGTTTTTGTATTGAACAAATTGAAAAAAATGGGTCACCTTTGGACCACTCTGTCATGAAAATTTTGTGAATGCCGGCTTCCTTTTCCAGCCTCGAAAGCATTTTGTCTAGACAAATTGCTTCGAAATAAAGACAAAATAATTGTTTAAAACGTTTAAATATGTTGATGCGCAATTTTGTAAGTTTGTTGTTTGTGTAGAATAATTCCGTTTTAATTTTTGAAACATCTTTGTCGAAATTATGTGAAAATTTATCATATATTTTTAACTGAATGGAATGGAATGATCATTCGTACTATCCAAAAATTTCTTTGACATTGCTCGAGTTGTCATGGAAAGTACATTGTGAGCAGAATCTTTTAAATCATTTATGGAAATTCGAGATAAAGCATCCGCAGCTACATTATCCTTACCTTTTATGTATTCAATAGCAAAATTATATTCGGATAGTTCCAATCTGATTCTGGTCAACTTAGAAGATGGGTCTTTCATACCAAACAAATAAACCAACGGTCGGTGATCTGATCGTACGGTGAAAAACGTGCCATAGATATAGGGTCTAAAGTAATTAATTGCAAAATGTATAGCTAAAAGTTCAAGTTCGATTACAGGTTTTTTTTGTTCTGACTGGCTCAATGCCTTTGAAGCAAAATAAATAGGTAAATCGTCGCCATTAATATTTGGGCTTAGTATTGCTCCACATCCGATTTTTGAAGCGTCCACAGTAATTATAAAGGGTTTTTTGAAGTCAGGATAATGTAATATTCTTGGAGATAGTAATGCAGTTTTTAATTGATTGAAAGACTCTTGGCATTGTTCAGTCCAGTTAAAATCAATTTTCTTCCTTGTAATAAAATTGAAGGGAGATGCTAGGCTTGCAAAGTTTGAAATGAATTTCCTGTAATAATTTGCAAAAGCTACAAATCGTTTAACTGCCTCTTTACTCGTGGGAGTCGGATAGTTTCGTATAACATCTATTTTAGAATCATCTGGCAAAAGACCTCCTGACGTGCACCTGTGACCCAGAAATGAAACTTCCGGCCGAAAAAAATTACATTTATAAGGATTTATTTTCAAATTATGTCTCCTTAGAACTTCAAAAACGTCCTTTAAATTCTGAATATGATGTTGTTTGCTACATCCAATAATAATAATGTCGTCGATATAAAGGAATGCTTTGTCAGCTTTAAGACCTGAAAAAGCGATAGACATCATTCTGGAAAATGAATTTGGTGCAATATTTAGACCGAAAGGCAAGACATTCCACCGAAAAGCTCCATCGGTAGTGCTGAATGACGTAATGTCACGTGAATCTGGATGCAATGGTATTTGGTGAAAACCAGAGTATGGTTGAAAAATATTTTGCGCGGCCAAGGTTATCTAACACATCATCTATTCTTGGCAGAGGGAATTTATCAGCAATTAGTTTTTTGTTTACCCCTCGGTAGTCAACACACATTCTGTATGACTTTTTATCGTTCAAGATTTTCTTTGGTACTAGTATGAGGGGACTATTGTAATTTGAGCTACTAGGTTCAATTAAGTCGATGTTTAACAACATTTTAACTTGCCTGTTAATCTCGTCTTTTTGTGAGTGTGGTAGTCGATAATTTTTTATATAGACGGGTGTGACAATGGTCATTTGTCGTCCTTTAAAGCGAAAACATCCGGAAATTGTTCACAAAGTGACAATAAATCATTTCTTACATCTTCTGGCATTTGCTGCTGAAGTATGATTTTATGCATTTTATTTCATCGGTAGTGTTAATCACCCGTAACATTGCTTTTCTTGAGTTTATAATACCTTTCCCTATGAATACTCCCTTCAAAAGTTCTTGGGAATCAATGAACGTAGGTTCGGAAATGTTAGGAAAGTCAAAAATTCTGTAGACTTCGCATCTTGGTGGGATTATAAAAGAACAACTATTGGTTCCCTGCAATATTGGTAACTTTAATCTGATATTTCGAATTAATACAGCTATTTCCATGCTATCGTAATCAATTTGGCATTTGTTATTTTTTAAAAAGTCCTTTCCAAGAATTTCGTTTGAAGGTATGTTAAAGTCGTCGTTTACTAAGTGGAAGGTTTGTGGAATCAGAAAGTTTGAAATGGTTAAGTGTGTATGAAATGTTCCGAGGGACGATATCGCAAAGGTTGTTATACCTGTTATATAAATTTTTTCATTCTCATTTAGCCTAATATTGGGTTTTAAACATGAAACTTTAATTAAGGAAATATCTGCCTGAGAATCGACAAGAAACGTAAGAGGAGTATTTTGATCGGATAAACTTAATTTAATAAAATCAGCATAGTTCGGATTTAAACTGTATACTGATTTGAAACATTTGTGTTTTCCTACTGTTGCGTCTCCTCCCCCAACAACATCGTTTGTTGAGGGGCATCCGCGTTTAAATATCTCACTGAACCCCTGTTGTTGTTATTGTTGTTTGAAACACTTGGGTAACTTCCTCGATTGTTGCCATGGTAACTGCTTTGAGATCTATTAAAATTTCTATTTCCGTTATTGTTCCTGAATTGATAATTATTACTTAAAGCATTTCCGCGATTATTGCTACGATAATAACGTTGACGATTAAAATTGTTTACCTGGCTTAGGCTGTTTCTAGAATTAATATTATTCGATCTAAAACTGAGAACTTGGTGCTCTCGTTTTTCTGTTGCCTCTTCAACCACCAACTTCGCAACCACATCTTTAGGGTCCGAGAAAACAGATGACTTCACTAAGTCGGATTTTGCGTTCAAGCGACACGTACTTACAATCTGGTCGATTACCATTTCGTGCGCCTTTTTCTTTGTAACACCTTCTATTTGTAAAGAACGTTCTAATGCATCTGCTAATTCTGCTGCCTGTTTTGAAAAGTCTACATAATCATTATTTTTAACGCTTAATAATCATTATTTTTATTTTCTGATTCACAGTAATCTGAATCACTATCACTATCTGTTAAAATATCTCTATCTATAATTTGAAATGATTTAATATCCTCAGGAACTTTTATTTTGCAATTTAGTTTACCAAAACACTTCACTAACAACTCTCGACAGCGTGCTATTTTAGTATAAATTGGTGTTTTTGCAAGAATTGGTAACTTTTTTGAATTTATTTCTGCAAATTCTAGGATTGAATTATAATTTTGAATCAGAAGATTGATGTATTCATTTACTTTGCTTTCGTTAGTTGATATCGGCCTATTTTGCAATACTCGTTTCTTTACTTTGTTAAATTTGTTGATAAGTTCACCAAATTGTTCATCATCAAATTCTGACATATGGTAATATTTTCCAATTATGGTTTTTCCAATAAAGAATTTCCTTAAAATTCATTTGTATCATAATTCATACAAGTTTTTATTTTGTATGTCTTTTATTATTCAAAACAAATCTTTTATGTATTTACACTATAATTGTTCATATAGAAAAAGGCTTGTATGTATAGTAAAATTCATTTAATAATATATATATATATATATATATATATATATATATATATATATATATATATATATACATATATATATATATATATATATTAGGGTGACATTAATTTCCAAAAGTTTGATTTTACCAAGTCTCACCCCCCAAATCGGTTCAGTTTTATGAAAAAAAAGTACAAAAAAATTTCATAGCGATAAGTTGAGATTCAAAGTTTTATACGAGCCTTAACGTATGAACTATATTGATATTTTGTTCATATATATTTTTTTTATTTAAATTGTTTTACAAGAAAGTAGAAAAAATTCTGTATTCATTTTTTATAAAATGTTTATTAAAATTAAAGTACTTTTGATATAGTCGATTTATTTGAATTTGGGAAACGTTTGCGATAGTCCGTCACAACTTGCAAAAGAAATTGTGTTTGCTCTTCGTTTTTAGTCAGAAGTTTATTGTAATCTTCTATTAATTTAACTCCTCTTTCTGCCACATCATTTATTACTTTTAATTTGTTTAGATATACAAATGCACTTTGATAGCATTCATGGGTTGGCCATATTGAAGGGTCTAATTCCAAAAAAGATTTATCAATATTAAATCTTTCGAAAAATCTTGCTGTTGTGGAAGAAACAAATTGTTCAAGTCCATTATCAATTACATCGGCAATTCTTTCTTTTTTTAAAATCACGCGTTTTATTATTTTTGCATTTTCATTTTGCAAAGCAGCTTTAATTTTTTTTTTGTGTCAGCAGAAACATTATTGTCAAAGAAAGCAAATGCTATAGATTCTGAGCTTAAGTACCATAGATGATTTAAAATCTTTTTTATAGATACCTGCGATATATCTGTATCAATTTTTTCGATATTATGAAGTCTATTTAAAAATGTAAAGTCCGTATTTGGTGCTTTTATGGCTGAAGGAGCAGAAAACCAAGCCTCTATGTATATTAGGATTATAAAAATACAAATTTTACGCAATCCAGCCAGTTGAATCTCTGATAAAGCAAATTTCTTCCGCAACAAAAATATTTTCAAGCTATAAATGGCTTTTGCCATCCACCGTGCATGATGAAAAGCTCCTGGTGATCTTATCATTACGCTTGCTTTTGACTTGTTCAATTTTTCGCCAAGAAACATCAGGACAAGCTCCAAAAGCTCTTTATAATCTTCTCTAGGCTGATTCTCACTCAAAACATTATTTACAAAATTTATTATTCTGGTTTTTGACACCTGCAAATGATACATAGCTAATTCATCTTGAATTCCAGCCTGCCAACTGTTTATATTCAAATTGTTCCACGATTTTTAAAAATTTTCAAATAATTTTACGAAGGGACTTGTACTGCAGTCAAATTTGGTTTCAAAAACACTTTTCAATATAATTTCGTAAATGTGATGTCTACAAGGCAGCCAAAAAAGTTCTCTATTTAAGGATTTTTCAAGTAACGTGCATGTACCTTTCAAGCTCCCAGTATTGACCGCAGTTGTATCGAACACAATGCATTTAATTTCTCTTTGTAGACCCCATTTGGAAATACAATTATAAACAGCATCGGCTTGTTCTGTTCCTGAACCACATTTCATTGCAGGTATTTCCAACAACTGTTCCATCTCTCCACTAGATATGACTATAAGAAGTCTATAAACATTTGCATTGCCCGTTAATGCTGGTAAAAGTTTACCATCCCAATGTAATGTTATAATGTCTTGCTTATTCAATTTAAAATTTAAAGTTCCAACGCTCTTCTTTTACGCATTTTTTCTCTTGCCATATGAATTGAAGATCTATTAATGATGTAGTCAGCAATGTCTTTTCCTAATGATTGCAATACAGCAGAAATAATGTGAACAGCATGTTACTTATTTTGCAATAATATAATGCAATAGCTAATTTTGGAGTAATAATTGTTTGTTTTACTCTTGCATTTTTTGAGCGAACTTTAACAGTTTCATCATGGGACTCTGTGGCTTGAAAACTTTGATCACTTTCAGATGATGACTGAAATTGCACGGTTTCACCTTGAACATAAAAAAAATTACCTCTATTATAGAAAAGTTCATTAATAATCTAAGTTCATTATTAATCTTACTTATAATATTTTGTTCACGTTTATTACGTTCAACTCGCTTTAACTTAATCTGTTCGCGGTGTTCAGCTTGAATCTCCATTTGAAGTGTCTTATAATCAATTCCGTACATATGTCCTGGTCGACCTTCCTGCCTCTGGCTTGTCAAGAATGCTTTATCTTCCTCCACACTTATTAATTCTAAGGCATTTGCATGCGCCACGTCAAAAATTTGTTCTAAGCTTTCAACCCAGGTCTTTTCTTTGTTTTTCTGATTATCTGTATTTCTTCCACAACTTTTTTTTAAATTCGTCCATTCTGTATGTAATTTTTCCAGTTTTGCAATGCAATGTTGCTTTTCTCTTGTGGGTATGCGCGCTTTTTCCCAAAAAATTAAAAGTTCTTCAATAACTAACTTAGCACTTTCTCGTAAACTCATATTTACAACACGCCAATTAAAAAACAACACCTTTATTACTTCTTTTTTTGAAGGTAACTTGGAACCCGTAAGTTGATTAGAAACATAGCCAATCAAATAATATTTTTCGCGTAATGATCTTGCACTCATTTTAGTAGTCTTATTTTGTCAGAACAATAGGAAAGAATAAACTCGAATGAATTAATCATGAATTAAATCAAAATGTTTGCTATGTTTCTTTTGCTTCAATGGAAAATAGCGGTACTTGCTTTTTGTTAACATTATTGCTTGCTCATTTTTTGCGTATTTAACATAAAAATAATTTTTGTTTTTTTCATGTGTTGCACAAAATTTTTTTGCCATTGAATGGCAGACGTCATTTATACAAGTCGCGTTTATAACGTTTATTTTAGGGGGGAGGGGGCTATAAATGATTTGATATCTTGCTGCCTTTTGACTAGAATTAAATTAAATAATTTAAATATCAAACTTACAACTTATAATAACACCATTTTAGGCTCAAAAGACATTTTAAAAATATATGACCAAAATATCAATATAGTTCATACTGTAAGGCTCATATAAAACTTTGAAGGGCGTGCGCACGCCCAAAACTTAACTTATCGCTATAAAATTTTTTTCTAATTTTTTTTCATAAAACAGAACCGATTTGGGGGGTGAGACTTAAAAAATTTGATAAAAAAAATTTTTCCATATAACAGAATGTCACGCTAATATATATATATATATATATATATATATATATATATATATATATATATATCTATATATATATATATATATATATATATATATATATACATATATATAGATATATATATATATATATATATATATATATATATATATATATATATATATACATATATATATGTAGGTATTTATACAATGTTATTAATTTTAGAGTTAAGTGTAGAATAAAATGTATTTAAGATGATACATAATTTAATCTGAAATCTAGTGGTTAATAATTATGTTATACATATATAAATTTTATTATACAAATATGCACATAGGAATGTCATTAAGTTTAGGAATAATTGTAAATAAATAAGGTAAGTACAAATGTAAAGAATTCAATGTTACAACTACGTTAAGGTAAGTATAAATGTAAATAATTCAATGTTACAACTACGTTCCGTTCACTTGCCAACATGTTATTGCCTTTGGTGTTATGTACCATTTTCTCCTTCCGTTGGGTTCCATGCTATTAATTTTTATACCCTCCAAAAAAGAATTTGGAGGGTATATTCACTTTGTCATTCCGTTTGTAACGCATCGAAATATCCATCTCAGACCCCATAAAGTATATATATTCTTGATCAGTGATGAAATCTAAGACAAACTGAGCATGTCCGTCCGTCCGTCTGTGGAAATCACGATTCAGTCCAAACGAAAAGAGCTAGAATATTGAAATTCGGCACAAATATATCTTAAAGCTTAGAGCAGGTTAGGTTTGAAGATGGGCTGAATCGGGCAAGAGGGAAAAAAGTTCCCCTAAGAAGAACTAAACCAACCCAGATAAAACAACATAATTTTTAAAGTTTTTTGGTTATTTTGTTAAGCAAATGATATATTTTTATGTCAAATACGGTCCAACGCCTTAAACTTGGAGCCATTAAATAAAATAAAAATATTTTTTGACCCCACCCACTTCAGTGGGAGTTGTTATAGCCAAAAATAGCATAAAAATTAAACAAATTGTTTTACTTAAGCCTACATTCCCTAAAAATAACACTTTTAAGCTTTAATGACGAAGCTGAGACGAAACCTGGTACTACTCTGCCCTACCCCTTCCTTCCCCTTCGCCCGCTAAATGACCCTACCAAAAAAAAATGTTTTTTAAATTTTGTATATATTCATCCCAAGCATTTATCTTTAGAGTTTTATGACTGCCGATTTCTGCCCTACCTCCCTCCCCCCCCTCTTCCTTTGCCCCCTAAATGGCCCTACCAAAAAATTTTTTTTTTTTAATTTTGTATATAATCATCCCAAGCATTTATCTTTAGAGTTTTATGACTGCCGATTTCTGCATTACCCCGCCCCCCCTCCTCTTCTTTGCCAGAATATGACCCCTCCAAAAAGAAATTTTTTTTTTAAATTTTGTATATAATCATCCCAAGCATTTATCTTTAGAGTTTTATGACTACCGATTTCTGCCCTATCCCCCCCCCTTTCTTCCTTTGCCCCCTAAATGACCCTACCAAAAAAAATTTTTTTTTTAATTTTGTATATAATCATCCCAAGTATTTATCTTTAGAGTTTTATGACTGCCTGTTGCTGCCCTACCCCCTCCTCCCCCTTTGCCCGCTAAATGACCCTATTAAAAATATATGTACATTTTTTTTAATTTTGTGTATAATCATCCCAAGCATTTATTTTTACAGTTTTATGTGTATCTGTTTCTGCCCTACCCCCTCTCCCCCTTTGCCCTCTAAATTTCCCTATAAAAAAAAGAAATTTTAATTTTGTATATAATTATCTCAAGCATTAATTTTTAGAGTTTTATGACAAAGGTGAAATGTTTCCCCCACAGCCCTTGCCAGAGCGACCCCGCCAAAATACAGTTTTTATAGCCTCCAAAAAGAATTGTGATGAAGTCTAAGACGGTCTAGCAATGCCCATACGTTCGTCTGTGGAAAACATGATATCGTATATTTTTGAACCCCACCCCCTTTAGTGGGCGTTGACGTACGATATTATATAAAGGAACTCTGTCCCACCAAGTTAAACATTTCAAATTCACTTACTAAATATTTGGAGGGTCGAATATAACGTTTTTACTTGTTTCATTTAATTTTCGTCTCACTTTTGGTTGTCATATTATATTTTCTTATTGTTTTTCTTCATTTTCCGGCTTTTTTTTTAATAATTTATTTTTTTGCAGTTATTATTTGCATTCTTGTTTTGTTTATTTTCCTTAACACCGTCTTTTAACAACAACATGTATTTCTTTTCTGTATTTTTTCCATGTTTAAGTATGTATCTATGTACATGAGTATGTCACTTTCGGTTACTATGTTTGTGTTTTTATACCCTCCAAAAAAGAATTTGGAGGGTATATTCACTTTGTCATTCCGTTTGTAACGCATCGAAATATCCATCTCAGACCCCATAAAGTATATATATTCTTTATCAGTGATGAAATCTAAGACGAACTGAGCATGTCCGTCCGTCCGTCTGTGGAAATCACGATTCAGTCCAAACGAAAAGAACTAGACTCTTGAAATTTGGCATAAATATATTTTGAGACGTAGAGCAGGTTAAGTTCGAAGATGGGCCAAATCGGGCAAGAGGGGAAAAAGTTCCCCTAAGAAGAACTAAACCAACCCAGAAAAAACAACATAATTTTTAAAGTTTTTTGGTTATTTTGTTAAGCAAATGATATATTTTTATGTCAAGTACGGTCTAACGCCTTGAACTTGGAGCCATTAAATAAAATAAAAATATTGTTTGACCCCGCCCACTTTAGTGGGCGTTATTATAGGCAAAAATAGCATACAAATTTAACAAATTGTTTTACTTAAGCCTACATTCCTTAAAAAATAACATTTTTAAGCTTTAATGTCGAAGCTGAGACGAAACCTGGTACTTCTCTGCCCTACCCCCTCTTTCCCCTTCGCCCCCTAAATGACCTTAAAAAAAAAATTTTTTTTTTAAATTTTGTATATAATCATCCCAAGCATTTATTTTTAGAGTTTTATGACTGCCGATTTCTGCCCTACCCCCCCCCCCCCCCCCCTCTTTCTTTGCCCCCTAAATGACATTACCAAAAAAAAATTTTTTTTTTTAATTTTGTATATAATCATCCTAAGCATCTATTTTTAGAGTTTTATGACTGCCTGTTGCTGCCCTACCCCCTCCTCCCCCTTTGCCCGCTAAATGACCCTATTAAAAATAAATAAAAATTTTTTTTAATTTTGTGTATAATCATCCCAAGCATTTATTTTTAAAGTTTTATGTCTACCTGTTTCTGCCCTACCCTCTCTCCCCCTTTGCCCTCTAAATGACCCTATCAAAAAAAAGAAATTTTAATTTTGTATATAATTATCCCAAGCATTTATTTTTAGAGTTTTATGACAAAAGTGAAATGTTTCCCTTACAGCCCTTGCCAGAGCGACCCCGCCAAAATACAGGTTTTATACCCTCCAAAGAGAATTGGACTCCATGAAGTAAATATATTCTTGATCAGTGATGAAGTCTAAGACGGTCTAGCAAACCCCAAACGTTCGTCTGTGGAAAACATGATATTGTATATTTTTGAACCCCACCCCCTTTAGTGGGCGTTGACGTACGATATTATGTAAAGGAACTCTGTCCCACCAAGTTAAACATTTTAAATTCACTTACTAAATATTTGGAGGGTATTTAAGATTCAACCCGGTCGAATATAACGTTTTGGCGGGGTCGCTCTGGCAAGGGCTGTAAGGGAAAAATTTCACTTTTGTCATAAAACTCTAAAAATAAATGCTTGGGATAATTATATACAAAATTAAAATTTCTTTTTTTTGATAGGGTCATTTAGAGGGCAAAGGGGGAGAGAGGGTAGGGCAGAAACAGGTAGACATAAAACTTTAAAAATAAATGCTTGGGATGATCATACACAAAATTAAAAAAAAATTTTATTTATTTTTAATAGGGTCATTTAGCGGGCAAAGGGGGGAGAGGGGGTAGGGCAGCAACAGGCAGTCATAATACTCTAAAGATAAATGCTTAGGATGATTATATACAAAATTAAAACTTTTTTTTTTTGTGGTAGGGTCATTTAGGGGGCAAAGGAAGAGGCGGGGGTAGGGCAGAAATCGGCAGTCATAAAACTCTAAAAATAAATGCTTGGGATGATTATATACAAAATTTAAAAAAAATTTATTTTTTTTGGTAGGGTCATTTAAGGGGCGAAGGAGAAAGAGGGGGTAGGGCAGAGAAGTACCAGGTTTCGTCTCAGCTTCGACATTAAAGCTTAAAAATGTTATTTTTAAGGAATGTAGGCTTAAGTAGAACAATTTGTTAAATTTGTGTGCTATTTTTGCCTATAATAACGCCCACTAAAGTGGGCCGGGTCAAAAAATATTTTTATTTTATTTAATGGCTCCAAGTTCAAGGCGTTGGACCGTATTTGACATAAAAATATATCATTTGCTTAACAAAATAACCAAAAAACTTTAAAAATTATGTTGTTTTTTCTGGGTTGGTTTAGTTCTTCTTAGGGGAACTTTTTTCCCTCTTGCCCGATTTAGCCCATCTTCGAACTTAACCTGCTCTAAGCTTCAAAATATACTTGTGCCAAATTTCAAGAGTCTAGCTCTTTTCGTTTGGACTGAATCGTGATTTCCACAGACGGACGGACGGACGGACATGCTCAGTTCGTCTTAGATTTCATCACTGATCAAGAATATATATACTTTATGGGGTCTGAGATGTATATTTCGATGCGTTAGAAACGGAATGACAAAGTGAATATACCCTCCAAATTCTTTTTTGGAGGGTATAAAAATAATAAATAGAATTTGAACAAATTCATTTATTAATAAAATAATAAAAAATCATTTGCAGTCATGCAGATTCGAACTTAAGCCCGTTGAAAATAAAAATTTACAATTTACATAAGAAAGTTCGACTAATAAAAATTCATACATAATTTAAAACATTGCGGGGGCACGCGCACTTGTTCGTTGTAAATTGACAACTAAATTCAATTACTTGAACATAAATAACAAAGAAGCTTTAGTTATCAGCAGCCGATGGCTCTGGAAAAAGCGAAAGAGATACATGGAATATTGGGAATATTAATCGTAAGGGTTGGGGAATTTCGTACTAGCCAAAAAGGTAATAACTTAAAAATATGAATGTGGGAACTTCTCATATTCAATTTTCGTTAATAACATTGGTTAAATAGTTGATATTCCTACTAACTAGCACCACTTGCAAAAGTGGAAAAATTGAACAAAGAACGCTGATGAAATGGCGTAGCGGCCTCGAAATCAGTACTGATAAGTTCTGCTGGTTTGATGATTATTGAAAATATTCTTAATATTCCAATCTTAATATAAAAAAAAAATAATAATAAATAGAATTTGAACAAATTCATTTATTAATAAAATAATAAAAAATCATTTGCAGTCATGCAGATTCGAACTTAAGCCCAAAAAAAAAAAAAAAATTAAAAAAAATTAACAATTTACATTACAAAGTTCGACTAATAAAAATTCATACATAATTTAAAAATTTAAAAAAAAACTATAATTTCGGTTCCAGGGTTGGAAAATCGACATTTTCTGATTCATAAAAGCAGCCACTTTATTTGATATTTTTGATTTTTATGATGAATTATACCTACTTTATATATAAGAAAGAAGTAAACTGGTATTAAAAACCAACAAAATCTAAAAGACGTTTCTACGGTTGGACAATTAGAACTTTTTGGTTTAAATAAAACGAATGTTTTGTTTTGTTTGTAAATTAATTATATATAATATTTTTGAAAGACGTTCATAGGTATTAGATATAAGAAAAGCCAAACATTTAGCTTCCTAGCCGAAAAATTTAAACGTTTTCTTAAATATAAAAGTAACCGATAACATCATTTTGATTTTTTACTACTACTTTCTGTTTTGGCAAGAAAGAAAGAAGAATTACATCTGTGAAGGGTATTTAAGATTCGGCACAGCCGAATATAGCACTTTTACTTGTTTTTAGTCAGCCTTATTGTGTTTGGCGTTTTACGCCTCTAGATTGGATATTTTATAATGGATTAGTTAAAATTTTAGCTTTTTGGCTTTAAGCTATTGGAATTTGCCGAATTGCGAGACGTAAAACGCCAAACACAATAAGGGTTAATGATCCCGTTTAGTTTGTATAAAAAGGATGAAATAATGTAAACAAAATTAATAAAAATCTTGCCTTTAAATTGGTATTTTTATTTAAAGCATCTAAGCTTGCTTTAGAAATTCAAGCTCGTGGCATTGTAGAGCACCGGCACATAAAAAAATTATTACGTAGGCAAATATACCTTAGCATAAAACCAACTACCTTTATATGGCTATCCTGCCAAACCAGATTAAAAAAAATATACCCGAGGATCACAAAATACGCCAACAAAAAAAAAGGATGAACAACTTACCGTAGTTCCAAGAGAGGATAAGCCGAAGCTCAGACGGGGAGGTAAGCTTGTCCAAATAAGGAGAAAGCCAGCGGCATTGAAAGCAGCGGACAATGCGGATTCCCCACCGTATTGGGAAATAGCCAGCGAATTGCGGCTATGGATTTCATAATTGGAGAAACAAAAGCACAAAAACAAAACCACAAAAAACAGATAACGCTTTTTATACCCTTCACAAAAAAGTGAAAGGGTATATCTAGGTTTGTCATTCCGTGTGTAATTTCTTCAATATCAATATGGAACCCCATAAAGTATATATATATATATATATATATATATATATATATATATATATATATATATATATATATATATATTCTGAATCCTTATGAATAGCGATGACGATTGAGCAATGTCCGTCTGCCTGTACGTTGGTTTTCCCAAGCCCCTGAAGAGCTAGAGACTTCGTTCTTGGACCGTTGGATTAAAAATGAACTTAAATAGAGTGGCATTGAAATTCAGAAAAATACGAAATACAGTTCCAGAGCTGGGAAGCTTACACTTATTTCTAGACGCAAAATTAATACAAAAACCCAATTATTTGTTTGGTTGTTTCTAAATTAAACCTATTTCGTGCTTTAAGAAGCTTCAATGGTCTATTAAAAACTCAAAAAATACAAATTTTTTTTCCAGTGATGGGAAATAAAAAGTTTGGTTTTGCCCATTCAGTATGTAATAACTAAAATGTTTAAAAATTTGAAGTTTTCCTCTTTATACAACATGAAGATTTGAATTGGTAAAAAAATTTCGCTTCCAGGGGTGGGAAATTGAAATTTTTTTATTTATAAAAGTAGCCAAAAAGGCAACTTACTTTGATTTTTTTCGCCAACTAAAACTATTTTATAATTTAGGAAGAACAGAGATGGTATCAAAAATTAAAAAAAATATATCAAAATTTCGAATCCAGGCTTGGACAAGTTCAATATTTTGTAGTACATGAAAGTGACCAAAATGGTTAACAGCCTTATGCAAAAAAACTTTACACGGACTGGTAAACCAATGTTAAGCAAAATTCCTTAAAATATCATGCAGGAACGGTTGTTAGCTTAACACACGTGTTGTAAACCGATGCTAACATCAAATATCCGTGTGGAGATGTTTGCTTCCGTGTTGAGATGTTTGCTTGGATTTGCTCCCATCGGACGCATCCCCAGGTGGCGGATGGGCTGAGGAACTGGACACATCAGTGAACAGGATTTCAGCACACCCGGGATGTTGATCGTCCGCACTACCTCGGACATAAGGGATTCACGTAATCCCTCGCGGACCAACCAAACCCAAGCTAGGGTGGTACCCGAAGAATAACAAACATGGAAAAAAACTTAGAAAATATAAAAGTTACGGTGCAGACCTTAAATAACTCAGTACCGGCAGCTATTGGTGGTGAGCAAACAGGCTTCAATTCGTCGTCAGTAAGTGACTGTAAGAAAACAACTTCGGGGGTGGGCAACTTGGCCTCCGCTGTTGCTAAAGCTACAAGAAGCCTAGGAGAGGTAGAATCGGTGCCAAGGGTGATGACGAACCATCCCCAGCCATAAAAGACGGACGGGGTCTTCGATTCTTCCCATCCAAAAGATATAGAGTCCTCCGAAGTAGATAAGATTGTCGAGGAAGTAAGTGCTAGCATAGCCAAACTCACCACGAAAAGGTAAAATCCTTCAGGCGTACAACGGCGGAAAGGAGCAAAATTGAAACGGAGGAATCAGCAGGATGCTTCAAAGGAAGGTGAAGCCTCTACACCCATTTCCACGGAGAAGGGCAAGAGAATTCGTTCGCCGGAGGAGCAGAACGCTGCTGGCCACCGTAAGAAATTTAAATGAAAACGCTCCAGGCAGGTAGTGGGAGTAGTGGGCGATGGTTACTAAAGAGAACTCTTCGGAGGGCCAAAGGGAGTAGGGACCACACCGGGCGCTAGTACCTCCAAAGAGGCGATGGCCTCAGGGGAATCTTCAGTGGTTGGAGGAGTTCCGAAAGCTTCTAAATCACTGAAGAGAAAACCGGACGAGCTGCCCACGTATGCCAAAGTGGCACGCAGGAAACTGGCAGAAGAGTTGAGCTATGCTGTCATTGATTTCAGCAGCCCATCAGGCAAAATCCCAGTGCACTACCACAAGGAGGTGGAAAGTGCCATAAACGAATGTATTCTGGAGTACATATTGTCAGCTGATGAAGATGTTCCACAAATTCACATTGAAAGCAGCAAGTTTGTTCGGGACGTAATATTTCTCCAACTGGAGTCTGACTCCTGTGTGGAGATACTACGAAACCGAATAAACAACATTAAGGCACCATGGGAAGGTGGAAGACTCTCGCTTGAGAAGAAGACGGAAATCCCAGCTCATCCCAGGCATCCTTTTATATAAAAGGATGGGGTGGAAGTCTGAAAACCGAGGCCATAGCAAATATAATTACCAATCAGAACAAAGGCCTCGATGCGAGCAAGTGGGAAATCTTTCACCGTGAGGAGGCAGAGGAGGGCACCTTGATCGTGGTGGGTCTGGACAAAGCGTCCATGGCTTACCTGGAAGAACGAAAAGGGAAAGCCTTCTTTGCCAACTTTCAAAGTCGGGAAGACTCCCATTGGCTGGCCAGTAGGCCTGACTGAAAAAGCCAAAAAGGATAAGGCGGAGCCTAAAGAAAAAGGGGAATCGGAGATTAGTATCTCAAAAGACCCCATCACAAGACGTCTCATAAAGATGCTGCTGCTGCTGCAAATAAACCTCCATCGGAGTAAAACGGCGACTCAAGCCCTGATGGAGCAAATAGCTAAAGGTAAGAAACACGTAGTGTTCATACAGGAACCATGGACAATTGAGAACAAGGTTTCTGGCTTCAACGACTGTAATTATCAACTTTTTTTATGCAAAGACCGGGGCTATACCCAGGGCGTACATACTATGTCATAAGGGACTAAACTTTCTTTTTTCCCCAGAATTATCAACATCAGACGCCACAACTTTAGTATATGGCAGTCGAAAGATGCTGATGGCTTCAGTGTATCTACCCTCGGATACCCCGATACCTCCACCAACGTCGGAATTGAGGCGCATCATATCTTCCGCCAGGAGTAAAGGTAGGAATATCTTAATAGGCTGTGATGCCAACTCGCATCCTATTTCTTGGGATAGCACTAATTGCAACAATAAAGGTGATGCGTTATTCGAATATTTAATGGCAAATAACCTCTTCACAGTAAATACTGGGAATGAACCAACTTTCATTAACAGAATTAGGGAAGAGGTTATTGACATCACTATATGCTCAGAAAACTTAATTGATGAAATAAGCAATTGGCACGTGTCGGAATTGCATTCCTTCTCGGATCATCGCTATATTTTCTTGACTTTAGACCATCCTGATCCTAACCCCATAACATTTAGGAATAGGGCCAAGACGGACTGGTCAAGATTTAGGTCTAGTTTACAAAACAAACTCGAGAACTATCCACCACCAGTAGACACTGTAGGGCGCATAGATTCAGAGATAGATAGACTAAGTACTGATATGAGGGAATCCTTTGAGGACAGTTGTCCACTCAGAAATAGGCGAAACCCAAAAGAAAACCCCTGGATGTCGGGAAGGATATAAAGGTAAACTTAACGTTTACATTAAAAAAATAAGGGATGCCAAACGCGAATCCTGGAAGCTTTTCTGCGAACAGGTAGACAGCGTTAGTGAAGCTTCCAAAATAAAGAATCTTCTGTCGAAAACCCACACTCAACCTGAGACACTTGTTGACTCGGAGGGCAGGAGAGACGATGGAGGAGTTATTAGGATTACTTATGGAGGCACACTTCCGTACGGTGCAGGAGAACCGTCCCGAAGCGGTACACCCCCCGAGGAATATGGACAGTCCAAGGATAACAATAGATACTCGAATGGTATGTAGAGCGGTGAAGAGCTTTTCGTCCTATACAGCAGCAGGACCTGATGGCATTTTCCCGTCTCTTCTTCAGAGAAGTATGGACCTGATAGAGGATAGGTTGTCTAATATCTTCACAATCTGTCTTACAAATGCATATACTCCCCTGGCATGGAGGGAGGCTAGAGTTGTCTTCATTCCAAAACCGGGCAGGGCAAGCTATGCGGATCCGAGGGCTTACAGACCGATTGGCCTAACTTCATTCTTACTGAAGACATTGGAAGGAATTGTGGATACAATGTTGAAGGAAAGAATACTGCACGATATACTGAAATTTAAACAACACGCTTATATTAAGGGCAGGTCTGTTGAGACGGCCCTACAAGAGGTTGTGTATCATATAAAGAGAACCTTTGATTTGGGTATGTACACCATGGCTGTATTTATCGATATAGAGGGGGCTTTCAATAATGTATTGACCTCGAGCATATTTGACTTGGACCAGAGATTGACTGCATGGATCAGTCATATGCTAAGGAACAGGAAGATAAGTTGCGAGGTTAACGACAAAAGCGTAGGGGGGAATGTGTTTTGCGGAACGCCACAGGAGGGAATACTGTCTCCCTTGCTGTGGGTGGTGACCTTAAATACCCTACTGAAGACATTATCCCAGGAAGGATTTGCTCCCGTCTGCTATGCAGACGATGTAGCGATACTGATAAGGGAAACAATCCTAGGGTTCTTTGCGAAAGAGCAATAGCGGCCCTGAATTTAGCTTATAACTGGGCTACAGAAAGGGGTCTCAATATCAACCCAGAGAATACAGAAATTTGTATGTTTACAAAGAAACGGAAGATTGCACATTTGGAATCACCGGTTTTTCGAGATAGGACGATACAGATTAATAAAAAGGTCAAATATCTAGGAGTGATACTCGACTGGAGGTTATCCTGGAAGGACAATATAGAAAGTAGGGAAAGGTGAATATCAAACATCTTCAAAGGATACAAAGACAGTGCTGCATCCGCATCTGTGGCGAGATGACAACCACATCAACTAAGGCGATGGAAAATATTTTATCAATACTGCCAATTGATATACAGGTTAAATACGAAGCAGCTCTGGCTGCTAGGAGATTGATGGTAATGGGTGAGTGGCTGACAAGGGAACACACAACCAAACACCAGAGTATAGTACACGTCTTACCCGGGAACAACGCTCGCACGGTCACGTGCGATAGAATCCTTATTAGATATGTACAACCACACTGCACCACCATAATATCGGAAGGTATGGAGTGGGAGGATGCAGGTACAATGAACCCCATAACTAACCTATACACGGACGGGTCGAGGATTGGTGACCGATCAGGTGGAGGTTTCTGTGACATGGGTCGTAACTTTAGCAAATACTTCCGCCTGCCGGATCATAGCACGGTATTTCAGAGTGAGATCGTGGTTATTACGGAAGGGTAAAATGGTTGAAGGAAATCGATAACAGACTACCGATTCGTATATTCACGGATAGTAGGAAGGTCATTGAGGCCCTGAGGAATCATGTGGTTCAATCTCGGTGTGTACTACAGTGCAAGGATGAGATTAGCTCATAGACGAAATGTGGGGGCATAGAGATAATATGGATTCCAGGTCATCAGGGGATACCTGGAAATGTTGAGGCAGATAGGCTAGCAATGATGGGCATTAATGGCGAACATCACACTAGATAGTCCGAAGCCATTTCAGGTTTTTAAGAACGAACTAAAGCGATGGGCTATAGAATTGCATACAAGAGATTGGCAGCGCTCTACCGTAGGTAGGGTGACTAGAATTCTATGGGCGGACCCAGATGGTAGTAGGACAAAGAAAGTCCTAACATTGAGTAGGCCAACACTACGGAGGTTGGTTTATTTAATAACAGGACATACAGAGTTAAGGACTCACCTGGCACGAATGGGTATCGTTGGCGATATAACATGCAGGGCCTGCCAGGAAGAGGAAGAGACACTGGAGCACTACTTGTGCTACTGTCCAGCTTTTAGCTAAGTCAGAAGACAAACATTTAATCAGGAGATTATACAGGAGATGGAATTACTTAGGGGCTCTAATTGGAAAGACTTAAGGAAGTACATTGAAGAAACTAGGTTCTTGAAGTAATCAAACTCAGAGGTTTCCATGGTATCGGTGGAGCCTCCCTTCAGTGGAATGGGAACTCCTTATTATAGAGCGCACAACAGGCCTATGAGGCCTAAGTGTAATCCATGACGGATTGGGATGCTTATGCCCCTCTTTTTCAACCTAACCTAACCTAACATCAATTAATTTAAAGTAGCTACTCATGTACTTTAAAGCGGTGTTAAATATTTTTTTTTTGGCAAATGTTTTGTGAAAACTTTTAATTAAAGCATTTCAGTTTTGTGTATTTTTAGATTAAAAATGGATGCATTAAATTTAATGTACAAAATAGGTAAAACTATTTATTTCGATGTGAAAATTTTATTCAATGTGTAATTTTTATTTAGAACGTATAAACCAAATAGCGGGCTATTATCGGGCATGTACTTATAAAAGAGAAGTACCCTTTTAGCAAGGAATCAGTGAGGAAAATTGTAACATTGGTAAAACAAGACATCGAAGTAGACAGCAGGGAATGTGGAACATCACCAAAATACAATTTTGGTAGCCATCCACTGATTTTTGAGCCGTGTTATTGTGCGTTGACTCTCGACACATTAAATTTAAAAAAAGGAAATGATCATGTGGTTGTATATATATATATATATATATATATATATATATATATATATATATATATACATGGTTGTATATACATATATATATATATATATATATATATATATATATATATATAGCTCGCGAAACATGAACTAATTTTTACCAAGGGTGTTCACGTTTTCAAATTTGTTCACGTTTTCGATTGTAAAAATTTTATAATAAACAAGCACAGTTTACCTTCAAATAATAACTTCAAGCAAACAATTTAACACCAGATATTAAAATTGGATGGAAAATTAAAAATTTATTCACTTAGCAAAGATAAAATAAAATGTTTACACTTTTTCACTTCTAGAAAACTGAATAAAGATTCCTAAAAGTAACCATAAAAAACCACTAAACTAATCGCTTGTCTTCCTTTGGTATGTATTTTGTTTTACAATTTTTAGTGCAGCCTTAAACCTCGCTTTGGTCAACCTTTTTATTTTTATGTATGTATGTAAATTTAAACTTACAGGTTGTCATGGCACAAATAAATCAGTATAATCAGGCCTGCATACGTATGCATATACAACGTACATATGTATGTACCTACATATATGCATGTATTTGTTGAAAACAATCAACATAAAAATGAGAAAAATGTTCTGGGATTCCCAAAATTAAACGTAAATTCAAAAATAAATCGAAAAAGGTGAAGAAAACTTTGTGCATGTTTTAGAGCTTTCAGACTTTGTTCACGTTTTAGAGTAGTCAGTGTAAAAATAAAAATGTTCACGTTTCCGAGTCGTTCATGTATTCGAGTATTCACGTTTTCGCGAGTTCACTGTATATATATATATATATATATATATATATATATATATATATATATATGTATATGTGATGTACATAACTTTCTGCCACTTCCACCCATGCTTTTTTCTTTGAATGGTTGGTATTGTTGCCCGTATTTTTGCTTTCAATGACTTTTACCTTCTTTCTTATGAGTTCCTTAAGCAGTATCTATGACGGTAAATATCATTCAAAGTATTAACACACATAATGTAAAAAGAATAAAATTTATAGTGATGTACATGCTGTTGGCTGAAGTAGTAGAACACGAGACTATGAAGCGGAGGGTCGTGAGTTCGAGACCCCGCTGAGCCATGAAATGTTGTGTTGAATTATTCTGATCAGCATTAGTGCATGGTTGTGTTAGTTGTTGCTAGCCTGTTTCAATGATGAAGGCATAGTCACTGATCACTGAACATAATTGGCACCGACTGACACTATCATGTACTAAAAGCAGAGTAACAGCACCCACCTTCTGCGGTCCTGTAGCAAAAATTAGCCGGCGAAGTAAAAGCTTGAAATAGCTACAAAAAAAAACTGTCTATCTTCTCATCTTTCCTAATCTGTCCCCTCAATACTATCCCCTTGTTTTCAGTTCCGGAGCAATGCATTGCATACATAGGGGTCATACACTGAGTGCTGGTCCAAGATTAAAAAAAAATAAATCAACACAAGTAAAGAATGGTTGTTTTTTAAATAAACGGTTTAAACCCTTAACAAACAAATAAAAGTGCTATATTCGGCTGAGCCGAATCTTAAATACCCTTCACAGATGTAATTCTTCTTTCTTTCTTTCTTTCTCGCCAAAACAGAAATTAGGTTTAATTAAAACATCAAAATGATGTTATCGGTTACTTTTATATTTAAGAAAACGTTTAAATTTTTCGGCTAGGAAGCTAAATGTTTGGCTTTTCTTATATCTAATACCTATGAACGTCTTTCAAAAATATTATATATATTTAATTTACAAACAAAACAAAAAATTCGTTTCATGTACCCAAAAAAGTTCTAATTATCCAACCGTAGAATCGTCTTTTAGATTTTGTTGGTTTTTAATACCAGTTTACTTCTTTCTGATATATAAAATAGGTATAATTCATCATAAAAATCAAAAATATCAAATAAAATGGCTGCTTTTATGAATCAGAAAATGTCGATCTTCCAACCCTGGAAACGAAATTTTAGTTTTTAAAAATTTTTTAATACCACTTTGATTCTTAGCGAAGTATAAAATAGGTTTAAGTCACGCAAAAAAACCAAAATTGGGAACTTATATGGTTATTTTTTGTACCAAAATATTTCGATTTTCCAACCCTGGAACCGAAGTCATAATTTTTTGATACTAGATTAATTTTTTCTGAAATATCTAATAGGTTTAATTCACCAAAAGCACAAAATGTGGAATTTATGTATGTACTATTATGTACGAAAAATATTTCGATTTTCCAGCTCTGGAAGCGCATTTTTTATTTTTTACCAATGCAATTCTTAGTGACGTGTAACATAGTTTTACTTGACAAAAAAATTAAAATTTTTATGTTTTTTTGTCACTTTCATGTACCATAAAATATTTCATTTGTCCAATCCTGGGGGTCGATATTTTGATTTTTTAAGATTTTAATACCAATCTTGTTCTTCCTGAACTATAAAACAGCTTTAATTAGCAAAAAGTAACAACGTTAGTTGCCTTTTTGGTTACTTTTATGCAGAATAAATATTTCAATTTCGCAACCCTGGAAGCCAAATTTAAATTTTTTACAAAAAAAATAAATTTGTTCAACCCTGGAAACGAAATTTTAATTTTTTTTGTTCTTTTTTATCAGTGCAACGCTTCTTGAGGTATAAAGTAGTTTTATTTAAGAAAAATTGCAAATTTTTTACCATTTTGGTAAATTTCTCGTACCATAAAATATTGCATTTGTTTATCCCTGGATTCGAAATTTTATTTTTTATTTTTGAATTTTTGATACCAATTTTGTTCTTCCTAAGTATTATAAGACAGTTTTAGTTAACAAAAAAAAACAACATCAGTTGCCTGTTTGATTACTTTCATGTATAAAAACAATTCAATTTCCCACCCCTGGAAGCAAAATTTGAATTAAATTTTTTTTTTTTGCCAATGCAAATCTTTATGACGTAGAAAGTGGTTTTGTTAAAGGAAAACTTGAAATTTTTAACAATTTTAGTAACTACATGTACTACAAAATACGGAATAGGCCGAAAAAAAAATGTTAATTTCCCATCCCTGGAAATTTTTTTTGTTTTTTAGTTTTTACTATACCATTGAAGCTCTCCAAAGCACGAAATAGGTTTAATTTACAAACATTAAAAAAAATAATTGATTTTTGGTATAAATTTTGCGTCGAGAAATAGGTGTAAGCTTCCCAGCTCTGGAACCATACTTCGGATCTTTCTGAATTTCAATAGCATTCTATTTAAGCTCATTTCCAATCCAACGGTCCAAGAACGAAGTCTCTAGCTCTTCTGTGGGCTTGGGAAAACCGATTTCACGTACAGACGGACGGACAGACGGACATCGCTCAATCGTCATCGCTATTCATAAGGATCCAGAATATATATACTTTAGGGGATCCCATGTGCATATCGAAGAATTTACACACGGAATGACAAACCTATATATACCCTCTCACTTTTTTGTGAAGGGTATAAAAATGGCGTATTTATTATTTTGCACTATTATAAATATCTTTAGTTTATGTTTTTTCTGTAGTATATAAGTTAACGTTGACATATCTGAAGTGTCACCCTAATGTTTTTCATTTATTTAAGCGACTCCTAATACATTCCATATAAATTGCTGACGGCATGTCTGGCAATAAATTCATTCGTTTAATAATTATTTTCCAGCAAATTTGGTGAAACCTGACTCCCCACACGAGGTGCATTGTCGACAAAGTAAATAGTATGGGAACAATAAGCTTGCTGTATTTCGATTCTTTTTATATTATTGTATTTTACTTAGTTTTAGTTAGTCTGTAACCAGCACTCAAAATAGAAAGACAAATTCAAGACTGGATTTGCTTCAATAAAGAATAAGTATACTAAACCCACTTATAAAAATATAATTGGCGCCCAACGCGGTTTTTATAATAAAGTTTAAAAAATCAAACATTAAGAAAAAACTCTTAAAAAAACAAAAGGAAACAAGTGAACAAATTTTTTTTTTTTTGATAATAAAAATTAAAGAAAAAACTTTTAAAATACTAGGACCTTTTTTTTCTAAAAAAAGGAGGAACTATTGTGAACACAAATAACGCAAAAAGTGCTCTCAACATAAAATTAAAACCCTTTTTGTCTTTCACAAGAAAAAAGTGCATAAATAGAAACAGTGCAAACACAAAATAAACTGTTAAAAAAAATTATAATAAAAAAAAAAGTTAAAAAGTTAAAAACTATTAGCATCCTGAGCAACAAAAAGCCTGGGCAAATACAAAAAAAAAAACAACAAAATGCGTGACGATTAAACAAGTGCATTTGTGCATGAACAAATAAAGTTTAACAAGTAAAAACGTTATATTCGACCGGGTCGAATCTTAAATACCCTCCAAATATATATTAACTAAGTGAATTTGAAATTATTTAACTTGGTGGGACAGAGTTCCTTTATATAATATCGTACGTCAACGCCCACTAAAGGCGGCGGGGTTCAAAAATATACAATATCAGGTTTTCCACAGACGAACGTATGGGCATTGCTAGACCGTCTTAGACTTCATCACAATTCTCTTTGGAGGGTATAAAAACTGTATTTTGGCGGGGTCGCTCTGGCAAGGGCTGTGGGGGAAACATATCACCTTTGTCATAAAACTCTAAAAATAAATGCTTGGGATAATTACATACAAAATAAAAATTTCTTTTTTTTTGATAGGGTCATTTAGAGGGCAAAGGGGGTAGGACAGAAACAGGTAGACATAAAACTCTAAAAATAAATGCTTGGGATGATTATATACATAATTAAAAAAAAAATTTTTTTGTTGGTAGAGTCATTTAGGGGGCAAAGGAAGTGGGGAGGGGGGGGGGAAGGGTGGGGTAGGGCAGAAATCGGCAGTCATAAAACTCTAAAGATAAATGCTTGGGATGATTATATACAAAATTAAAAAAAAAAATATTTTTTGGTAGGGTCATTTAGGGGGCAAAGGAAGAAGGGGGGGGGGGTAGGGCAGAAATCGGCAGTCATAAAACTGTAAAGATAAATGCTTGGGCTGATTATATACAAAATTAAAAAAAAAAATTTTTTTGGAAGGGTCATTTAGTGGCGAAGGGGAAGGAGGGGGTAGGGCAGAGTAGTACCAGGTTTCGTCTCAGCTTCGCCATTAATGCTTAAAAGTATTATTTTTAAGGAATGTAGGCTTAAGTAAAACAATTTGTTAAATTTTTATGCTATTTTTGCCTATAATAACGCCCACTGAAGTGGGCGGGGTCAAAAAATATTTTTATTTTATTTAATGGCTCCAAGTTTAAGGCGTTGGACCATATTTGACATAAAAATATATCATTTGCTTAACAAAATAACCAAAAAACTTTAAAAATTATGTTGTTTTTTGTGGGTTGGTTTAGTTCTTCTTAGGGGAACTTTTTTCCCTCTTGCCCGATTAAGCCCATCTTCAAACTGAACCTGTTCTAAGCTTTAGAATATATTTCTGCCAAATTTCAAGATTCTAGCTCTTTTCGTTTGGACTGAATCGTGATTTCCACAGACGGACGGACGGACATGCTCAGTTCGTCTTAGATTTCCTCACTGATCAAGAATATATATACTTTATGGGGTCTGAGATGGATATTTCGATGCGTTACAAACGGAATGACAAAGTGAATATACCCTCCAAATTCTTTTTTGGAGGGTATAAAAAGTGGATCTAGTCACCAGCGCATCGAAACAGCCTGGTCAGCGTAGAAAAGGACAAACAACACCGAGAAGCAACACCGAGACCCAACACCGAGAGACGACATCGGGGATATAACACTCCAGCCGCAGCGGAAATAATATGAAGTATAAATACCTGTAAGTAGAGTGCTTGTAAAAAAATAAATATTTTGGTTCAAACTCGATATAAATCCTTGTAAGGGTATTAAATCAGGTGCCTGCGTTTCATTTTATACCAGTTTGTTTTCTTTGTTTGGCGTTTGACGTAGTCGTAGTAAAGTTTTATGAGTGATAATAAGGACCAAGCTAGATTTTAGCAGGTAGTAGAGGGACTCAACAGAATAGAGGTTGATAGGAGAGAGAATATAAGATATTTAGGGGAAGCTAATTGGTGGAAAAGCAAAGCAATGGCTGTAACACCGGAACAATTGAGGGCAATGAAAATAAAAAATTCAATGAGTGTTTTGTTCAGACCCCCGACATTGAAACTTACAGGGACATAGAAATAGTATCAGGGCGACAGTGTGACGAACCGCTTGACATAGTAAAGTCTCTACCTGACTTCGAGGGTAAAAAAGAGACGTACGTTTCATGGCGCCAAGCGGCGCAAACCGCCTACAAAGTTTTTGAAAAATTTGAAGGCAGTTCTAAACATTACCAGGCCGTAGCCATAATTAGGAACAAGATAAAAGGACCGGCCGATATGGTACTGTCCTCCTTTAACACAGTTCTAAGCTTCAAAGCAATTATTGCTCGGCTCGACTTTACGGATTCGGACAAACGGCCGATTTACTTAATTGAACAGGAACTTTCAGTTCTCTGACCCTTTTGCAATTTTATGACGAAGTTGAGAAAAAATTTACTTTACTGACAAATAAAACTATCATGACATCTGATAAGGCCACTGCAGCAATTATTAACGAAAAATACAGAATGGACGCGCGTGTTCATATCCGGAACAAAAAAATGGTTAAGTGACGTGCTTTTTTCGGCTCGTCCGAGCGATCTACCTTCAGCCCTGGCGTTAGCACAGGAAGTTGAATCTAATCGGGAAAGGTATTTATTCGCAACCAACTTTGCTAAGAGCCTTGAAAACAAAGAAAAGGATAGGTTCGAATCAAGGCAGCAAGATGGAACCCTACTGCGGGAACCCTCTCAATTAAGAACCCCCATTTTTCCAGACGTCAAGGTCCGGGTAACGGGGTCCACCGAAATGGGGAAGTGGTTCCATCAGTTAACACCGACCAATCGATGCGCACTATGCAGTCGGCGAGACCAGCTACTAACGGACCTCCTCAGAGCCGGTGTTATGAAAATCAAACGCAGGATCGTTATTATAATAATCAAGCCTCGGGGCAGGCAATAAAACGTCAGAACAATGGCTCCGCTAGATTTACTGGACCGAAGCAACAGAGGATCAATCATATTTCCCAAGACATTGGTTTGGCAGAACAAGAACAAGACGAGTATGAATACCAGGCAGAATTGTTGGCATCAGAAATCGATGCTGAGGAGGGATTTGATGAAATAAATGTTTTGGTAAAAACTCCCTGCTGCCTTTCATAGAAAGGACAATTGCAGGGAGAAACATTAGATTATTGATAGATACGGGAGCTTCAAAAAATTAAATAAAACCCCTTAGCGGGTTTAAAAACAGTAGAAAATCCGTTTTTATTAAAATCTATCCATGGCTTTAATACCGTCGATAAAAAGTGTAACCTTAACATATTTAACACGAATAGTACGTTTTTTATATTGCCATCATTGTCAACATTTGATGGCATACTAGGCCTCGATCTGCTAACGCAGTTAAATGCGAAGCTAGATTTCAAGAACAGTGAACTCCAAACTCAAAACTGAATTTCACACAACTGGAGGACATAGTAGTACCCCACACAGTCCTTACGAAATTTCGAGGTATGATGAAGAGTTTGTTAGGAGTGAATCTTTACCTTTCAACACGAACATAGTCGCCACTATCCGAACCGAGACTAACGACCCGGTTTATTCAAAGTTCTTCCCTTACCCAATGGGCGTGGCTGACTTCGTTAAATCAGAGGTACGTAATTTGCTGAAAAATGGCATAATCAGACCTTCTAGGTCCCCTTATAACAATCCCATCTGGGTCGTCGATAAGAAGGGCAAGGATGATCGCGAAAACGCTCTGAAACGGCTCGTTATTGATTTTAGGAAACTAAATCAAAAAACTATTGATGATAAATACTCCATCCCTGTTGTGCCGTCAATTTTGTCAAACTTGGGTGAAGCGAAATTTTTCACAACGCTTGATCTAAAATCAGGCTTTCACCAGATAACGCTTGCAGAAAAGGATAGGGAGAAAACGGCTTTCTCGGTCGGAGATGGGAAATATGAATTCTGAAGGCTCCCTTTCGGTTTAAAGAATGCTCCCAGTATTTTTCAACGCGCCATTGATGATGTATTGAGGGAGCAGATAGGGAAATCTTGCTATGTTTACGTTGACGACGTAATTATTTTCTCGGTCAACGAAGACGATCATGTTAATCACATAGCATGGGTATTGGGTAAACTGTATGAGGCAAATATGAGAGTCTCTCGTGAGAAGTCGCATTTTTTTAAAGAAAGTGTCGAATATCTCGGCTTTGTGGTGTCCAGAGGTGGCTTTACAACAAGCCCCGATAAGGTGAAAGCAATTCGTAACTACGAACAGCCTAAAACACTGTTCAATGTTAGATCTTTTTTGGGACTCGCAAGCTATTACAGATGTTTCATGAGGGATTTTGCTTCGATAGCAAAACCGCTTACCGATATTCTGAAGGGTGAAAACGGCAAGGTTAGCGCTCACCAGTCGAAAAAATTAAGGTAAACTTCAATGAGAGCCAAGTTCAGGCTTTTGACAGGTTGAAGGAGATACTATCCTCAGAGGAAGTCATGTTGCTCTACCAGGACTTTAAAAGGCCTTTCGATCTAACCACGGATGCTTCCTCGCTGGGTTTGGGGGCAGTCCTATCACAAGGAGGTAGACCGATAACAATGATTTCTAGGACTTTAAAAGACGGGGAATTTAATTACGCAACTAATGAGCGCGAGCTCACGTGAGTGGCTGGATCACCATAGTGGCTGGATGAGCATAATGCAAACATCTTTCACAAACCTGGCAGGGAAAATTATGTTGCCGACGCTTTGTCGGTTGATGTTGCTACGGTACACAGCGAGAGGTCATTTACCAACACGATAGAAGCAATGGATAAACCAATCAATTGCTGTAGAAATCAGATGATCTTGGAAGAATCAGGCGTTGCTAGGATGCGAAATTTCATACTTTTCAGTGAAAAGACTCGACACCTGATTGACTTTACTGGTAGAAACATGCTCATTGATGAAGTAAAACTGGCAGTTAATCCAGGAGTGGTGAATGCAATTTATTGTGATTTGCCAACATTAGCTAGTATTCAGAATGAGTTAGTCAGGTGTTTTCCGGCAACCAAATTTTGGCACTGCAGGAAAATTGTATTGGATATTTTTGGTAAAAATAAACAGATCGAGATAGTTAACACTGAACATAATCGTGCTCATAAGGCAGCGCAGGAAAATGTAAAACAGATTCTTGATGACTATTACTTCCCAAAATTTGCTAAGTTAGCAGCCGAGACAAACTGTAAGATCTGTAACAATGCCAAATACGTTAGACATCCACGCAAACAAGAGATGGGAGCGACCCCAATACCATATTACACGGGGAAATGCTTCACATCGATATTTTCTCTACGGATAAAAAGTATTTCCTCACGTGTGTTGATAAGTTTTCGAAATTTGCAGTGGTTCAACAAATACCATCTCGTACAATCATAGATCTGAAAATTCCAATTATACAACTAATGAACCTTTTCCCTGACACAAAGAACATCTATTGCGACAACGAACCAGCATTAAAGTCAGAGACTATCACGTTAATGTTGGAGAATCAATTCGGCGTCGTGATCGCACACACTCCTCCGCTCCATAGCAGTTCAAAGGGTCAGGTCGAGCGCTTCCATAGCACTCTCTCAGAGAATGCGAGGTGCCTTAAGCTTGAGAAGAAAATCGATAATACAACCGACCTTATAATGTTGGCTACTGCAGAATATAATAGAACTATTCATTCAGTGACCAACAGAAGACCTGTAGATGTTGTCCACAGTACATCGGTAGAAATAAGGGAGGAAATAAAAGAGAAAATCATGAGATCTCAACGAACCCAACTTGAGAGGGATAACCCCTCCAGACGGAATAGGACCTTTGAAATTGGGGAATGTGTGCTTGTGAATAATAATAACAGATTAGGGAACAAATTAACACCTTTGTATACTGAGGAAAGAATAAAATCAGACTTGGGAACTACAGTTCTTATAAAAGGGAGGGTAGTCCATAAGGACAACCTAAGATTAAAAAAAACAAAAAAAAAAACAACTTCTTAACCTTTTAGCACCGCTTCATCATAACCTTTTCGTTCTGTCTTTTCTATAGAAATTTACTCATAGTCCTTCCATTTCGGATATTGACTGCAAAATTAATGGACTATTCTTACTCGGATTACATTCCCATTACGGACGGCGACGTGGTTATATGGAAAGATTTTGACTACTTGAGACATACTACAAATTTGACGATGTACTCTGAAATAGCTGACGAGACGATGCATCTTACAGAACATTTTCCATTATCCCATATGGTGAAAATTTTGGTCTCGGACGTTACTCGAATTAGGGCAATTGTGGAATCATTCGAAATTTGACACAGGCATGCCAGAAGTATTAATATTTTAGGCACTGCCCTTAAGGTAGTCGATGGTACACCAGATTTCGACGACTTTGAGAACGTAAAATTTAAACAACAACTCATCGAGTCCGAAAACAGGCAAATACTGATAAATACAAAAACGCAAACCCAGATAAATAAACTTACAGAGGCAGTTAATATAATCATTAAAAATTCTAAAATCGAACAGATTGATACGGGTCATCTGTATGAAACACTTCTCGCAAGAAATAGAATAATAATGTCGGAACTTGAGACTTTAATGCTATCTGTCAGCCTTGCAAAGATAAGAATAATCAACCCTGCAATTTTGGATTCTAATGATTTAAAAAATATTGTAAACAACCACTCTACAAATATTAATGTTTCTGATCTAATGGAAGTGTCATATGTAAAGGTCCTTTTAGATAATAATTTTATACATTTTATAATCAAGTATCCTAAGCCTAGCCTAGAATGTAAGAAAGTAAGCTTATTCCCTGTTCAACATAATGGAATGATTTTGCACCTCGGCAAAGATAACAATGTGGCTGATTGTGGAAATTGGAAACTGCAGCGCTACACTCACGACAACGTTTTGCAGAGAGCTATTATATCCCACGTGTGCCCAAAAGCTCCACTCGGGTGGTATAGCTCACTGCAGCACTCAACCCAGTCACCTTAGTCCACTGGTCGTAGTCGATGATGGCGTTGTCATCATCAATGATGACACCGCCGAAATCAAAAATAATGGAACTTCGGAAAACACTATCACTGCAACCTTCTTACTCATCTTTGATGATGAGATTCAAGTTAATGGGTCCAGCAACCGTGGCAATTCTTAATGTCACTGGTTATCAAGAAATATTAAGCCTCCCATATCTCCAAAAGTTGGGCATCCAAAATCTGAATTATATTAAAGAGGTCGAAGGAAAACTTATCATAGGACCAACTGTCTCCATGTTGATCGTAATTTTAATTCTTTTAACCTATTGTTTGATTTCAAAAGTACTCATGAGACAAATGAATAAGCGCCAAGATCATGTCATTCAAGCCACCATCGGTAGCTTTAAGAGAACCGAGGACGGCTCTCACTTAAGTGGGGGGAGTTAACTTTGGCATATCTGAAGTGTCACCCTAATGTTTTTCATTTATTTAGGCGACACCTAATACATTCCATATAAATTGCTGACGGCTTGTCTGGCAATAAATTCATTCGTTTAATAATTATTTCCCAGCAAATTTGGTGTAACCTGATTCCTCACACGAGGTGCATTGTCGACAAAGTAAATAATATGGGAACAGTAAGCTTGCTGTATTTCTATTCTTTTTATATTATTGAATTTTACTTAGTTTTAGTTTGTCTGTAACCAGCACTCAAAATAGAAAGACATATTCAAAACTGGATTTGCCTTCAATAAAGAATAATTATGCAAAACCCACTGATAAAAATATAATTTATATATTATTTTGCATATAAAAAAATAAAAATGTTATTTTATTTTAAAAATATACAAAACATTGTTAAAACATCCGACTATCAGGATGAATTAGTACTCACTATTTTGCATCGTTAACTACAAAGAGACAAGAGAGAATGATGACGTTGCCAGAATCAGCGTTGCCAGAATCAGCGTTGCCAGAATCAGCGTTGCCATAACTTTTTGAAAAAAAACTGCAACTTTAGAAAAAAAAACTGGTTTTCACGTTAAAAAACTGCACATAAAAAATTCACAAAAAAGTTTATTTTTTATATTTTTTTATTAAAAAAAAACATAACACAACAAATTAAATATGATATACATCTACATATAACAAAGCAATTCATTTTAATAAAAAATATATAGGTACATAGGGTTTAAATAAACAAAAAGAGTTCATTATTATTCAGATATAATACTGTCTGTTCCAGGATCTCGACAAGTCGATGTCGTTCTCATATTTATATTGAAACCAATAATTAAAAATTTAAATTTGTTTGTATGTACATAGAAAAACACAAGGCATATCTATCTAACAGGTACAACCATTTCTACAAAAATAGAACACTTATTGTAGAAACTACCTTAACAGTAGCAAAAATCGTTAAACGACACTACTAAGTTTGACGTTTTATCAGGTTAGGCAAGTGAGCCCGTGCTCCCACCTGCAATATACACCTTGGTAAAATTCAACTTGGGGATAATTACATACTCGTATAAAAAAGTATAGTTAAACCTTGCCACTGTTATATTAAGCAAATGGGGTAAAATTATGGTTTCAGAAATTGGAATTAAAATAACAAAATTAAGAGTAAAAAAGTAAAATGTAAAAACTGCAAAATCTGCACAATTTACAGAAAAACTGGTTTTTAAAGAAAAAAACTGCAAAACTGCTCAATGCTTAGAAAAACTGTCAAATGCAGATAAATCTGCACATTTGGCAACGCTGGCCAGAATCAACAAGTAAAATTATTTGAAGTATGCAATAGTTAACGCACTGTTATTGCATATAATTTTTTAAATAAGGTACATATGTTAGCTTTAAAGTAGTTATTAACTATTGTGAACTTCAAGCATCAATTAAGATTTTTTTTGCATAAGACCGTAAAAATTTAAACTTTTTCTTAAATGAAACTACCTTATTCCTCATGAAGAGTTGCACAGATTAATAAAATAACATAATAATTGAAACTTCGCTTCCAGGGTTGGGAAAATTAATTTTTTTTTTGGTACATGCAATATTTTGTAGTACATGTAATAACCAAAATGGTTACAAATTTTGAGATTTTCTTAAACAAAATCACTTTATACCTCATAAGGATTTGCATTGATAAAACATTTTTTTTATTAAAATTTCGCTTCCAGGCTTGGGAAATTGAAATGGTTTTATTTATAAAAGTAGCCAAAAAGACAACTTACGTTGAATTTTTCCGCTAACTAAAGCTATATTATAATTTAAGAAGAACAAAATTGGTATCAAAAATTAAAAAAAATTTATAAAAATTTCGAATCCACGGTTGGAAGGTGGAATATTGTAGATATAGTTCATGAAAGTGACCGAAATGTTTAAACATTTTTAATTTTTTTTTTAAATAAAACTACTTTATACTTCATGAAGAGTTGCATTGATAAAAAACAAAAACAATTAAAATTTCGCCTCCAGAGTTGAAACAATTAAAATTTTCGCCTCCAGAAATGAAAGTTTTTTTTTGGTACATTCAATATATTGTAGTACATGTAATAACCAAAATGGTTGCAAATTTAAAATGTTTCTTAAATAAAATTACTTTATACCTAATGAAGACTAGCATTGGTAAAAAAAGGAAAAACAAAATTTAAATTTCGCTTCCAGGGAAAGAAATTAAATTTTTTATACATAGAAGTAACCAAAAAGGCAACTAAAGTTGGGTTTTTACTAATTAAAACTATTTTTTAATTTAGGAAAAACAAAATTGGTATCAAATATGTATTTAAAAAATATCAAAATTGCGATTCCAGAGTTTTATAACTGCAATATTTTGTAGTACATGAAAGTGTTCGAAATGGCTACAAACTATAAGTTTTTCTTAAATAAAATTACTTCATGCCTCATTAAGAGTCAAAAAAATATACCAAAAAAATTAAAACTTCGTTTCCAGGGTTGGGAAATTGAATTTTTTTTTTACATAAAAGTCACCAAAAAGGCCATTAACGTTGTTGTTTTTGCTAATTAAAACTATTTTATAATTCATGAAGAACAAAATTGGTATTAAAATCCTAAAAAATCAAAACTTCGATTCCAGGGTTGGGCAAATTCAATATTTTATAGTATATGAATGAGACCAAAGAGCTTAAAAATTTTAATTTTTTTGTCAAGTAAAACTATGTTATGCGTTACTAAGCCTTGCAATCCATAAATTCCAATCCCTTATGCAAAATCAAAACAAGAGTTGATTTTGATAGAATTATGCTGAATAGACATAATTTTTGTATACAAGCGTAGAAATAAGTTAAATAAAATCAGAATTAATCTTAACTAAAAATAGAAAAGTGTTTTTATTAATTCTCATAAAATCTGCATGCAAACGCTGGACTAACGCAGAAGGAGTGCTAAGATAATATTCAGCCACCAAACTAAATAATTCCTAATACAAATCACTCGATATGGCGGTCCTGCCAAACTTTTAATTTTTACTAAGACCCTGCTAAATATTATTGAGCCTATTGAGCTCCTACCACATTTGTAAATTTTTACTTAAATCCTACAAAAAACACAAAAGAAATTTTATTTGACTTGTCACCAATTAGGTTAGGTTAGGTAAGGTTGAAAAAGAGGGGCCTAAGCATCTCAATCCGTCCTGGATTACACTGAGGCCTCATAAGCCTGTTGTGCTCTCTATAAGAAGGAGTTCCCATTCCAGTGTAGGAAACCTCCACCGATACCATGGAAACCTCTGAGTTTGATTACGCCAAGAACCTAGTTTCTTCAATGTACTTCCTTAAGTCGTTCCAATTAGAGCCCCTAAGGAATTCCATCTCCTGTATAATCTCCTGATTAAATGTTTGTCTTCTGACTTAGCTAAAAGCTGGACAGTAGCACAAGTAGTGCTCCAGTGTCTCTTCCTCTTCCTGGCAGGCCCTGCATGTTATATCGCCAACGATACCCATTCGTGCCAGGTGAGTCCTTAACTCTGTATTCATCTTCATCAAAAATGGTGTACATTCCGCGAGGACTTAGTAAATATAAAGAATATCCAAATCTCCCGACATGTATTTGAAGGACATGTATCATCAAATATACAACTTAACGCATTTGCAGATACATCAGAAAAAGCGTATGGTGCAGCACTGTATATCAGATTTGTTATCAAGAACGAGCAAGTAATAGTAAGATTACTTTGCGCCAAATCACGAGTAGCGCCAGTAAAACGCCAGACATTACCGCGTCTCGAGTTATGCGCTGCACTGTTAAGTGTTCAACTAACGGCAAAAGTTAAAACTTGAAGATACACCAACTTATTTCTGGACAGACTCAGAAATCGTGTTGGTCTGGATAAACTCTCCATCATCATCCTACCAAACATTTGTGGCCAATCGCGTTGCTGCTATACAAGAATCATCATTAGCTGCCCAGTGGAGGCACGTTAAATCAACTGACAACCTGGCAGATATTGTATCAAGAGGTCTTTCCCCAAAAAGGTTAACAACAAATACGGCCATTTGTTTCTGCATGGGCGGAAGGATATTTGGCCACCGGGGTACTCAATGGCGCAAGGCAGAACTTATTGCACTGATATGGAACGAAAGAAAACAACTACAGTCGCAATAACCAATGACAGTTCAACAAATATTATTTATGAAATAAGACACAATGGATCATTTAACAACTACAACGAGTAGTAGGCTTTATGCTGAGGTTTATAAATAACTCAAGAGGATTAAGGACACAAAGTAACTTCACTTTATCAACACTGGAGCTTGAGCGAGCCACTATCACCATTATTGGGGCAATGCAACAGTCCGATTTTAAAAACGATTTAAAACATTTGGCAATACACAACACAGTACATAAAAATAGTCTCCTTAAAAATCTAACGAATTTTTCGGATATCAATAACATTGTTAGAGTAGAAGGACGTTTGGAATCATCAGAACTTTCGTAAGACGCCAAACACCCAATGGTGATTCCCTACCTCGATCCGTTATCAAAGGCGCTAATGCAAACGATTCACGTACAAAATAGACACTGTGGTCCTCAAGCGCTGCTGTCATACACAAGGCAAATATATTGGCCAATCAAGGGAAAGTCAACAGCCCGATCAATTGTCCAACATTGTATAAAATGCGCTAGGGCCAAACCAAAACTCCTCACTCAAATTATGGGAAATGTGCTATCAACCAGAACCAGTCCACCTCGACCCTTCATTAGCTCTGAAGTGGATTTTTGTGGCTCATTTTGGGTTCACTATAAGATTAGAGGAAAGAGGCATACATAGCAGTATTTTACTGCTTTGCTATCAAGGCGCTGCATCTAGAAGTAGTTAGCAGTTTAACTACAGGTGCATTTATAGGGACATTAAAAAGATTCATAAGCAGACGAGGTCACTGCAAAAATTTGTACTGTGACAATGCTACTAACTTTCTTGGCGCCAATAATCAACTGGCAGAATTATCACACGCGATTTACGGGAACTTGGCTGTCGAAAAAATAGATAAAGAATGTACAGCACGAGGTATGATGCTTCACTTTATACCACCAAGAGCACCTCATTTCGGTGGCTTATGGGAAGCAGCTGTAAAATCAGCCAAACATCTCTTGGTGAGAAGTGTGTCAACAGCATAACTGACATATTAGGAATTCCACACAGTGGTCATAGAGGCTGAAGAAATTCTTAACTCTGGACCCATAAGTCCGATGTCAGGTAATCCAAACGATTTGTCGGCAATAACCCCTGGCCATTTTCTTATAGGAGCACCGCTAAACTCCCAAATTGAAGCGGAAAGCACAGAAACCAGAAAGAATCTGTTAACAAGATGGAAATTAGTTACCCACTTAAAGTCGGAGTTTTGGAAGCGTTGGTCACGAGAGTATCACTCCGAACTGCGGTACCGATAAAAATGGAACACACAACAGGATAACATCAAAACAGGTGACATGCTAGTAGTAAAGGAAGACAACACAGCTCCACTACAGTGGCCACTAGGAAGAATCATAAAAGCACATAAGGGCGATGATGGCTTCATTCGACTATCAGATGTCAAGACATCAAAGGGGGTTTGCAAGAGACCAATTTCCAGGCTAGCACCATTACCAATTAACAATTCTAAAGAGGACGAACCCACTCAACAAGATGACTCGATTGGCACAACCGCTAAACAGAACGAGACTCCGGAGAGTAAGAAAAAAAGTAGACGGATGTCAATAAGCCAAAACATTTTCACTATTATGATGGCGATCATTTTAATGCCGCTAGTATTAACGGCACAGATTCACAACAAACAGTTCAGGAAACAACTAGGCATACATTTTGAAGCCATTAGATCAGCAACAATTTCATCTTCTGACTGGCAGATCCTAATTTATTACGACTTACAGGAATTTTTGTCCGAATCAGAAATGTTTGCAAGCGGTGCCAGAGCTTTAAGCAATTTATGTGAAGACATGACAAATACTTTGAGCATACCAAAAATGAATTAGATATGAGCAGCACTCTACTTTCCGGCAGAAGACACAAAAGGGGAGCAATCAATTTAGTGGGAAACATCGCAAACTCACTATTTGGCATACTGGACTCAAAATATTCAAAAGAGATGGCAACCACGATTTCAGAAGTTAAGCAAAATGAGGCACATCTGCTCACCCTGTTAAGAAATCAAACGTCAATTGTAGACTCTACTATGAACATCCTGAAAGCAGACCAAGGGCTAATAAAAAAGAAATTTGACCAAATCGACCAACAAATATCTCAAGTATACAACAAGATACACAACGTCAGTAAGGAACTATACGAAGAAAGAATCTACCGCATTTCCTCATCACTATCCATTCAACTAACGATCACTGCGGCAAACTTGCACCACATACAGTCTCCAATACTGGATATTCTTACAAATACTCATCACGGTATTATAAGCCCACTTATTCTTACTCCGTACCAATTACAACAGGAAATAGACAAAATAAGAATGCATTTTGTTCAAACACAGTTTGAACACGTAAATTATGTTACCTAAAATAAATTGTATGTATGTATAACATAATTTTTATATTATATCTAATAATATAAGGTTCGTGTAGCTAAACACAAGTTATATAAAAATACGTTCAACATCACTCATTTCGAACAAATGTGGTGAATTTGAATTGTAAAAGAGCCATTTTTAAGTTAAGAGAACGTTCTTGGATCGTATGTTTGTTAATTCTAAATTCAGTCTTCACTGGCTTACCACACGACAACCTTGTTAGAAGAAACCAGAATTGTATTATTAAAAATTAAACTAATAAAGCATTAATAAGAAGTGAATCACAGCATTCCTTTTGGGTTTGAAAATTACAAACAGGAGAGCATTCCACCAACCCGGCACTTCACCCCGCTAATCCTTCTCTGTCTGTTACCATCCCTAAATTATAATCGAGCAACTGAGCCGATTATAATTCTAATTCCCTTTAACAGAACCCTCTGTGTGGTGTATTTTTAAAGGAATTAATTAAATATATTTGCTATTTCAAAGCAAATTATTCACATTTACTAGAGTCACTTGAACAGAATGATACATTGCAATTGTACAAATTGATGAAAGTTCATGGTGGACTCACGAATAACACCGTCATATTTCGCTTTAATTTTCCATTAGTTGAGCGTGACCAGTTTTTAGTATTCAACCTTATAGCAGTGCCAAATTGGATCAACGATACCTTATTATCAATAAAACCATGCTCTTCCATTTTGGCCGCCAATGTCGTCCGTCGTCAGTATTTTACTATTGACAACACTGAACTTATCTTATGCGACGTCATTAAAGAAAACAGATTTGTGTTTTCCAAGGTACAGATCCTGTATGAATCAAGTTCACCAATATGCGCCTGCGAAATAAATTTATTTCACAACGAAACTAAAGCTGACTGCCCAGTTCAACAAATAAAGGCGCAATGGTGGATCCCTTTCCAGCTCCAGAATAAATGGATTTACGCACTACCCACGGCAACTCATACAACGGCTGTGTGTAAGATATATATCAATCATTTTACACTAAAGGGTTCGGATTTGCTTTATTTGGAACCGGAATGTACTCTCAAAAATAAGTTCATGTCAATACAAGGCCAACAAACAACATCCAGCTTACTTAAGGCATCTTACACCAAGCTTTAGGAAATAACAGAAAAAACCCATTCAACAAGTCTAAAGCCATTACTCAATAAAATACATACAAGCGAGTACAGTTCACAAATACAAAACCTAACAGATTTACAAACCTCACTAAAGGCGCAGGATATACTTCAGCTACCAAATAAAATTGAGACTCATAATTATCATCACATCACTGTCGGCTACTCAGCTTTAATAATCACTTTCTGCATCTTATTTTATCTTATTGCAAGACAAAAATGTAAACACCAACCGACTCCAGCACCTCACAAGCAACAAACAACGTTAGACTTCACGGTGCATATTTGATCAATATCAACAGCAGACCCTAACGAAGTTTCAAACAGAATTCAACCCAATCTCTCATCAATTCAGCAGATTCCGCCCACAGACTATATTTTGAGCTACACTTAACGGTACATAATTTTATTGTTATTTTATTTATTTTAAGTTTATTGAACCTCTGCATATATAATGCCTACTTAATACATAATTTTATGTTTTTTATTATTTTAAGTTTATTGAACCTCTGCATATATTTTGCCTACATAATACATTATTTTATTGTTTTTCATTTATTTGAAGTTCATTGAACCTCTGCATATATTTTGTCTACTTTTAGTTAATTGAATTGCACACCTTTTTTTTGATTTGGTTGATTTATAATTGAAACTTGATACTTAATATATTTTGTTCTCTGGTTGTTTATTGTAACTTTAATTAATGTGCCTATTCACTTATTTTTGTTTTATTGATATTAAACTTAAAATTTATTAAATTGTAAACCGAGCAGAAATATTATTAGCAAATTAAGCATAACCTTTATTGTAAAATTAGTATATAAGTTGGAAATAACTACTAATAAAATCAATCTCTTATTTTGAAAGCAAAAACCAAGTCTTATAAATAAAAGAAACCAACACAGTTAAAGTGCTGTTATTGTAAAAATCAAACCCAAGTTCAAGATAGGTTGGCTGAAGTAGTAGAACATGAGACTATGAAGCGGAGCGTCCTGAGTTCGAGCCCGCGCTGAGTCATGAAATATTGTGTTGAATTCTTCTGATCAGCATTAGTGCGTGGTTGTGTTAGTTGTTGCCAGCCTGTTTCAATGATGAAGGCATAGTCACTGGTCACTGAATATAATTGGCAGCGACTGACACTATCATGTACTAAAAGCAGAGTAACAGCACCCGCCTTCGTCGGCCCTGTAGCAAAAATTAGCCGGCGAAGTAAAAAAGGTTGAAATAGCTAAAAAAAACTGACTATCGTCTCACCTTTCCTATTCTGTCCCCTCAATACTATCCCCTCGTTTTCAGTTCCAGCGCAATGCATTGCATATATAGGGGTCATCCCCTGAGTGCTGGTCCTACTCCTAAAAAAAAAGTGTTATTGTTATACACAAGTATTTTATATTTTAACATTAAAAATAAAAATTTATCATCTCTTTACCTATGTATTGAAAATTTTATAATTTGACGTTAACTTTAATATTAATATATAGAAAAACATCAGTTGGAAAAAATATTTCATTTTAAAACTATTAATTTTTGAAGTTAATTATATCAAAAGTAAAATAAATTTAAAATTGAAAATTTATTCTCAAACAAATAGTTTTATTTCCAACAATCTTCAAAAATTAATATAAATATACATACATATATATTGTGAAAACCGAGAGTTTTTTCAATAGCGACATCATTTCCCAATATTGTTTTGGATGCGGAAGGTTCAGTAATAGCTCCATCAACTATTTTTAATGAATTGCACACGTATCCGTTATATAAACCTATAAGAATTTTAAGAGAAACTTTATCATATGTTGAAATAGGAATATTCTTTAGATGACGATAAGCTTCTAAGTCCCTTCTTGTAATACTCTGTTCTGGTAAAGAGAGGTTTTTAATACTTCGTGCATTTAAAATTTCAAACCTCTTCGAATTTCTATCATGACCTGATATGCAAAGAATGACCTCCATGGATTCCTCTTCAACACGACGTGTTTCTGAAGTCCATTTTAGACACAATTTGTCAATGTTTACTTCTAGCTCAAGTTGATTACAAATGTCGCTTTGTATAAGAGTTACATTGGAGCCATCATCAAGAAAAAGCAAATGTATTAACTTGTAACGCAGTTTAATTTCCCAGCCGAGGTATCCCCAATCTGTCCAGGTTCGTCAAAGGTCTGCTTCCTTTTAAATATGGCCACCACTGTAGTCCAATTCGTGCTCTTAGGTTTCCTACTCTAAGCGCCGCAACGTGCGTATCAGAGCTTCGTATATTCGATGGCAAGGTATAAGCGACGAGCGATATAAATTCTTCGGATATCGCTCGGCTAAATATGGTAGCAATAATAATACGAACGATATAAATTCTTCGGATATCGTTCGGCTAACTACTATAATAATAATAATAATATGAGTGATATAAATTCTTCGGATATCACTCCGCTAAATACGGCAATAATAATAATAATACGAACGATATAAATTCATCGGATATCGTTCGGCTAATTACTATAATAATAATAATAATAATAATAATAATAATAATAAGAGTGATATAAATTCTTCGGATATCGTTCGGCTAATTACTATAATAATAATAATAATAAGAGTGATATAAATTCTTCGGATATCACTCCGCTAAAAACGGCAATAATACGAACGATATAAATTCTTCGGATATCGTTCGGCTAATTACTATAATAATAATAAGAGTGATATAAATTCTTCGGATATCACTCCGATAAATACGGCAATAATTATAATAATACGAACGATATAAATTCTTCGGATATCGTTCGGCTAATTACTATAATAATAATAATAAGAGTGATATAAATTCTTCGGATATCACTCCGCTAAATACGGCAATAATAATAATAATAATACGAACGATATAAATTCTTCGGATATCGGTCGGCTAACTACTATAATAATAATAATAATAGTGATATAAATTCTTCGGATATCACTCGGCTAAATACGGCAATAATACGAACGATATAAATTCTTCGGATATCGTTCGACTAATTACTATAATAATAATAAGAGTGATATAAATTCTTCGGATATCACTCCGCTAAATACGGCAATAATAATAATAATACGAACGATATAAATTCATCGGATATCGTTCGGCTAATTACTATAATAATAATAATAAGAGTGATATAAATTCTTCGGATATCGTTCGGCTAATTACTATAATAATAATAATAATAAGAGTGATATAAATTCTTCGGATATCGTTCGGCTAATTACTATAATAATAATAATAATAAGAGTGATATAAATTCTTCGGATATCACTCCGCTACAGGGATGGCAAAGTTGGTACAATTGTACTTATTTTGGTACAATTAAAACTCGAAAAGTACAGTGGTACACCAATGACTAATTTAGTACAATTAAGGAATCTCCCCAGTTTTAATAATTTTATATGGCAACTCATCATTGCAGTCAATTTACTGTGAATACATGCATATAAGTATTCATACATGTTTATCTTTTTTTGTTTGCTTTATACATTCTTTCTTGTTTGCAATTACATCCCAATTTGTAAGGAAGAAGTTATACTTAGCTGTCAAAGAGTTTATATCGTTTTTGTTGCATTTTAATTTTTAGTTACTTGTTTGACAGATGTACATATACACCACAGAATGCAATTCAACCTGCTTAAACGTTCAAGTATGATTTGTTTGTTTTTTTTTTTGCAAAAGAATGAGAAGAAGACAAGCACAAGAAGCAGCAAATTTTGTGATTTACAATACATGAGTGAAATTAACATGGAAACAGAAGCCAGGTAAAATATTTTTTTGTTTTTAGACTACATATTTATATTAACAAAGTTTTATACATTATCACTTCTAGACCATACCTTGTTCCGTTTAGAGAAGAGTGGACGAGCATGTTCCCTTGGCTAGTGAAAGGTGGCAATTATAAAAGATGTAAAGCATGTAACGTCAATATAATGGGTAGCATAGTACACATAAAGCGGCATGCATCGTGCGACAGCCACAAAAAGAAGACTTTAGCCATGAAAACAACACCCAAAATTGACGTTTTTATGAAAAACACAGTGTGCCCCACAGAACAGTCGGCAAAAACGTTGGAAATTATGTTGACTATGTTTGTTGCGGAGCATAATTTGCCATTCAAAATATTGGACCACTTAAACAACCTACTTAAAAAAGATATTTCTGATTCGCAAATTGTTAAAAAAAACTAATATAAATAGAAAAAAAGCAAAAAAAATTGTAACAGAAGTTACCGGACTAGAAAATGCTGTCGACATTAAAAACTTTTGTAAAGATAATTATTATTCAATAGTATTAGATAAAAGCACCGATTGCAGTGTGTCTAAAAATTTAGCAATAATAATAAGAACTTTCAACAACAAATGTCGTGACCGCTTTTTGATCTCAATCGAGGATTGCACAGCAAGTGGAATTTTCGACTCAACAATTAAAATGTTAAAGGAAAATAGCATTCCTATACATCAAATAGTTGGTATAACAACAGATAATTCTGCTGTTATGATGGGATCTGTAAATAGTGTACAAACGAAATTTAAAGCTCTACTTCCTCATTTATTTTCAAACGGTTGTATTTGTCACATTTTAAATTTGGTGTCTTTGGCTACATCGAAATTGCATTTGAAATTGACAAATTTCTAAGAGAAATAAACCACCATTTTTGTAACAGCTCCAGTCGACGTGAAGATTTCATTAAGTTCCAAGAGTATTTTGGTACTGATATCCATATCATCTTGAAATATTCAACTACAAGATGGTTGTCTCGCCAAGAAGTAATTGAACTCATATTGGAACAGTGGGAACCATTACAATATTATTTTACTTTAAATGATTTTGAAGCAGATGTTAAGAATTATAAATTAAGCTTTATCATATCCATATTTTCTAATCCCATTTTTAAAATTACATTTTTATTTTTGAAATACATATGTTAAATGATAAATTCCATAAATCTAGAAATGCAGGCAGAAGATGCTCGTATTCATATTATTTTAGAACGGTTAACGTTTTTATTTCGTCAAATGGCTCGTAATTTCTTAAAAAAGGATGTGATTGACAAATGTGATATAGTTGATTTAAATCTTAAATTAGAAGCAAATTATCTATCATTGAATGATGTTTACTGTGGAACTGTTGTAGAACTATATATAGAAACCAATGAAATTGAAAATGATGTCATAATTCAGTTTAAAACTGTTGCCCAAAAGTTTTATTTCAAATTTTGCGAAGTTTTAAGAACAAAATTTGACTTTGAAAATGAAACATTAAAATGGTTCGGTAAATTTAGCCCAGAAAACGTAATCAGTGGAAAAACTAATAGTATAGTACCACTATTAGTAAAAATGTTTCCAAAGGAGTACCAAAATTTTGATATCATAAATTCGCAATTTAGAGCTCTTGTTGATGTTCAAATATTAAAATCTTACAAAGATTCGAATATTATCGATTTCTGGGCAACAGTTGCTAAAATAAAAAATGAGGCAAATAAATTCAAGAGGAATATTGTAAGAGGAATATTATCAGTTCCACATTCATCAGCAAATGTGGAAAGAATATTTTCTTACCAAAATATAATTAAAACCAAAGAGAGAAACAGATTACAAACTGCAACTCTTTGCGGCTTAATCCAAACAAAGGATTTACTGAATTCACAAAATTGCAATTGCTATGATATAAATATATCAAGTAAGCTATTATCAAAATTTTAATTGTGATCTCGAAATCGATTTGAAAGCTAGTACGTAGTACTTTAATTTTATCTATATGTAAATAGTTTATACATATGTATTCAATGCTGAATTGCTTTTTGTTATATTATAGTACAAATGAAATTTAATGTACCTTTTTTGTCATATTCTTAATAAATCTAAATACAAATAATATAAAATTTAAAAAATTGTGTTTTAGTACAATTAAGGTCAAAAAGTACAATTTTTCAAGCTATTTGGTACAATTTTAAAATTCCCGATGCCATCCCTGCTCCGCTATATACGGCAATAATAATAATAATACGAACGATATAAATTCTTCGGATATCGTTCGGCTAATTACTATAATAATAATAATAAGAGTGATATAAATTCTTCGGATATCGCTCCGCTAAATACGGCAATAATAATAATACGAACGATATAAATTCTTCGGATATTGTTCGGCTAACTACTATAATAATAAGAGTTCGGGTACCCTCTAATATACACACATGCACTAAAGGAAAAAATCGTATTCCAATTCATTCCTCCCCAGCGTTGCCAAAATGATGATTTTATCATATTTTTGATGATTTTTTAACCAAAATATGATTTGATGATTTCTTTTCTTAAATTATGATTTCTGATTTATAAAAATTATGATTTTTTTATTTCAAGTGTGTACTACTTTCATTGTAATTGTACTACATAGCGTTAAGTTAAGTTTTGTATCATCTTGTTGTTCGTTGCTTTTATTTGCTTTACAATTGTTACCCTGTAACAAACACATGTATGTATGTGCACAAAAATGCATCATTGTTTTGGAAATAAAGACCTTAAAGAGCATCTCTGCATATCTGTTATTTTAGTGGGAAGTACAAATTATATTCTTTCTTAAGAAAAAGGAAAAATAAAAAAAAAATTTACAAGTATTTAATACGAAAAGGTAACATTAATATTTCTATTATAAATTTTTTGCATCTATAATCCATTTATTTACTATCACTTTTAGATGGTAATTACAATCCTCGTGAAGCAGAAAACGAAGAAACTACGGTTGAAGATGATAAAGTAAGATAAAGTTATTTAAATTAATTTGCCTTATATAAACGTATATACTTTGAAAATAAATTTCTAATTTTAGATTTCAGAAGAAAAAAGACGAAAAGTAAACCCATCTAAGATGAAAAATTTTAGTTGGTTAACAACAAAAATAAGTTCATCAGGTGAGGAGGAAATTTTTTGTACAATATGGGCATTTCCAAGATTGCGAATGGGACATTCGTACGCATTCAAGTTAAAAAAAAAATATGAAAACATAACAATTTTTTAAGCTCTTTATAACGGTTTAATTGCATTTCAGTAGCACTATTTTTGAGTGCAAAATGCAAATTGTACAACTCTTACATTCTCAAAATAATTTAAAAAAACATAGCATTGCAAACGGGACAAGAAATGGAAGTCATTTTTGGCAGCATGTGAAATAATTGAAAAATTTGCGAATTTAGTCGTATTTTTTAGGAGCAATTTTTTTTTAAATATAATAGAATAATAAAGCTTGCTTCATAAAGTTATTCCTTTTCAATAGCTTTTATTATTAAAAAAAAATAAAAATTTATAACTATTGCAAACGGGACATTGCAAACGAGACATAATTTCCAAAAATTATTTTTTAGTGTTTTCTTTTTATTACATATTTGAAATAAATAAAAAATATACATATTTCAAGTAAAAGAAACTAAATATAATAAAATATCAAGATAATTCCGGAATTTTCATTTTTAAAGAAATTTAACCGTTATTCGTGCTTTACTAGATCTCTGCAACTTTTTTTTAAACTATTTGTTGTTGATACAATAAGTGTATAAAAAGAATGCAATCGTTATGATACTTAAGAGTCAGTAATAACAAAAGGAAAAAATTACAAAAAGAGACGTAAAGTGTAAGAAAACATACATCTTGCAAACAAATTTACTCAAAATAAAAATGGAAATATATTTTTAAGTTAATAAATTATAAAAATTTAGACAGTTCTCTAATTAAATTTGAAAAAAAAAATTTTTTTCGCGGTTTTTAATATTTCTGTCGTGGTTGACCTTTTTCTGGAAATGCCCATATGCAATTCGATTCTTAAAGCAAGTGCTGGCAGAGCGGATCTAGTAAAACACCAATCAACCCAAAAGCACATAAGCAGAGCGAATTGTATAAGTAGCAGCCAAACAAAAATTAAATCACAATTTGAAGGTAAAACTGCTGAGATGAGGAGTGTAAAAAACTTAGAACTCCAATTAAGTGCGTTTATTGCAGAACACAACCTTTCATTTTCGTGTATGGATCACTTAACTTTAGTTTTAAAATCCTCCATTCCTGATTCAAAAATAACACCTAATCTTGCAAAAACTACATGCCTTATTAAAAACGTTATAGGCCGGACACAATTTGAATTTGTTTGTAATATACTGAATCAGCAGAAATTTTCCTTATGTGTGGATGAGTCTACTGACATAAGCAATAAAAAATCGCTTTGTTTAGTAATCCGGGTAACTATTGTTTGGCTTAATTGAAGTGGAGAGTGGTGAAGCTTTAACAATTTTTAATTGTATAAAAGGTTATTTTGAAAAACACAAAATACTGTACAAAGAAAATTTAATAGGATTCGCAGCAGATGGTGCTCCAAATGTGACAGGCAAAAATCATTCCGTTGCCAGGTTATTTAAGAATGAAATTCCAAATTTATTTGTTGTTAAATGTATTTGTCATTCAGTTGCGCTTTGCTCTTCTTATGCTTGTCTTAAACTTCCACCTCAAGTAGAGTCCTTAGTACGCGATATATATAATTACATAGCGAATAGTCCAAAACCCAATTCGCAATTCCAAAAAGTTGCAATGCTTTTGGAATATAAACCAAAAAAATGTTGCACCCCTCACAGACTAGGTGGTTATCATTAGAGTCTGTAGTTGTACGAGTTCTCGAGTTATATGAACCATTAAAAATATATTTCGCGTTTGCCTCTAATATAGATCATATAGATAGCACCCAATTTGTAAAAAACAAGTTGAATGACATAAATGAACTTTATTTGTGTTTTTTAAAGTATATTCTCCATATTGTAAATAACGTAAACAAAATTTTTCAAAGTTCATCCTGTCAAATACATAGAATGTATGAGGAACTGCAACGCCTTTACTTAAAAATTTTAGACAATTTTATAAAAACAGAATTTGTGAACATGAGTCTCAATAACGACCTTGACGTTGAAAACAAAAGTCTATTTCTACATAGCGAAGAAGTCTATCTGGGTGTTTTTGTTAAACAAAAGATTTCTAGCTCAAAGCTCACTGCAAATGAAAAAAATGAATTTATTGAAAATTGTGTGGCATTTTACATTGAGTTATGTAAACAAATATTAAAACGATTTGATTTTAACGACATGTTTTTAAAAGAGCTCTCATGTCTTGGCCCTTTGAAAATTATAAATAGAAAAATTAATTCTTTGACAGGCTTAATACACAGTTTTCCAAATTTAATTAGTGAAAAGGATATTCAAAACATAGATGACGAATTTAGAGAACTCCGTTTTATAAAATTCAGTGACCATTTTACAACTCTAGATAATCTTAGCTGTGAAGAATTTTGGTCAAAAGTTTCAAAAACAACATTCCAGCTTTTCCGGTGCTGTCAAAATTTGTTCAAAACTTAATATGTCTTCCCATTTCGTCAGCAAATGTCGAACGAATATTCTCAACAGTGAATTTAAAAAAAAACTAAATATAGAAATAGATTAGACAACAGCACTCTCGAAGGTATCTTATATGCAAAAGATTACTTAGCAATAAGAAACTGTTCCTGCTATAATTTAAAAATAGTCCAAGATATTATTAATAATATGAAACCCGGTATATATTATAGTTAGTAATAGTTCTTCATAAAACTTTTTCATAGGACATGTGCTTTTTAATCTGGATTTATTTTTTGTTAAGCTTTCTTAAATAAGTAAATATTTATTTAAATAAATACATACTGTTATTGTTCTAATGAAATCAGTTGAGTGTTTTTCTAAGTTTCCTATTTGTTGGTTGGTGAATGTTTGATTAAAAATTTAAGTTTGCTTCTTTTCTCCGATTTTGTCAATGACGACAATACCAGTGAAAATATGGTTTGTCACCATATAAACATAAGTACAGGTTTCGCCGTAAATGCTTTAAACAATAATAATTTAAATACATATGTTAATATATATTAATTATAATTTTTAAATAAAATGTTTTATTAAAAAAATGATGATTTTTATCCATAAAATATGATTTTTTTCCGGCATATGATGATTTTCTTCTCAAAGCTTCTGGCAACGCTGTTCCTCCCGATTGTAACAAAACCTTGATCACTTATGCACCATAAAATATTAAGCAAATGAGAAGTTTTTCAATTGCTAGTCAACACAATGTATTGTGTGATATATGTTTGTTTTGTTTATACGGTGTGTGTATGTTATGCAGAGTGTGTATACGGCGTATGCATGAATGTTCTTATCACTATGGTATTTCTTTATATACGGTGTGTGTATGTGTTGCTTCGTGGCAAACCAGATAGAGCAGCTGGCAGCGAGTCAGGAGGTTGGCTGTTCAAATCCCTGTTTTGTATGTTTAATTTATTGTATTTTTTATTTATATGCGGTGTGTACTTGCTGGTTGTTTTTGAATACTGTGCATGTACGTATGTTATACTGTTGGCGGTGCGAAGATGATTTGCAATGTATATTTATATATGCATGTTTATTTGTTTAGCTTATTTGAACGGCTGTTGATGATCAGTAGTGAGTGTTGGGTTAGGGCATAATTTGTAACGTCACGTTACAAACTGAAATGCCTTTGTTATATAAGGTAACAGGTAAAATTTTGAAAAATAGTTTAGGATTTTCCTGTAAAAATTGGCAAACCAGCAGACATTGCTTTTCTTGTTGAAAGCTGACTTTTTGTCAATATTGCCACATTTTCCAGTGAAACTTTCCTCCTCATTGTTTTTATTATCAAAATTAAGGTGTAAATTATGTCCTGAGAGTCCAATTTGCTCTTGATGAAAGGTTTGTAAATTAGATACCCATTTCTTTGTACGAGAATAAGCTTCGCTGCAAATGCTTCCTTCACATTCCTCCGATCTTGCAAGAATTCCATATATTTTTTCCTAAAAGTTTGATTCTAACGCCTTTTCTTCATTTAGACGTTGAAGTTCTGGATTAAGTAGCCGCTTTCTCGACGATACAACAGAACATATTGATGCTGCCTTTGATTTATTTACAGAACACTTACAAGATTTCTTATCGTTTGCTTTTTTTCCTGCGCATCTGGAGCTCACCCAATCATGCTTCTCCACCGATGTAGTTACACTTACGCATGTGAAATGATACCATTTGTCGCATTTATCGCATTGAACCATGTCTTGATTATCTTGCATGGTACATTTTCCACAATTATACGTCTTATCAACAATTTCTTTTGAATTAGCTTTATTTATTTGTTGATTGCAGTCATCCATATATTGATCGTCCTTTGGAGGTGTACGAAACATAATTTGATATATATGTATGTATATTTATATTAATTTTTGAAGATTGTTGGATATAAAACTATTTTTCAAAATTTTACCTGTTACCTTAAAACAAAGGCATTTCAGTTAATACATTTACTTTTTCTTGATGATGGCTCCAATGTAACTCTTATACAAAGCGACATTTGTAATCAACTTGAGCTAGAAGTAAACATTGACGAATTGTGTCTAAAATGGACTTCAGAAACACGTCGTGTTGAAGAGGAATCAATGGAGGTCAATCTTTGCATATGAGGTCATGATAGAAATTCAAAGAGGTTTGAAATTTTAAATGCACGAAGTATTAAAAACCTTTCTTTACTAGAACAGAGTATTACGAGACGGGATTTAGAAGCTTATCGTCATCTAAAGAATATTCCTATTTCAACATATGATAAAGTTTTTCCTAAAATCCTTATAGGTTTAAATAACGGATACGTGTGCAATTCATTAAAAATAGTTTAAGGAGCTATTACTGAACCTTCCGCATCCAAAACAAGATTGGGATGAGTTATTCATGGTGGAAAGGAAAAATTTGAAAATATTGAAAAAACTCTCGGTTTTCACAATATAAAAAAGTGCAGTTGTGAGTGTGAAATGGAAAAGTTACAGAACATAGTATCAGAATACATGTCATTGGGAGATGTTACACAAAAGCTCAAAATATGTTCGCCTGAACAAAAGCGTGGAAAGCGTGTAGGTGAAAAGTTTGAAACTGGATTGCTTTGGAGATATGACAATATAACTGTTCTAAATAGTTACCCAATGGTATTAAAACGACTTCAGTGTCTCGAGAAAAAGACGGATCCAACACTTATACCTATTATAACACAGCAAATTCAAACGTTAGTTGAAAAAGGTTACGCACGAGAGTTACGAAAAGATGAGATTGAAGAATCAAATGGCATTGTATGGTACCTGCCTATTTTTACTGTTTTGAATGCCAACAAGCCAGGCAAAGTTCGATTGGTATGGGATGCGGCAGCAAAGGTGAAATGACTTTCACTAAATGATCTGCTATTAAAAGGTCCGGATTTGATGGCACCATTACTTTCTGTTCTGTATGGGTTTCGCTTAAAAAAATTTGCAATATGTGGAGACAGAAATGTTTCATCAGATACTTATTCGCAAAAAATATCAAAATGCCCAACGATTTATCTGGCGAGGTGGCGAAAGTAACAGAATTCCTAATGTGTATGTTATGAAAGTTATGACTTTTGAAGCTGCATGCTCGCCAAGCTCAGCGCAATATATTAAAAATACAAATGCAATGGAATTTAAGAATCAATTTCCAAGGGTAGTAGATTCCATCGTCAAACATCATTATGTAGATGATTTATTAGATTGTGCAGATAGTGAAATTGATGCTATTACATTAGCCAAGCAAGTGACAATTATACACAAAAAAGCAGGTTTCTTCATTCGAAATTGGAAGTCGAACTCAAAGCTCGTTATGGAAAGCCTTGGTGAACTAGAAGAAAAGAACAAAATACAGATTGGTGGCAATATAAATCAAATGAATGCTGAAAACGTGTTAGGTATGTGGTGGTCATAATTTCGCCTACTCTTTAAAGCTAAATCGTGTTAATAAAGATATTTTATCTGGGTCAAAACGTCCTAAAAAAACTGATATATTAAGAACGCTGATGTCAATTTTTGATCCATTTGGTTTTCTATCTGCATATGCTGTTTATTTAAAAATATTGCTTCAAGAGGTTTGGAGAACGACTGAAGGATGGATAGATGAAGTAAATGATGATGTTTATAAAAAATGGTTGGTGTGGATTAAAGTGTTACCAAAGATTGAAACTGTTAAAATTCCACGGTTGTATTTGATTCAACCAAAGTCGTCAGTTCAATTACATATATTTGTTGATGCAAGTGAATTAGCGTACGCAGCTGTTGCCTATTTTCGAGTGATATCTAATAATAAAATTGATGTATCTTTAGAGTCTGCTAAAGTGGAAGTTGCTTCAAACGAACCACGTATGGAATTGTTGGCTGCATTATTGGGTATTCGTTTAGGAAATTCAATATGTAGCAATCTAAACATTCAAATTGTAAAACGAATTTTTCGGGCCGATTCAAATACCGTTTTATGTTGGCTAAACGCAGATCCGAGAAACTACAAACAGTTCGTTATGTATCGTATTGCGGAGATCCTAGAAAGTAGCATATCATCAGAGTGTTGAATTTGATGTAAATGGGCGATGGTTTAATGGTCCAGATTTCTTAAAGAAACATGTTTCAGAATGGCCTTTAATAACACCAAAATAAAATAAAGAAAAAAAAAAGTTCAGAGGAACTTAGAAAGAAATTTGTTATTCTGCATCATCAATTGATGAAAACTTTATTTCTTTCTATGGATTTTTATCTTGGACAAGACTGTAACAACACGTTCTCGCTGGATGCTGGGGTAGAGCTCAGCGGCGTCCAGGGTTGTTGATTGTATATGCAAGGATACAATGAAACAACGAGTGTTGTTAGCAGAATTGTTTTATTACAAAAAATAGGTTATTTTATTACAAGAATAAAAGAACAAAATGTTGTTCAGTTTCTGGGAGGCGGACGATTTTTTTGTTTGCTAGTGGGTAACAAATAGCTGGAGAAGATTCCTACTGTTCATTCACCGGGATGGAGACACTCCTATTAGGTGCAACAAACTAAGTATGAATGTTCTCCTACCCTAATTAAACCGGACCGTATTTACTTGAGTCACTAGCTATGGGTGAGTAACGAACACACTCCCAGTAAGGAGACACTCCGGTTAGAAAGAGGTTCGCTAATTACACACTCCTAGGCTCAACAACAAAATGTACTACTGAAAACCACGAAAGCCAAATTCATTCACCGATACGGAGACATTCCTATTGGGTGCAACAAATCTAGCTGGGTTTTCCTACAAAATGTTAAATTATACTATTCTACAATTTAATGTTACTCAAATAACGACTTACCTCCAACTGGATTCCCAAGAACTGATCTTGGTTTCACTATGCTTTGCCCTTTTATACCTTCGCAAAGTAGAATGTTCCTTACTTGAATATTTACAACAAACATTATATAGAATATGGCGTTATATACAATTCATTAGGATATAATTTCATTATTATACTAAATTCTTACACTACAATGCTAGTGTACAGTTACCTACGTATAGACATGTGTATAGAGACACACTCAAAATATGTAATCGCAGCTTTGGTTCGTCTTGATTTTATTTAGTTGCGTACAGGCAAGGCATGTATGTCGATATGCATGTTTATGCACAATCAGACGACAAAACAAGTTTCATGCTTTGACTTACGACCGTTACACACATTGTGTGCCAGTATAAATGCTTGTACATAAGCAAAGAATTTAGAAATCAACTACACTGCGACTTACATACATATGTAGGAGTGTCTGTTGGTTTCTTTTCTATATGACCCTTTAACAAGATCAAATCACACATGCGCACAATGGGGCGCAGGTTGATTTGTTTGCGTGGTCAAGTGAAGTAATACAATTTTACTTAACACAAAAAAATATAGTAATATAATTTTAGGGATTCACTAATCACATTTCATTATTACAAATTCAGAGTTTCAATAATTTTAAAATAGGAATTATGATGTTTAAGTAATGATGTGCCCAAAAACGACTACAGGGACTTTTGGTCGTCACATGGCATCCCTTCTTTCCGGGGCGGCTGTTTGCTTACCCGATTCGCTACGCTCGGATATTTCCTACGGCGCATACATTAATCCGGAAGTGTTGGCCGGCGCTACTGGCAATGAATCGTAGTCCCTGGCTTGTCTGTCGCGTTGCTACTTTTTCGGCGATGAGTCGATGGACCTCTGCCGGAACGTTGGTGAGCGGGATTTCGATAGGCCCGCTGTGTGAGGTTGCGTCTGAGGGTGCGCGGTCTGGTGAGGACTTTAATGTGCCTCCGGCTGTTGCAGGTGGCGTAGGCCCCGAAATGGCTGGGGCGTATATGCCGCATTCTTCTTCCACGGCGCTGGATTGCATGTCGCCTAGCGTGAGGGGTGGCGAGTTGATGTTGGGAAGCGGGCTGAGAAAATTTCGTCCTGGGGTGTCAGGCAGTGGCGGAGTGTCCTCGTAGTAGCCTGCCAGTGGCGACTCCAACTCGTGCTGCCGGTCCGATTGGTCCGGCATTCTTTGTGGTGTGGGGCGCGTGCTCCCAAGTGCCAGGGCTGAGTAGGTTGGTTGAAAACGTTCTTCCGGAAGTAGCAGACGGACTCGCAGAAAGCGCTCATGGCATCTACACCCCATATACTAATACTGGGCGTCGGTGACATCCAGCATTCCTAGGCCCTGGTGTTGTGGTGGCGTAGGCCGCTTATTGTTATCATGGCCTTCGTCGGATGTTGACTGCGACTGCAGCGATGGTGGCGATGGCGGACGATGGCTGACTGTGACGTCATTGTGTCCAAAAAACGAGCGGTGCAGCTCCTCTAGCAGCTGGTCGTCGCAACCGGCTAGATCGTCCCAGCCCCAAATGTCGGCACAATTTAGGAACTCCTCCGCACAGTCATCTAAGTCGATGAACAAATCGTCCACTAGCAGTGGTGTAGGTGCATCCGCATTGATGCATGGCGGAGGCGGCGGTGGTGTCTCTCTCTCCATGGATGGAGGCAGAGGCGGTGGTGTCTCCGGTTCAACAAAAGGCGGCGGTGGCGTCTCGGTTTCCATTCTTGCTGGTGGCGATGGTGGCAGCGTGTAAGTTAGCGGCGGCGGTGGAATCTTGGCTTTCCTTTGGGGTGTTGGCGTCTTACAACTTGGCGGCGACGTTGGTGGTTTGGTTGTCTGACCGGGTTCGCTGAGGTGTGCCCCTCGGGTCTGGGTGATGATTCGGCGGTTGTAGACCGGACCTTGAGTCGTTGGCCGGCCTGGTCGCTGTGACCCAGGGACATCGTCGTCTCCCAAAAAGATAGTCCTCTTCCTCTTGGCCTGCTCTTGCTCTCGGTGGGTTCGGAAACGCCGGCGTGACTCTTCGAATTGTTTATTTATTTGGGTTCATCTTCCTGTAGATAATGACGCTTCACTACGGAAGAAACAGATAGAAAGGTAAATATTAGTGTTGCACCGCGATGAACGGTTTGAGTTTGCTCAGGTGCGCTGTGCGAGTTTTGTTAGTAGCCAAATGTACACGAATCCCTTGATGACATAAAGTCCCCCAAACCTTGGTGCTAATTTAGCGGTTGTCGAACGAGAACTGTGTCTCCAACTTTAGGGTGCCAGCGTCGGCGTCGATATAATTATAATGGTACTTTTGTTTCGAGGATGCCTTGCTCAGATTCGAGCGGACTAGGGTGATAATTTCTCGTAGCTCTTTGGCACGTTCGGTTGGTGCTACCAGTCGTGCTCCCGTTCCGATCGTAACCTGGTCATAGATGGTGCCGAGAAGTCGAGGCTCCCGTGCTTGGGTAAGGTAAGCCGGAGAGTACCCAGTTGAATCAGATATGGCGGTGTTTAAGGCCAACATAATTTTCAGCAGGAATTCATCCCAGCGGTTATGGTTGGACCCAGCAAACTGAGCTATCATCTGTTGAACAAAATGTTTGGGCTATAAATTTTTCGCTAAAATAATTTTGCTTAGATGAACTCCAAACAAAATTATTAATATCGATTATAAATAATTGATATTGGGAAGTGGGAAAGGAAAATAAGAACCAATATTAAAATTTTCCTTTTAATGATAGGGTTTATTTACAGGAGTTTGAGTAAATAAAATATAGAGTTTACCCTTTGGGCATATAAATGCTTTTTGGTTGATAAATGCTTTTGGGCAGATAAATGCTGCTCTCGTTGATGCTGGTTGAAGAAGAAGTAATCATTTAATTTTCAAATTAAGAAAAAGGAAAGTTCGGCCTTTGGAAAAACCGCGCAACATATGGAATTTTTCGAGTGTCAACTTGAGCAACATTTAGTACATTTTCAGTGTTACAATATTGTCTAAATTTAACTATGTAAGTACACAGGAAGAAAATGTTATAAGAAAAGTTTTGTATAAATGTAAGTAATAGAGATGTTTCTAAAGTAAGTATAAAAAGGCTAAAAATAAATCGTTTACAATTCATACAATATACTTATACTTAAGATTTGCATATTCAAATCGATTATAAAAGGTTTAATTTATAATTCAATTACAAAGGGTTTAATTTATAAAGAATAAATATAAAATTCAGTGCAAATAATTTATATTAAATAATAATAAAAAATGATTTTGTCCAATATCAAATTGGACATGCCGCCAGGCCAGGCCTTCAGGCAACATATGGCGGGTTAGTGGTTGGGCAAAGGACATTTGCCAATGATTTAATAGCATCTATAATGGCTGTTGTTGGGATTGTTGTGGCTGTAGGTGGAGTTGATGTTTGTTGCGGAGTTGGTTTTCGCTGTTGTTGTGTTTTCTCCTCTTTCTTGTTAGACTGGCTTTTCGGTTTCTTCTTCCAGGTAACATGCAGCAAGGTGTGGTGCAATTTTCTACATTTTCTGCAGGTATCGTTTGATGCACATGCCTTCACATCGTGGCTTCTCGGCAAGCAGTTCGCACAACATTGGTATCGTTCTACGACATTCATTCGTTTTTTCACCGACATGGTTAAAAATTTTCGACAGAATCGCAAGCCATGAAACGCATCGCATAAAACACAACCATAGACTTCTGGGTCTCTTTTTCTTCTTATGGTTTTTCGGGTGCGAATGTCAACTGGACGAGTGGATTCTAATCTGCGGTTCGGTTTAATATAAAAAAACAAATACGAATTAGAACTTACAATTTAAGGTAATTAAAGTCTACATGATGTATAGTTGATCTCAAATTCTTCATACAAATTAAAGTATGAGGTAGTTTAAATTTTATTTTTCTGTATGTGGATAAAACGTGTAATGAAAACAAGAAAGAATAAAGAAAAAGGATTTTAAATGTATTCAGCTATAAGTAGATCTTATGAGGTTTAAACCTCTCGATTTTCCATATGAGGAAGAAAGCATAACTTGACTATTGGGCGTGTTATGACTCCAGAGGCGATGCGCACATCAGCGATGCGAACATTTCCATCTGAACCTGGGTAAGTTTTGTCTATTCGTCCTAGTCGCCATTCCTGTGGAGGAAGGAGATCGTCCTTTACTACTACAAGATCTCCAGGATGAAGATTTGGACTTGAATATCTCCACTTATAGCGGTTCTGAAGAGCCTTGAGGTAATCTTATTTCCATCGTATTGAGAATTGATGGTGCAGAGCCTTCAGTTTCTCCAATCTGTTGATGAGCGAGATATTTCGACTGTCGGGTTCAGGGAAAGCCATAATAGGAGAACCTCTTAAAAAATGTCCGGGAGTCAGTGCCGTGATGTCTGAAGGGTCTTCTGACAGCGCCGAAATCGGGCGGGAATTAAGTATTCCCTCTATCGGGGCAAGGATAGTAGAAAACTCCTCAAAGTTGAATTTTTGAGTTCCAGCAATTCGTCTGAAATGAAATTTGAAGCTCTTAACGGCGGCTTCCCATAAGCCGCCCATGTGTGGTGCGTGTGGGGGAATGAACTTCCATTCAAATCCTCGAGAAAGGTACTTCTGGGCAACATCATGAGCCGCTGTATTAATAAACCTTGAAAATTCACGTCCTAGTGCTCTACTAGCACCCAAAAAATTTCTGCCATTGTCAGAAGTTACCCTGTGGGGTAGTCCCCGCCTCCCAACGAAGCGAGCGAATGCCGCCTGAAAAGCATTTGACGACAAATCAGAGCATGCTTCTAGATGAATAGCCTTCGTGCTAAAGCAAACCAAGACACACACGTATCCCTTAATGATACTAGCCCTTCGCAAAATTGACGTCTTCAGTTCAAAAGGGCCTGCGAAATCTGTACCTGTCACATGAAAAGGTGGCGTGAGTGTACATCTTTCAGGAGGCAAGGGAGCCATTATCTGCGAGCATGATTTCTGTCTGTGTATTATACAGACCTTGCAATTACGGATAATATTTTTTATTCCCGGCTTAATTCGAAAGACATGAAACTCTGATTGCACCATCCTAATCATTTGACTACAGTCAGCATGAGCGAGTACATTATGAATAAACAAAAGATATAACTGGCAAAATCGAGAATTTCTGGGTAGTATTATGCGATAACGCTCGTTATATGGCATCGACGACCGAGATAGTCTGCCATCACTCGTAAAAGTGAGTCCGAATCGAGAAAAGGGTTCAAATTCTTTAAAGAACTTTTATTTGGTAGAGGCCGTGAGTTGCATAATAATTGGTACTCCTCCTCATAAAAATTCCTTTGGGCTAGAGAAATAAGACGCTTTTTGACAAATTTCATTTCGTCGAAAGTGAGATCGCCAAGAGAAGATTCTGGTCTATTAAGTTCTGAGAATTTCGAACTTTTCGCTAAGCATCTGGCAAAAAATCGAAAAATGTAACATATAACTCGCAACGCTCGGTTATATGAAGAGAACTTACACATAATGTCATCTTCTTTGACTTCTGTGTGTAATGAGTGAGTCTGAATTTCCGAGTCAGCAATAACTTTCAGGGGATCTCTATATGGCCACTCTGAGGATGCTTTTGATAACCATGGCGGCCCATGCCACCAGAGCGATCTTTGTGCCAGTTCTTGAGATTTACAACCGCGAGTTCCCAGGTCAGCGGGGTTGTCGTTTGTTGGCACATGTCGCCATATAGCATCCGGAACCAAACGGTGAATCTGAGAAGTGCGATTTGCCACGTATGTTTCCCATGAGGATGGGGGTTTCGAGAGCCAACCTAATACAATGGACGAGTCAGTCCACAAGATGACCTCACCGATGTTGAGACGAAGTGAATCCTTAACATATTTTACGAGGTTTGCCAGTAAAACTGCGCCATTCAATTCTAGTCGCGGGAGACAAATTGTCTGTATCGGGGCTACTTTACTCTTAGCGAGCAGCAAATTATTGAAGGTATTGTGAGACATAGTCTCACATCGAATATAAATTGTGGCACAGTATGCTACCTTTGATCCATCTGAGAACCCGTGAATAGAAATTGAATCAGATGGAGTACTGTGTAACCAACGTGGGATGGAAATTTTATCGATGAGACCGAAATCTTGCACCAGAGAGTTCCATTTATAAAGGGATTCAGATGAAACATCATCATCCCATTCTAACCCCTCCAGCCATAACTGCTGCATTAAAAGTTTTCCTCTGATGACTATAGGAGCCAGCCATCCAGCAGGATCAAATAATTTTGCAACTGAGGATAAGATTTGTCGCTTTGTAGTTCTGACCGTTTGTTCAATCGGGGAAAATTTGTACGTAAACGAGTCAGTGACTGCATTCCACCTTATGCCAAGAGTTTTGGTAGAACTGGTGTCGTGGAAACGGAGAAAATCTGAATCATAAAGATCCTCCTTTGGCAGATTGGAGAGTAATTGCTGATCATTTGCCGTTATCTTCTTTAATGGGAGCCCTGCTGAACTTAATGAAGCTATTAGCTGAGTTTGGGCAGATCGTCAATGGAGTAACCTCCTGAGAGTATGTCATCGACATATGTTTCTGTGCGCAGAATTGAAGCTGCCTTTGGAAAAGCTGATTCGGAAGCGAGTTGTAATAGGGTCCGAATAGCTAGGTATGGGGCACAGTTGACGCCAAACGTTACAGTCTTCAATTGATAATCCTTAATGGGGCCGTTAGGGTGGGGTTGAAATAGAATTCGCTGAAACGGCCTATCAGCTGGGTGCACAAGGATTTGGCGATACATTTTTTGAATATCGCCACTAAAAACGTACTGATATTTTCTCCAATTAATTATAATTGATATTAAATCATTCTGTAGAGTAGGGCCTGTGTGCAGAGCATCATTGAGAGAAAATTGAGATTTCGATTTCCGAGAAGCATTGAAAACAACTCTAACTTTAGTAGTTTTATGTTCAGGGCGAACGACGGCATGATGCGGTAAATAATATGGGCCATATTTACCGTGTGAAACGACTTCATTTGATGGAACCTCCTCCATGTGGTCCAAAGTTATGTATTCTTTTAAAGTCTCTGTATATTGAGCTTGAAGCTCGGGTGTTTTTGATAAATTTTTCTCCATGCTCGAGTATTGAGCCAAAGCTGTGAACCGGGATGAACCAAGAAAGATTTTTTCTGGAAAATCTTTTTTGAAAGGTAGCCTTACCAAGTATCTACCATTTTCGCTACGTGTAGTAGTTTCTTTGTAAAACTTTTCGCAAAATTCATCTTCGACCGATTTGGGCCTTGCAGTATGAATTTCTTCCTGTTCCCAAAACTGCCTTAAAATTTTATTAAGCTCAACAGTCTGGGATACGAACACTGAGGTCGTGAACGTTTGAACAGGTGTCGAATTTATAGGGCCACTTAAAACCCAGCCGAAAATGGTATTGTAGGCCGAAGTCTGACCACATATATTTTTTCTAATGCCATCAATGTTGAGCAAGTGTTCACAATCATTGCCTAGAATGAGATCTATTTGTGCAGCCCTACTAAAACTAGGGTCAGCTAGATCTAAGTCCGCGAGTTCCGTTGAGACCGGGATTTCAAAATTGCAAGTTGGAAGCCGCTTGGTGAGTTTTGGGAGTATAATAGCCCTTATAGGTACGCGCAATTTGTGTCTTTTGGCGTATAAAACAAAATCACATTCCTTATTAGCGACCTGTTTTTGACCACCTATACCTACAATTTCAAAATGAGAACTCCTGTATGGGATCTGAAGACGAGTTCTAATTCTTTCTGTCAGAAATGTTCTTTGATAACCGGGATCAATTAGAGCCCTTACGGTGAAGAGTTCACCCCTATGTTCAATTTGGGTCAGAGCGGTGCGTAACAAAATATTTTCACTTCCGGTAAAGCAATTAGCATGGACACGACTAGAAGTGCTGGGAATATCATTTTGAGTAGCTTTTGAAGCCGATTGAAGGGTATCTTGAGACTGGCGTTGTACAAATTTAGTATCATGATTTGGTGCTTCCGTATGTACTTTGCCTGAGCCGTGCGTTGAGTTCTGAGAATTTTGCCCCATGTGCAACAAAGTGTGGTGATTTTTATTGCAATGCATACATCTATACTTGCTACCACAGTTTGACTTGATATGAGAAGCAGCCAAACAATTGTTACAAAATTTGTTCTTAAAAACGTAATCAACTCTCTGTTGCACACTGAACGCTTTGAATCTGGGGCATGCTCTCAAAGGATGACCCACATTGCATAGTCTGCAACAAACAGCATCCAAACTTTCCTGAGACACATACGTCTGCACCTTAGCCTGACTCGGTTTTGTTAGCATAAAACAATCTTTTGATGTTTTAATGCTATTTATACGTTCAACCGCCTCGTTTCTGTCAACCATAAATTGCGACATTTGGCTCCATTGCGGAAGTTCACGAGGTGATGTGAGAGATTGTTCCCACATAGCAAGTGTTACTTCAGGCAACTTTGTGGAGATAAGGCGAATCAATATGGGGTCCCAACTGTCCACTTGAACGCCAAGTATTCTAAGTGTTGCGAGTGAGTCATTCACTGAAGACTGGATTCTTCGAATTGATTCACTGACTTCACTAGTTGCCTCGGGTATATCAAATAGAATTTTGATCTGGTTATCAACCAGAACACGTTTATTTTCATAGCGGGTTCTCAAAGCATCCCATGCTAATTCAAAATTTTCGTTAGAGAGAGGATATCTTTTAACAATATCCCCCGCCTCACCTCTTGTCATGTTACGTAAGTGATACAATTTAGTAACGGGTGTAAGTTTCGAGTGCCTTATGTATACTGCTGTGAACATGTCTCGAAACGAGGGCCATTGTTCATAGCTCCCTTTGAACACCTCAGTGTCACAGGGAGGCAGCTTAATGCAGTATGAGCTATCTTGAAGCTGATCATATTGGAGGGCTTGATTCTGCACAGTATATCGGGAGGTCGATTGACCTGCAGGGTAATGTCCAGTTTCCAATCGAAAACTTTTCATTAACTCTAAAATTTGAGACGAGCATACATAATATGAATCTGTGCATTCTTCAAAAATTTTCGTAATCCCAGCTTTGACTGCCGAAGTGAAAGCGGGATCCTTTGACATCATGAGGATTTCATAGGAGGAGTCGAGCCTTCCTCATCTGGATTCCAATTCTTTAAGTTTAACCTCAAGAATGGATTCGTTAAGGTCAATATTTTCAGATTCTTTAAATCTGTCGCAAAAATTGAGCAACCTATCGCTATCATAGTCGAATTGATCTCTTGGTGAGGGGCCTTCAATGGATTTAGTTGCCGTTTTAATGTAGTGCTATTAACGTTTTTACTCTGTGTAAACTCCGTGAAATTATTCAATAAAACAAGAATCAAAATAAGAGTTAGTTGCAGTATATAATGGCAGGGCCAAACTAGGGGCTATAATATAGCAATAGTTGAAGTTTTAAATCGGATATCTATTTGAATTACAAGAGCACGGAAAAATTTCAAGTTATGAAATATTAGGGGGTAGACATTCAATCTATTTTAGAGAATAGAACTAGGGGCTATTTTTAATAGCAATAGAAAAGAATTCTAGCAAATAAAAATTCAAAGGGTTAGAGTGAAGCACATTAGTATTCAAATTAAAGAATTATTAACTTGTCAAACAAATTAATACGGACTGAATAATTCCCGAGAATATGAGTAAATTCATAGCATCAACAAGATTCAATATTATTAAATATTTCCTTTCCATTGAATTAAAGCACTGTATTCAGTTTTAAGAAATCAAATTAAATATTACTTGTAATTTCTATTTGCCGGACAAAAATATACCGTACCTCACCAACTTGTCAAAAGTGCAAACCGGTAACACTGTTGAAATTTGTATAAAGCAGGTATGGAAACAAGGCAATTGATATATCGAATTCAAGAAATGAATTTTAATTTATTTAATGTATGTACACTTCAGATAATGAGCAGAGATGAGTAGTTAGATAATAATAATAATTAAATGAATATAAATTTTTATTTATATGTGTGTATGAGTACACACATATAATTATTTTAATAATTAATTTTTATTGTTTTTATTGTTGAAAATTAGTTAATTTTCCATACTTATTACTGTAGGTAGTGGACTTTCCATCCCTTGTTTAGTTATTTATGCTAACTACTGTTTCAATTCATTTGTTTGTACATATGTATGTATGCATGCATGTGAATATTTATTTAACTTTTATTGTTGCTCCAAAAAATTTGTAAAACTATTTAAATTTATTTTTGTAGAATATGTGGTAAATTTTACAAAGAATTTTATTGTGAAATTTTTTCAAAACAATCAATTTAAATTTTTTGATTGAAATAAGTTGATGTTAATATGTAATTTCTTAATGAGTTGAAATATTCAAGAGAAAAGTTCACTGATCTTGTCTTGGGCTAATTGTGTTTATATATATAAGTATGTATGTATGTATGTATTTTCCGTCCTCCCTTTATTCCTCTGTCCTTATTATTTTACATTTTAAGAGAACTGATCACAAATAACTTTTGATTTAGCACAACTATATAAAGTGATGATTTCTAATTTAACAGCATACATATGTATGTACATATTTTATAAAGAACATTAGTTTTCACTTTTCTGACCATGAGGTTAAAGGCCTTAAAGCTAAATTTTAAATATATTTTCAAGAGGTAAGTATGTAAGAAATTTGTTCCGATTCCTTTGTTTCTTTTCTCTTTTTCAAGTAGAATATATACATATATATTATTTAGGTATTTATAGGTATGTATATGATCAAATGAATGAACGGTAAGTATGAGAATGAGAATTTATGGAAAGACCGTTAAGTATGTAGGTATGTATTTATTAATATATTTGTTGAAGTAATACTCGTTTAGAGTAGTTATTTATGTATATATGTATGTATTTATGTATTTAAAATAAACGGGTTTCATATACATACATACATCTTATTGAAACAAATTTTTGTATATGTTGAAAATTTTATTTTCTACTTACATAAATAAGTATGTCGGTAATTTCCTTGAAGGCGTTTAGGAGTTTTAGTTTCAAAGTGCTTCTTGTAGGAGTTTTTCAGGACCAAGTGAATATAAATTTTATATTTTTCGTTTTCTTTTTTAAATTTTACTTTTCGAATTTTACTTTTTGAATTTTTACTTTTTGAATTTTACTTTTCTTTTTAGCGCCCTTTTAATTTAGTTTTATGTACTTGTACATATGTATGTACTTCAAGTTTTATTTATTAATTACATATATACACATGCACGCATCCACAATATATTTTTCTTGGGCTGTGGTATTATTTCTTAAAAATCTTTTCGTTTTTCAATATTTATTTCGTTTATGTAAAATTTTTCTTTATTTATGCAATATACATATATATATATATATTTAAATAAATACCATTCACTTAAATTTGCTTTTATTTGCACTGTTAAGATTTCTTTTTCTTTTTTGATTTACTTCTTTCTACTCACTGTGTAAATAATGGACTGTATGGTCGTTGTTTTCAAGTTTTTGTGTTTTACCTCATGTGTAGCTTTTTCTCAATTTCTCAATTTAGAACAGGAATGAGTTTCTCTTTTGTATATGAGTAAATATCTTGGTAATTTTCGCTGGATAACTTCTTTCAGCCTTTAAGGACCATGAACAAAATGTTTGGGCTATAAATTTTGCGCTAAAATAATTTTGCTTAGATGAACTCCAAACAAAATTATTAATATCGATTATAAATAATTGATATTGGGAAGTGGGAAAGGAAAATAAGAACCAATATTAAAATTTTCCTTTTAATGATAGGGTTTATTTACAGGAGTTTGAGTAAATAAAATATAGAGTTTACCCTTGGGCATATAAATGCTTTTTGGTTGATAAATGCTTTTGGGCAGATAAATGCTGCTCTCGTTGATGCTGGTTGAAGAAGAAGTAATCATTTAATTTTCAAATTAAGAAAAAGGAAAGTTCGGCCTTTGGAAAAACCGCGCAACATATGGAATTTTTCGAGTGTCAACTTGAGCAACATTTAGTACATTTTCAGTGTTACAATATTGTCTAAATTTAACTGTGTAAGTACACAGGAAGAAAAGGTTATAAGAAAAGGTTTGTATAAATGTAAGTAATAGAGATGTTTCTAAAGTAAGTATAAAAAGGCTAAAAATAAATCGTTTACAATTCATACAATATACTTATACTTAAGATTTGCATATTCAAATCGATTATAAAAGGTTTAATTTATAATTCAATTACAAAGGGTTTAATTTATAAAGAATAAATATAAAATTCAGTGCAAATAATTTATATTAAATAATAATAAAAAATGATTTTGTCTAATATCAAATTGGACATCTATTTTATGGTGGGGTTGGCGCGTTCGGTTGGGTTTTCCTGTGGCGTGTATGGCGCGGTGAATAGTTGTTTCACCCCAAGATCTGCCAAGTATTTCTGCAGTACGGATGAGCAAAACTGGCGACCGTTGTCGGTGAGGAGTACTTTAGCAACTCCATAGCGGGCTAATATGCGCTCTCTGCAAGCCTTCTTCACCTCGTCTCTTATCGAAGCACGGTGTTCCCCTATCGTGTACGCGGTAGTGGCCCCACATAGTCGGCACATACGGTGGCCCATGGCTCTTCGGGGACTCTGGTTAGCATGTGTCCGGCTGGTTGTTGTTGAGTGATTTTGTAGCGTTGGCAGACCTCACAGCTGCGTACGTAGCGTGTGATATCTCTTACCATCTTTGGCCAGTGATGCGGTGAATGGTTTCACGAATACCTAGGTGGCCACCATCGGGTTGATCATGAGCTTCGGCGATGACCTGGTGTCGTAGTGCTGACCCTACACATATGTAGCTTCCACGGAGTGCTGTCTTCGTCGTTGGTTTCCCTCGAAAATTGGCGGTAAAGTTGGTTGTTGACTATTGCGTACTCAGGAAGTTTCTCGGGGTCTTCTGCTACACCCTTCATCAGGTTTTCCAGCCATGCACACGTAACTGCTGATGTTACCTGAGCTAAATTGACTGCTTTGACGGGTTGTAGCGACAAGGCGTCTGCCACGACATTATGCTTGCCCTTTCGGTAGGTGACCGTAAAGGTGTACTGCTGTAATTTCAAACCCATCGTGCCAGTCTACCAGTAGGGTTATCTATCCCATTCAGCCACTTGAGGGACAAATGATCAGTAACAACATTAAATACATAACCCTCAAAGTACGGATGCGTCTTACGAGTTCCCCAGAGAATTGATAGGCACTCTTTCTCTGTGGTTGAAAAATTCTTCTCTGCCTCTTTGAGGTGACGACTAGCATATGATATCACGTGCTCTTGTCCTTCACTGTGTTGTGTCAGGACTGCCCCTAGACCGCAGTCGCTCGCATCCGTTTGCAATGTGAACGGTTGCGTAGGACCGGTGCTTCTGTCAGCTTTGTTTTAAGCATTTTAAATGCCAACTGCTGTTCATTTCCCCACTTCCAATGACTTTTGTAAAAGCGTGGTAAGGGGTTGTGTGAGTGTAGAAAACTCAGGAACGAAACGGCGGTACCACAATGTGATGCCAAGGAAACGTCGCACCTCTCGGGCGTTCATTGGAGGCTTCATCTCGGCAATCGCAGCTACTTTGACCGGGTCGGTTTTTATACCTTCTTTGGTGACGATATGATCCAAATATTATGCGCGTAGATTAACCGCACGTAGACGCTTTAAAACCTCCTTCAAGTTGCGTAGGTGTTCGTCGACGGTGGTGCTAATGACAATGATGTCATCTAAATAGGCAAATGCGTGTGGTTCTAGTGGAAGTACCATGACTTGATCTAGTACACGTTGAAATGTTGCGGGCATAGAGTGGAGCCCGAAGGGCATAACACGCCATTGGTAGAGGCCTCGCCCGGCCTCGGCGAATGCTGTGTACTGCTTGCTGTCTTCATCCATGGGTATTTGCCAATAACCGTCTTTTAGATGCAGACTGCTGATGTATTTGGCATTCCGCAATCTATCAAGGATTGTGTCGATTCGAGGTAATGGGTAGGCTTCCGGTATCGATCTGGCGTTTAGCTGGCGGAAATCCATGCAGGTGCACCACGTGCCGTTTTTCTTCTTTACCAATGTAATAGGGAAACTATACGGGCTATGTGACGGTTCGATGCACCATTGCTGTATAAGTTTGTTGACTTCTTGGTCAATTATTGACTGCATGGCCGGATTGCGGGAGCGTACCTGATTTTTATCGGTCGATCGTCTCTCATGGTTATCTTATGCTGGATACGTTCGCCAGCTCCTTATTGCGTTGAAACCCTGCCAGTTCGTCTTTCAAAAACCGGGCGATGTGTTCTTCTTGGCTCCCAGGGTTTCCATACGTACCGGGGAGTTCGGCTGCGGATGGGTTTGGACTGTCGCTTACCTGGGCAAACTGCTCTTTGGCAGAGGCAGTTATGGCTGAACTATTGCTGCTGTGTACTGTCAGACCAGCACACCTTAGGCTGGTGTTGAATGTGCTGAGAAAGTCGTGTTACCCATGGTTACCTTTATCATAAGGGCCCGCTGGATGACTGAATTTGAACCATCTACCAATATTACGTCTACCTCCGTATATGTGTAGGCTGGCCGCAGAACCAGTTGACGTACAAGATGCGGCTGAATGAAACTGCGGGTGGCTCCAGTATCTATGGTGGCTCTTACCAATTTATTCTCGATGATTATGGTGGCCTTTATTTTACTTTCCTCCCACTCCAAACTTGTTTGGTTTTCTCGAGTCTTCTGACTCTTTCTGTGATGCTTGCGACGGGCACGCTATCGTGAGGCAGGTTTGTCTGCCAAAAGTCTCTGCGGCGGATGTACCACTGGTAGTCAGGTAAGGCGTTGCGGAAAATACGTTCAAGTTTCTGCTCTGTGGTAAGGTCTGCATGCCACATCAGGTTTTGTATTGCCAGGGCATAATCTTTAAAGGCTTCTCGCGTGCGCTGAGTACGTTTTCGTATCTCATCTTCAGGTTTTTCGAAATACCTTGTAGAAATCAGCTTTGAACGCGTGCCAGTGGGTCCATTTTTTATTATTGTTTCTGTACCACACTAGAGCCTTGTCTCTGAAGCACTCCGCTAGCACTTTCAGAACCTGATTTGTATCTATCTGGTACATACCTGACAGCTCCTCGATCCGCTCGACAAATCCGACTGGATCCTCTCCGCCGTCATATTTTAGGCCCCGTTTGCGTACCAATTCTACCACCATTACATGATTGTGCATGTCGTATTCGGGTGGGGGAAATATGCTTCCGCTGGGCTTGGATGGAGATGCTGGGGTGGAGGATGTAGACACTGGAACACTGAGATTCGGGGACGTACCTGCTGCGTCGTGTTGCTGTTGTAGTTGCCATAATCACGCCATCGTGGCTTCATCTTGTTCGGTGCTTATAAATTTACTGATCTCTTCTACACTACCACTCGCTGGTTGACCTAACTCGCCTAGATAGTTAATTAACTAACTCCTCTCGTTTAGGGTGTATATCCAGGATGTCTTCACCATGGTAGCTGCTCACGTTTGCAGTTTTTCATTATATTGTTTTATTATTTTATCACTTCACTTTTTTCACTTTCATCACTTCAGCCTTTTACGTTGCTTTTCCGGAACATGAAATGTTGCTTTTCGGCGCCACTGAAACGACACGTTCTCGCTGGATGCTGGAGTAGAGCTCAGCGGCGTCCAGGGTTGTTGACTGTATATGCAAGGACACAATGAAACAACGAGTGTTGTTAGCAGAATTGTTTTATCACAAAAAATAGGTTATTTTATTACAAGAATAAAAGAACAAAATGTTGTTCAGTTCTCGGGAGGCGGAGGATTTTTTTGTTTGCGAGTGGGTAACAAATAGCTGGAAAAGATTCCTACTGTTCATTCACCGGGACGGAGACACTCCTATTAGGTGCAACAAACTAAGTATGAATGTTCTCCTACCCTAATTAAACCGGACCGTATTTACTTGAGTCACTAGCTATGGGTGAGTAACGAACACACTCCCAGTAAGGAGACACTCCGCTTAGAAAGAGGTTCGCCAATTACACACTCCTAGGCTCAACAACAAAATGTACTGCTTACTTGAATATTTACAACAAACATTATATAGAAGATGGCGTTATATACAATTCATTGGGAAATAATTTCATTATTATACTAAATTTTTACACTACAATGCTAGTGTACAGTTACCTACGTATAGACATGTGTATGGAGACACACTCAACGTATGTACTCGCAGCTTTGGTTCGTCTTGATTTTATTTAGTTGCGTACAGGCAAGGCATGTATGTCGATATGCATGTACATGTTGATGCACAATCAGACGACAAAACAAGTTTCATGCTTTGATTTACGACCGTTACACACATTGTGTGCCACTATAAATGCTTGTACATAAGCAAAGAATTTGGAAATCAACTACACTGTGACTTACATACATATGTAGGAGTGTCTGTTGGTTTCTTATCTATATGACCCTTTAACAAGAACAAATCACACATGCGCACAATGGGGCGCAGGTTTATTTGTTTGCGTGGTCAAGTGAAGTAATACAATTTTACTTAACACAAAAAAAATATAGTAATATTGTTTTAGGAATTCACTAATCACATTTCATTATTACAAATTCAGAGTTTCAATAGACTACTACAAACAGTTGCATATCTTTATACATTTATACATAACCTGAAGAAGAAAATTTATAACAGAAGAAATGAAAAATATATAATTCCAAATTCATCTAAAATATATGCAATGGCAGAACATATAATTTTTCGTAAAATGCAGCAGGAATGCTTTAAAGATAAGCTTGATATATTATCAAATAACCGAAGATATGTTATAAACAAGTATTTTATATTTTAACAATTAAAATAAAAATTTATCATCTTTTTACCTATGTATTGAAAGTTTTATAATTTGACGTTAACTTTAATATTAATGTATAGAAAAACATCAGTTGGAAAAATTATTTCATTTTAAAACTATTAATTTTTGAAATTAATTATATCAAAAGTAAAATAAATTAAAAATTGAAAATGTACTCTCAAACAAATAGTTTAATTCCAACAGCTATATTGAACATCTTTGAATCAAGCTCAAGTTCAAGATAGTTCATGTGCTATATTGAACATTTTTGATAGCTTTGAACAGTCCTTATCTGACACATCTCCTAGCAATTGGTATCAACAACAAACCACCACGTGAATTCCCGGAGGAGACTTCACCAATATCCAGTCGCAGTAAACTGCGGGGCTAGTACTGGATCTCGTGGTACCTGTTTAGACTACTGGTGAGGGTTCGAAAGCCAAACCGGTTTAGGTTCTATAGACTTTCTATTGACTTCAGTTTCTGTTTAACCCAAACTCAGGCCTCCTTACACCTTTTGATTCTTACTCAGACTCGTAGTATATAAAGGAACATATATATGTCATTGACTTAACGTCAGTACCTGCTTCGCGGCTAACCTCACGATGCTCTTAACATCGGGTGTGTTGCTTCACAACAACACATAGATTTTGCTACTATCTGCCGGATGGAAGCCCAACCCCAGGATTGGTCATCAATCCTTATCTGACAAATCTTCTACCAAATTGGTGATCACAAACCACCACGTGAACTCTCGAGGAAGACCTCTCCAATATCCAGCCGCAGTAAACTGCGGGGCTTGTACTGGATCCCGTGGTACCAGTTCTGACTACTGGTAAACTCTCGAAAACCAAACCAGCGTAGGTTTTATAATCTTTCTATCGACTTCGGTTTCTTTTTTACCCAAACCAGGTGCCGCCTCACCTATTGATTCCTACTCAGGCTCGTAGGCGGACCTACTTCTTTTAGATTCTTATATGCACATCCGTTCCACTCTTATAGAGATTGGGCAGTAACATATAAGTTTTAGGAGCTACCTGCAAAAGCATCGCCTGAAAAGGTTTAAAAATTTCTATTGACTTCGATTTTTTTAAAAATAAAAATAAGGCGTCCTTAAGCCTCCTTTCTTATTTCAAACTTACGTAGGTGACCGCCGTGCAGGCCCCCCACTCCTTTAGATCTCTTACAGTAGGCCAGCTAAGTTTCCTACTGGGACCTATCCCGGATCCTATTCGGAAACTAGGCAGGTAGTTATAAGTTTTATGAGTTGCCAGCAAAAGTTATGTTTGAGAAAACTGTGTAACCACCGAGAGCAAAACCGGTATAGGTTTTCAACTCTTTATTGACTTCAGCCCTCTTACGGTACCTAGGCGTTCATAAACCTTCTTCCTTACAACAGACTATGTACATAGGAACAGGCCTTTGCCAAATCTCTATGCGTGTCTTCGGATGTGTTTCGGATTGGAGGGCAGCTCCTACTACAGTGATCGTACTAGGACGATGTACTTTTCAGCAAAGATGTACCTACTACTTTTTAATTTCTTATATGCCCTCCCGTTGCACTGCAACTTCAGGGATTGGGCAGGTAACATATTAGTTTTTATGCGTTATCAGCAAAATCTACGTCTCTAAAAACTGCATAACCCTTTCCCCGGATCTGTGCTGGAGCAAGCCAAGCTACCCAACGGCACACCCGGGGGAAACATAAAGGAACAATCAAAGTTGCAAGCAAGCAACTCAGACATCACTGGCATCGGATGCAATAACAAACAATTTGTTAAAGATACACAACGCCACCATCGCTAAAATTATCACCACATTGAACGATATGTTAGCGGCAGGTACTCAGTACACATCTATACAGTTAGATCTAAAACCTAATGAAGTGATTTAGAATATGAAAACTGTACAGCAGTTACAGGATAAAATATGTATGGAAAATATCGAGCACGATATATACCAATTCCTGACGAAGCAATCAGAGATAACAGAATAGATTACAAATTGTCCTAAAAGCTAGTTTGACGCCAGAAACAAGCAACAATACGTCAAGATATCAACACTCATCTCCCAAAGGTAACAATACCAAAATTCAAAGGGGATTATCTGAGTTGGCAGCCATTCTATGACATGTTCATCGAAATGATACCCAAGAAGACAATGCCAAATATACAAAATATGTGGTTTCTAAAAACAAATGTAACCGGTGAGGCCGCAAGATTAATACAAAATCTAGCTTTAACAGAAAACAATTATGAGACGGCCTAGAATACACTTCAAGGCCGCTTCAACAATCCCAGGATTTTAACAAATAATATAATAAAGATATTATTAAGCCAGCAAAGAATGCTGGAAAATCCCTCTGCTATAGCTATAAAGGGTTTGGACGACACAACGCGAGAATCTATCGCAGCACTAAAAAATTTAAACATCGATACGTCGACTTGGGCATCCAGTACTAGTCAAAATGTATATTAACTAAACAAGTAAAAATGTTATATTCGACCGGGTCGAATCTTAAATACCCTCCAAATATTTAGTAAGTGAATTTAAAATGTTTAACTTGGTGGGACAGAGTTCCTTTATATAATATCGTACGTCAACGCTCACTAAAGGGGGCGGGGTTCAAAAATAGACAATATCATATATTCCACAGACGAACGTATGGACATTGCTAGACCGTCTTAGACTTCATCACTAATCAATTATTTACATATTTACTTTATGGGGGCCAATTCTCTTTGGAGGGTATAAAAACTGTATTTTGGCGGGGTAGCTCTGGGAAGGGCTGTGGGGGAAACATTTCGCCATTGTCATCAAACTCTAAAAATAAATGCTTGGGATAATTTATACAAAATAAAATTTTTTTTAGGGTCACTTACGTGGCAAAGGGGTAAGGGGATAGGGCAGAAACTTGTAGTCATAAAACCCTAAAAATAAATGCTTGGAATGATTATGTACAAAATTAAAAATATTTTTTTTATAGGGTCATTTAGGGGGCAAAGAAGGAGGAGGGCAGAAAAAGGCAGCCATAAAACTCTAAAACTAAATGCGTGAGATAATTATATACAAAATAATTTTTTTGGTAGGGCCATTTATGGGGCAAAGGGGTAAGAGGGGCTAGGGCAGAAATCGGCAGTCATAAAACTCTAAAAAGAAATGCTTGGGCTAATTGTATACAAAATAAAACTTTTTTTTATACCCTTCAAAAAAGAATTTGGAGGATATATTCACTTTGTCATTCCGTTTGTAAGGCATCGAAATATCCATCTCAGACCCCAGAAACTATATATATTCTTGATCAGTGATGAAATCTAAGACGATCTGAGGACGTCCGTTCGTCTGTCTGTAAAAATCACGATTCAGTCCAAACGAAAAGAGCTAGACTCTTGATATTTGGTATAAATATATTTTGAAGAGGTTATATTTAGAGCAGGTTAAGTTCGGTGATGGGCTAAATCGGGGAAGAGGGAGAAAAGTTCCCCTAAGAAGAACTAAACCAACCCAGAAAAAACAACATAATTTCTAAAGTTTTTTGGTTATTTTGTTAAGCAAATGATATATTTTTATGTCAAATACGGTCCAACGCCTTAGGCTTGGAGCCATAAAAAAAAATTATTTTGGGTCATTTAGTTGGCAAAAAGGGAAGGGGATAGGGCAGAAACAGGCAGTCATAAACCTCTAAAAGTGCTTGGGATGATAACACTACTTCACAAAATTTCAACAAAGTCGTGACCAAATGAATCTGACACTTGATCTGTATGTAAAATTGCTCACTGAATCCTAATATGAAATCAAAATGGTCAAAAGTAGAACAGTTTTCGAGATATTGCGTAATAACCGTTTTTTGCGTTTTCTAAAAAGGTTATGTCACTATAGTGAACGTACCTTCAAAACAGCTTGGCGGATTTTGAAAGTCTTTTTTGCCGTTGAAAGACAATAAAATTATCAAAACAATCACGGGACGCTTGCAAAAATTGGTTAAGAATTTAGAGTTTTACAGTTGACCAAAGCTTTGATTTCACGAAAATTTTAATGATATTTTGAAATTTTGCTGTTTTCAACTTCTTTTTTTTAAACCAAACAATAACTTTTTCTTTAGTTTCATCACTTACGAGATTAATTTATTTCAATACAAATATTACGGGTCCAATAAGAATCAGATCGGTGCAAAAATCACAGAGTTATAGAAGATTAATTAAATTATCCCATTTTTAGATTTTTATAAAATTAAAAAAATGCATGTAGGTATAAATTGCATTATTAATAATAAATATTAAAAATGACTTAGAACTGTTGAATTGCTTTGCCTATTGTAATTATTTTCTGCCTCTCGCACAAGGAACCAACAATAGCCGCCCAGCATCACCTCATCATACACCCCTTGGTACCGACGTTCCATTTCTTGTATTTGTTGGTGAAAACGCTCACCATGTTCGTCACTTTCATCGCCGAGGTTATTTGGGAAGAAATTTAAGTGCGAATGCAGAAGGTGTATTTTTAAAGACATATTAACTCCTTTTTAAGTAAGATATAAAAATGAGTGTTAAATAAAATTCTTCAATGGAAAAACGATTTAAAAACCTTACCAATTTTCTCATAGTTTTTTAGCAAATCACGAATGATGTCTTCATAGTTTGGATCCCTGAAATTGCCCAAAAAGCCTGATACAACCAAACCAAATGATCTCCATGCCTTTAACTCATCTTCAGACAAAATCGAATCAAATTTTGAATCCTTGAGTAGCTTTGTAATTTGTGGTCCCACAAAAATCCCTTCTTTAATTTTGGCATCTGACAAGTTGGGAAAAACGGTTTTCAGGTATTTAAATGTGACACTGTTTCCTCTTTTTACCAAAGCTTCCGCTTTGGACAAAGGGGATATTGAGCTTCAGGCATATGAGGAATTGGTTTTATAAAGGAGTTAACATCTGCATATTCAACAGACTTATGACGTCCATTTTGCTTTACATTGGCTAAGCAAAAATAACAGTCGATTTCGTGGTTTTTGGGTTCATGCCAAATGGCGGGAACATCAAATGGCATATACCGAGTACAGTATAGTAAATTAGCTTAAGATTCTGAAGACATATTTTCTAAGAACAAAATTAAAAAACGCATACTCACTCTGAACCCGACATCCACATACTTAGTTAAACGAGTTTTGCATGAATTACACAAAGTATTCGGGGTCCAAGATTTCAATATGTTTTCCGTATTGACTTTGAAATACATCTGAAATGATTTTTGCAATTGGTTTGCAAAATTTGACGGCTGTGCAAAACTGTACACTCCACAAGCATAGCAAAACTTGTTTGGATTGTTCTTGCAAATAAATGCCCGTTTTGCCTTACGCATTTCGTTCTTGTTAAAAAATTTCACGCTTTCTTAATTTTTTTTTTCGCAAAATTAAAATTTTTTAATATTTAAAATCTTTGTTTTTCCTTTGGGCACTTGATTTAAAAATAGCGAAAAGAGGCTAAATTCACTTAATCTTCTGTTGCTTTGTCACTTCTGCACCAATCTGGATCATGTTGGACGCAAAATATTCCCACTTAAATATACTAATACGCTATGTAACAATACATACAAATTTTTAATTGTTCGGTTTAAAAAAGATTGATTGAAAAGGGCGAAATTGCTAAAAATTAAAAAATTTTTCATGGAATCTGAAGTTTTTTCCACCATTACTCTGTCATTTCATGACCGATCTTAACAAACAACCAATGGTTATTTTAGTAATTTTATTGTCTTTCATCGGAAAGAAAGAAATGTCCGAACCGACGGAAATTTTAAGTGCCTTCATCTTTTTTAAAAACACAAAAAACGATTATTTTGCAATATCTCGAAAACTGTTCTACTTTTGACCATTCTGACTTCATATTACGATTCAGCGGACAATTTTGCATATAGATTAGGTGTCAAATGCGTTTGGTCAAAAAACTTTTCTCTAGTGTTATGTACAAAATTAATAATATTTTTTTTATAGGCTTATTTAGGGGGCAAAGGGGGAGGATGGCAAAAATAGGCAGTCATAAAACTCTAAAAATAAATGCTCGAGATAATTATATACAAAATAAATTTTTTTATAGGGTCATTTAGGAGGTATACTCACTTTGTCATTCCGTTTGTAACGCATCGAAATATCCACCTCAGGCCCCATAGAGTATATATATTCTTGATCAGTGATGACATCTAAGACGATCTGAGCATGTCCATCCGGCCGTCTGTGGGAATAACGATTCAGTCCAAACGAAAAGAGCTAAACTCTTGAAATGGACAATCTGGTCTCTTCAGAGCAATACTGGATTCGGGATCACAAACCAATATTGTGACAAACAGACTTATAAATCAGTTATCCATCAAGCCCACAGAGACATCTCTACGCATCGAATGTATCGGCAATCAATCACGCAGAACAAATCAACTTAGGCCTTAATTCCACTACAAATAGCTTCAGCACAAGGCTAGAAGCTTTCGTACTTCCTAAATTTATTTCAATTCAACCTTCTGAAGAAATCAACTGCACATTCATCTTGTGCCATTGACATTTCAAAAAAAATTTTTTTGTGAAACGGTCTAATAGTTATATCTAAACACATATTTGTATGTATATACATATATATATATATATATATATATATATATATATATATATATATACTTATATATATATATATATATATATATATATATATATATATATGTATATACATACATACGATTCATCAACTGGAGGTCGTATTTAGAGGAAGGTTTGGGGCGTACGATCAGCCCGTAGAATATTACTCCGACCATGCTGGAATCCTTATTGAATTGGACCAGCGTGTGTAGTTTTGTACAGCTTGTTCTAATAGATCTTAGGATTCGTTAGCAACTGACGATTAAATATGCGCATCAGTTCCGAACATCCTTACCTAGGAACTAAGAAGGACGTAGGAATAATACTGATAATACTACCCACCCTGATGAAATGCCAAAGGCGTCCCAGGGTGGTGCTAGTGAAGTTGTCGTGGGGCCACTATTGATAGTTGCTATCGCTAAGTCCAAAAAAAAAAAAAAAAATATATATATATACATATATATAAGTATATATATATATATATATATATATTATTTATATTATTTATATATATATATATATATATATATATATATTATTTATACATATATATGTATATATATATATATATATATATATATATATATATATAGGTATATATATATATATATATATATATATATATATATATATATATATATATATATAGGTATATATATATATATATATATATATATATATATATATATATATATGTATATATATATATATATATATATATATATATATATATATATACAGGGTGGGCCAAAAGAAACCAAGGGGTGTAAAACTTTAATAACTTTTTTGTTTATTAACTTTTTTTTATTTTTGCTTTCAGATTATATAGACAACACTTGGAGAATTTATAATGGAGAGGTTCACAACTGAACAGAGAACCAGAACAATAGAATTTTATTATTTAAACCAGAGATCAATTATTTTAACGCAAAGAGCATATCGTCGACATTTTAACTTCAGAATTTCGCCCTCTGAAGCGATGATTCGTTGCTTAGTTAATCGTCATCACCAACATGGCAGCGTAAGAGATTTGCCTCGAACCGGTAGACCACGTTTAAGTCGCACTGCGGAAAACGAACGAATACAGCAAAGTGTTAACGAAGCACCCGAAACATCTTGAAGAAGGCGTTCTGCTCAGCTAGAAATGTCTCGTACGTCACTACGGCGCATTTTAAAAAAAGATTTACAGTTATACCTATGTATATAAGGTGCAATTGGTCCAAGAATTAAAACCCGCAGATCATCGGCAACGTCTAAATTTTGCAGTTAAATTTCAAGAGTTGGCCAGAAATGAAATCAACTTTATTGAAAATTTGATTATGAGTGATGAAGCTCATTTTCATTTGAATGGCTTTGTTAATAAGCAGAACTGTAGGTTCTGGGGTTCTCAAAATCCAAGAGCCATTCATCAACGCCAATTGCACCCCATCAAGTGTACAGTATGGTGTGGGATCACATCTGAAAATGTCATTGAGCCCTACTTCTTCGAGTATGAAGATGGAAGTGCTGCAACCGTAAATGGAGAGCGGTATCGGTTTATGATAGAAAATTTTTTACGTCCTGCTCTTGAAAACAGACCTGGTATGTGGTTTCAGCAGGACGGAGCCACTGCCCATACTGCCCGAGACACAATGGCACTTTTAAGTAAAATTTTTGGAGAGCGAATAATTTCTCGAAATTCGGAAATTATTTGGCCAGCGCGAACCCCAGATTTGACAGCACCCGACTCTTTGGGGTTTTTTGAAGGAGCGAGTGTATGTGAACAAGCCAGAGACAATCTTTGAACTCAAGGTAAACATTGTTGCAGAAATTCGAACGCTACAGCCAAAAGTAACTAATTCATACATTTTCTATTAAGTCGTGTTTTTTTGTCAGCTCCAATAAATCACCTGTAAAGTCTGTACTCAAAGTGTAAATACCTGCATAAATCGTTAGATCGTGCGAAGCGGCTTATAAGTATCAAGTTGCGCTGTTGTTTTCCTCCACAAAAAAGTGATTTTATAAGTTAATTGAAATTTAATTTCTTTTATTATTTCACTGGAAGTTTGGTTGTTTGTGCTTGTTGCATAAAATTACTCAAAGCAAGACGAACTAAATAGATAGATAATATAAAAGCAAATATCTACAGCTGTTTCATTCTATCATAATACTGGCAATACTGTACGACAGTTGAATTATCACTGCTTATTCACTGCAATACCTCTCGTTGTTAATTGTAAACTGCATTACCATTTATCACTACCCAGTGAGCAAAAGTAACTGCATCGGATTATTTATAAAAACTAAAAATTATATACATATATTTGATTGTTTCATCGTTAATTCCCAAGATGGCATGCTTAAAAAAGGGATGTACTTTAGAAGGATCGGATGATAGAATGATAATCTGTTGGTTATGTCACGGTTCATACCATTTTAAGTGCGTTGGTATTTCTGGCTTAGTGGGCGAGTCAATAGCTAAAAACAAAAACGTTCATTGGCGTTGTAATAGTTGCCAGAAAGTCAGTGTTGAATTTTTTAAATTCTTCCAGAGCACTAAAAACAATTTCCTGCAAATCCAGAACAACCTTGGCCATTTAACTGAACAAATTAATGAATATGGAAAACTTTTTAGTGACTTTAAAACTTTAGATAGTTTACAATCACTATCCACAATTCGCCGCAAAAGCCCCAGGTTGTTGAATAAAGATAACAATACGATTAATGACGGATCCAGTTTAACAAAAAATTCGCCTCCTAGAACAACTATGCCTAATGCCTCAGATAATGTTGGTAACATTATTCATGTCAACGATATAAATAATGCTCTGAGCTACTCATCAACGGCCGTGCCTCTAAATAATGCTTCAAAATCTCTAAGCCCCGCTCAATTAAGTAATTTTGATGTCTCAACTCCAGTCCCTTTAACCTCAATAGCGAGCTCGTCTACAGTTCTTAATCAAAATATAACTGATACGTCAACAGCCCCAAGGGAGTTGCGTACGATTCCTGCGAAAAAACCATATTTGCTACACGTTTCGCATCGGATACAAAAACTGAAGATATGAAATGGTATATTCAAAGGAAATTTGAAAATTGCTCACCACAGGATATTCTCGTTTTTAAAATAAACTCTAGAAATAGAGCATCATTCAAAATAATTGTACCGGAGGTACTGTTTCAGCAAATTGTTAGTCAAGAGTTTTGGCCTAAGAATGCTTTAGTACGTGAATTCATTTATAAAGATGATAATAATGCTCGCTTGCCTAATTTAGTGCATCCCAACCCAAAAAACTAATATCTATTTTATACCAAAATGTCAGAGGTATTAATTCAAAATTGTCATCGATTTACCGAAACAGCTTTGGATATGACAACGATATTATAGCATTCACTGAAACCTGGCTTAGTGGTAAAATTAATAATACCGAAATTATGTGTTCCAGATACCAAATTTTCAGAAAAGATAGAGAAAGTTGTCAAACAGCCAATAATATTGTAAAAAAATCGGGTGGTGGTGTTTTAATTGCTGTCTCAACTATGTTTTCGTCGGAAGAAATTATACTACATGATTTTTTGCACATTGAGTTTATATGCGTATTAGTGAAAATACATAAACAGCTTATGTATATTATTTGCTTGTATATTCCTCCTAACTCGCAATATTCTATCTATGAGGATTACCTAAAAGCTATAAATGTTATTGCAGATAAAGTAAATTCAAATGATATTATACTTGTGCTGGGAGATTTTAATATGCCAAATGTGTCCTGGAAATCTGTGCCTGATTGTAATTATTTGTCACCTCTTCAATCTTCGGAATTATCGCAGTATTTCATTAACAGTTTACTGGAGTGCTGCCTTTTTCAAATCAACTGCATCACAAATACTTCTGATAAATTGTTAGACCTTGTATTTGTTAATGAACCGTCAGACTTTTCGATATCGCAGCATCTCCCGCTTTCAAATCCTGAGGATAGTTATCATCCTACGATTGAATTAACTTATATCTACCAACCTCATCGACGGTCAAATACATCTCAGCAAAATAACATTTTTCGTTTTAAGTCAACAAATTACATTAAACTTCAACGTGAACTCTCTCAAATCGACTGGTTAAATGAATTATCTTATGGCAATGATTTAGACAAAAGTATCGACAAATTTTACCAGATACTACACAAATGCTTCCTATCTTCAATACCTAGAGTACTACCTGCCCCTGCCATGGTCCACCTTGGAAAACTAAACAACTTTCAAGACTTAAAAACCGCAAGAGTAAACTATTTAAAAAGTACAAGCAAAATGCATCTCAACTAAATTATTCCATGTACTCCTCAGCAAGATCTGCATATACCATTGCTAATCAACTGGCTTATAGTGCTTATTTAAACAGGATAAAAAATAACCTAAAAAATTATCCCAAATCTTTTTATAAGTTTGTCAACTCGAAGAGGCGTGTGTCAGATTTCCCTTCTGTTATGAAGTTTAAAGATTATGAATCGTCAGATGATAAAGTTATAAGTAATATGTTTGCTGAATTTTTTGCATCAACCTATTCTTCGTCTACGTTTAGCAATATAGAGCAGTATTCTTACTATATCCCTGAATCAGTGAATTTTAATGTACCCCGTATTGAGCAGCAAACTGTTTTGACTTATATGAAAAATCTAAAACTTTCGTATGATCCCGGTCCTGATGGTATTCCTAATAGTATTTTAAAATACTGTCCTCATTTACTAAGCACTCCATTGACCTATTTATTCAACAAATCACTCAAATTGAGTTACTTTCCTCCAATTTGGAAGAAATCGTTCATCATTCCGCTATTCAAATCTGGATCTAAAGCTGATATATCCAATTATAGAGGTATAGCTAAACTGAACGCTATACCAAAATTGTTTGAGCAACTCTTATGCGATACATTGTCTTATCAAGCAACGTCTATCCTTTCTTCTGCGCAGCATGGTTTCTGTAAAGGTCGATCAACTATTACGAATCTCTTAGAATTAACAACCTTAGTTAACGATGGATTTGTCACTGGCAAACAAACAGATGTCATCTATTTTGATTTTAGTAAGGCCTTTGATAAGGTGAATCACAACTTACTTATTCATAAGCTTGATCGAATTGGATTTGGAACGTCTCTAATAAAATGGATCGAATCTTATTTGAAGAACAGAATGCAGTGTGTCAAGTTCCGCAATATGCTCTCTACTGATATAAATGTTATATCAGGTGTGCCTCAGGGTAGTCATCTCGGCCCACTTTTATTTACTTTATTTATTAATGATCTTCCATCCGTTGTTGAAAACTCAAATATACTAATGTATGCAGATGACGTAAAGTTATTCTTATCGCTTGATTCTATTGATCAACAGTTGCGTCTCCAAGCTGACATTGTACACTTAACCGCTTGGTGCGCTAATAATTTAATGAACCTAAATGTGAAAAAGTGCAAATATATGATTTTCTCAAGATCAACACCAATCAATGGACTCTATAAAATGAATAATGCTGTTCTTGACCTAGTGGATTCATTTAATGACTTGGGAGTTATTTTAGATAAAAAATTGGACTTCAGGTGCCATATAACCTCGACGATTAACAAAGCTACTGGTGTTCTGGGTTTTATTAAACGCTGGGCTAAGGAGTTCTCTGACCCTTATACAACCAAGATGTTATTTACTACTTTAGTTCGCCCAATACTTGAATACGGATCTGTTGTATGGGACCCACAATATCTTTCACATTCAAATAAAATAGAGTCAGTACAAGTGCAATTCTTATTATTTTGTCTTCGTGGTCTTCCTTGGAACTCTAATATGAGATTACCATCTTACGAGAGACGCCTAGGACTTATTAAGCTTCCAACCTTAAGGAGCCGTCGACAAATGCTAAATGTTATCTTTCTGCTGAAATTAATAAACGGCTGCGTCACATCTCAATTTCTCCTGAGCAAAATAAACTTGAATATACCCAATCGTCCAACAAGGTATTATAGCTTCTTGAGAATTAAGTTTTACACTACAAACTATAGTAACTTCGATCCCTTTCGGAGAATTTGCAGTGATTTTAATAGTCTTTACCCTTGTATCGATTTCAACAAAAGTATTGATGTCGTAAAAAATGATATAATTTTACATCTTAACTCGTTACAAAATTGATTATAAATAAATGTTTAATTTGTTAAATCGACATTTGTTAAAACCATATTTTTTGTTTTTGCTGTAATTTGTCTTGTTACTATTACAACAAAGCTTTATAGATTCCATTTATATATGTATGTAATTATCATTTCTGAAAAATTGTTATATTTTAATTGTATCAGTCTGTAAGGATTAACCCATAGACTAAATAAATAAATAAATAATAAATAAAAAAGTTTTGAAAGATGTTATGGAAAATGCTCTAAAAAGAGCCCATCAGTGCGAAGCTGAAAACGGTGGCCATTTAAGAGACATCATTTTTCATACTTAGTGTAAAAAAATTTCCATTTTGTATATTATATAATCTGAAAGAAAAAATAAAAAAAAATTAATAAACAAAAAAGTTATTAAACTTTTACACTCCTTGGTTTCTTTTGGCCCACCCTGTATATACATATACGTATATATATATATATATATATATATATATATATATATATATATATATATATATATATATATATATATACATATATATACATATATATATATATATATATATATATATATATATATATACATATATATATATATATATATATATATATATATATATATATATATATATATATACATATATATATATATATATATATATATATAATATTTATAAATAAGTATATATAAAGGGTCCGCCATCTATCGTTTTTTTTTCAACTAGTGCCTATTTCGTTAATGGTAACACTTAGCTCATGTCTGGTCTGACATGTAATTAGTTTTATCCTGCCGCTGAACGAATACGGTTGTGTATACGATGGAACAACGCCTCGCTAAGTGGGCCTGCCATCGACTTACAGAAGATGCAGATTTTGCCAAAAAAAAATGATATTTTCAGATGAAGCTCATTTTAATCTTGGCGGGTATGTAAACAAGCATTGTCGCATTTGGGGCACAGAAAACCCGCACGCATACATTGAAAAGCCGACGCGACGCACCCAAAACGAGTCACTGTTAGGTGCGGATTTTGATCCAGAGGCATAATTGATCCATTTTTCTTCGAAAATGAGCAAGGAGTGGCCGTTACAGTCAATGGCGATCGTTATCGGGCCATTTTGAACGAATATTTGTTCACAAAAATTGAAGCAGAGGATATTCTCAACATTTGGTTTCAACAGCACGGCGTTACGTGCCACACAGCCGAAGCTACACTCGATGTTTTGCGTCCTGTTTTTGAAGATCGCATTATCAGCCACAGAGCTGACGGCGTTTGGCCACCTCGGAGCTGCGATTTGACACCGTTGGACTATTATTTGTTGGGTGCCGTCCAATATAAGTGTTACGCCGACAAGCCAGAGACAATTGACGCTTTAAAGGACAATATTCGTGAAGCCATTGGTGAAATACAGCTGCACACAATTGATAATGAGCTTAAAAATTGGACCGATCGTGTAGGCTACTGCATGGCCAGCCGAGGCAGCAATTTGAATGAAATTATTTTCCATTATTAACCGGAAGGATTGTACTTTCAAATAAAAAAAGAAATTTGAGAAAATCTTCAATAGTTTTTTATAGCATTTAAAAAAAAAGTTATTTTGCGGACCCTGTATATATATATATATATATATATATATATATACATATATATATATATATATATATATATATATATAAATATATAAATATATATATGTATATATATATATATATATATATATATATATATATATATATATATGTATATATAAATGACATACATAACATACCGTAGTGTACTTGCGCATGCATTTAGTTCAGACGTAAGCGTCTGCTAACTGCATGTGCAGGTATATGCATGGAATTGTTTATATCACACTTAATGCAATGAAAATATTTTTATGCAACCTAAGCTTTTAATATTTTTGCATTTTTAAATTTTAAGTTTGTATATTACTGGCGCAGTCGGCTTTAAAAGTCGACAATAGAATAGAAACAATAATTTATAAGTAACTTAGTAATTAAAGGTTATATCTATAATTTTTCGGACTATTAGGAGGGTTTTTTAGGTTATGATGAGGTACAAATTTTAAACGCTTAAATTGATGGTGGTAGAAATACCTTAGTTTTAGATGAATTTAAATATCAAATGGGAAATGACACAATTAGTGAGCGGGACTATGAACTTGCGAAACAAAGATATAATATTTATGCAATTGAGATACATGGAGAAAAATCTATATTTCGAATGGATCACGTCAATCGAGAAGATCGTGAATCTTTTAAGTAATTATGTAAATGTTGTGTCTTTTATGATGGTCAAAAAACGAGCATCTTTATTGACCGGTTAATCTTAATACATTATGTATAAAGGTTACATTCTGAATTGTCAAATAGGGATAACGAAAACGTGATAATAATAAGTGTTGCCATTGACAAGCAAACTAACTTAATATCTAAAAGGCTAGCCCCTAAGTTGATTTTATACTCAAAATATAGATACAGTTTGTAAGTTATATTTTCAATTATAATGTAAATTTAAAATTAAAATTTCAATAAATGCAGTAAAGTATAAATAACAAATTTGTTATTTTACTTGTTTTTTTTTAAATTCAATCAAATATGGGACTTTATAACAATAATTCATTTCAAAGAATACGGTAAAAATTAATTTTATAAATTTTATGAATTAAGAATTTTAACGAACATTTTTTATCTTGCTACATTAAATTGAATTAAGATTTTTTATAGGCTAATTGTTCGAAATTTTAATTTAAGTCTCAGAAAGACATGATAAATATTCCAAGGCAAGTCAACATCAGTTTTTGTTATTCAACTTACAGCATCAGTGCATGTGTATTGTGTTTGTCACCACTTATTAGGTGGCTTAGTTGAATGTGATAACAGTTCCTATTTACACAAATTTTATTGTGAAAAAGGATACGAGAACTGTAGCAACCTCATGTTAACATGTTATTGTTATAATACCCATGTTACCATTTGATTATTTTCTGCATGTCCCATTTTTCTGAATTTTTTGTTCCATCATACCTAAGTCAACCTTTTTTGGTTTTAATTTTATACTTAAGTACATGTCAACGTTTTTCCCAATTTATTATAAGTAGCTTAAGCCATAGCTTAAATTTGTATGTAGTAAGAATTTTAACGAAAATTTTTTATATTGCTATATTAAATTGAATTAAGATTTTTTATAGGCTAATTGTTCGAAATTTTAATATAAACTCAGAAAGACACGATAAATATTCCAAGCCACAAAGTCAAGTCAGATTTTAGTTTTCATAAAATTAAAATATTAAATACGTACTTGTTTTGTTCCAACTAATCTTTTACAACTTTTCCAAAACGATGAGGTCGTAATGATCTTTTTTATACCCTTCACAAAAAAGTGAAAGGGTATATATAGGTTTGTCATTCCGTGTGAGGTTTCTTCGATATGCACATGGGACCCCATAAAGTATATATATTCTGGATCCTTATAAATAGCGATGTCCGTCTGTCCGGCCGTCTGTACGTGAAATCGCTTTTCCCAAGCCCCCAGAGGAACTAGAGACTTCGTCCTTGGACCCTTGGATTGGAAATGAACTTAAATAGATTGCTATTGAAATTCAGAAAGATCTGAAGTATGGTTCCAGAGCTAATTTTCGACGCAAAATTTATACCAAAAATCAATTATTTTTTTATTGTTTGTAAATTAAACCTATTTCGTGCTTTGGGAAGCGGCAATGGTCTATTAAAAGCTAAAAAAATATAAATTTTTTTCCAGGGATGGAATATTAAAATTTGTTTAAGTTCTTCTTTAACAAAACTTGTTTATACGTCAAGATGATTTGCATTGGCCAAAAAAAATTTTTGAATTCAAATTTTGCTTCCAGGGGTGGGGAGCAAATTATGTGAAAGTAATCCAAGAGGCAACTGATGTTGTTGTTGTTTTTTTTGCTAACTAAAACTGTCTTATAATTTAGCAAGAACAAAATTGGTATCAAAAATTAAAAATAAAATTTCGAATCCAGGGATGGACAAGTGCAATATTTAATGGTACATGAAAGTGACCAAAATGGTTAAAAATTTGATAGTTTTCTTAAAAAGAATTACTTTATACTTCATGAAGCGTTGCACTGATAAAAAAACAACAAACAAAATTTAAATTTCGTTTCCAGGGTTGGAAAAATTTAATTTTTTTTGGTACATGCAATATTTTGTAGTACATGTAATAACCAAAATAGTTTAAAAATTCGAGTGTTTCTTAAACAAAACTACTTTCCACCTCATGAAGATTTGCATTGAAAAAGAAAATTTTAAAAAATTTAAATTTCGCTTCTAGGGTTGGGAAATTGAAATTTTTTTTTTAACATAAAAGTAACAGAAAAGGTAATTGACGTTGTTTTTTTTAATAATTAAAACTATTTTTTTTAGTTTAGGAAAACCAAAATTGGTATCAAAAATTAAAAAAAATAAAAATTTTGATTCCAGAGTTGGATAACTGCAACATTTTGTGGTACATAACAATGGCCTAAATGGTTACAAATATTAAGTTTTTCTTAAATAAAACTATTTCAAGCCTCATTAAAGGTTGCATTGGTAAAAAAAATTTTAATTTCGTTGCCAGGGTTGGGAAATTGAAATATTTATTCTGCATAATAGTAATCAAAGAGGCAATTGACATTGTTTCTTTTTGCTAATTAAAGCTCTTTTATAATTCAGGAAGAACAAAATTGGTATTAAAATCCTAAAAAATAAAAATTTCGACCCCAGGGTTGGACAAATGAAATATTTTATGGTACATCAAAGTGACCAAAGGGTATAAAAATTTTAATTTTTTTGTCAAGTAAAACTATGTTACACCTTACTAAGAATTGTATTGGTAAAAAAATAAAAATTCACTTCCAGAGTTGGAAAATCGAAATATTTTTCGTACATAATAGTACATGCATAAATTCCAAATTTTTTGCTTTAAGTCAATTAAACCTATTAGATATTTCAGAAAAAAATTAAACTAGTATCAAAAAATTCGGTTCCAGGTTTGGAAAATCGAGATTCTTTGGTACATAAAAGTAACCATATAAGTTCCCAATTTTGGTTTTTTTTTAGTGACTTAAAGCTATTTGATACTTCGCTAGGAATTAAATAGGTATTAAAAATTTTAAAAACTAAAAATTCGGTTCCAGGGTTGGAAAATCGAAATATTTTTCGTACATAAAAGTAAATACATATATTCCAAATTGTGTGTTTTTAGTGAATTAAACCTATTTTATACATCAGAAAAAATTAAATTAGTATTAAAAAATAAAAAATTCGGTTCCAGGGTTGGAAAATCGAAAATTTCTGATTCATAAAAGCAGCCATTTTATTTGTTATTTTTGATTTTTATGATTAATTATACCTACTTTATACATATATCAGAAAGAAGTAAACTTGTACTAAAAACCAACAAAATCTAAAAGACGATTCTACGGTTGGACAATTAGAACTTTTTGGGGTACATGAAACGGATTTTTTGTTTTGTTTGTAAATTAAATATATATAATATTTTGAAAGACGTTCATAGGTATTAGATATAAGAAAAGCCAAACATTAAGCTTCCTAGCCTAAATATAAAAAAACCGATAACATCATTTTGATTTCTTAATTAAACCAACTTTCTGTTTTGGCAAGAAAGAAAGAAAGAAGAATTACATCTGTGAAGGATATTTAAGATTCGGCATAGCCGAATATAGCACTTTTGCTTGTTTTTTATTATATTTTAATTAAAGCTACTTTCTGTTTTAGCAAGAAAGAAAGAAGAATTACATCTGTGAAGGGTATTTAAGATTCGGCACAGCCGAATATAGCACTTTTACTTGTTGAATATCAGTTGAATTCGACGTGATAAGTGTTGACTGATTATCATTGGAAGCAATCGATTGAGTTATTTCTGGCTCCTCTATGGCAGACGTAGGCATAACATTGTTATTGTTCTCTTCTCTCTCTCTCTCTCTCTCTCTCTCTCTCTCTCTCTTCCTTTTCAACGATGTCATTGTACGACGTATTTTTGCTTCGAATTTAATCTAGGTGTCCCTTGATTTCTCGTTTGTTATGAGATATGATGCAACGATACGATCTAGAACCTATTTTTTCTTTAATATTTGCAGGTTGCTTTGTTTGGATCTGTATAATCACGAATTAAAACCTGTTGTCCCTTAGTAAATCCTACGTTACGCTTGCCTTTATAATTTGTAACTGCTTTTTGTTGGCTCCTTAAAATTCTTTCTGAAACTAAAGGAGGTCGTAAAGAGCTAAATCGTGTTTTTAGAGTTCTACCAATAAATAATTTGGCAAGCGTCTCCCCAGTAACACAATGTTTAACATTCCGATAATCACATGAAAATCTATTTATAACAGTCACATTTTCAGGGACAGGGGCATCCATTACACTTACAATACGTTCTTTAGTTTTGCCTAAGCCGTTTTTGTCGATAACATATAATAAATAAGATATTTTCTGTTTGAAAAAATCAATTTTTTTAAATTCAGCTTAAGACCAGCAGACATTTAAAACAATTTTTAGAGTTCTAATATGCTCATTTAAATTTTGCCCAGTGACAGTTATGTCATCTTGGTAAACAACGACCTTTACAATGTCCCTCAATAAATTTCTACCGTTTTCTGAAATAGCGCCGCTGCGGGTTTGACTCCAAATGGCAAACGCTTCATTTTGAAGGTCCCAATATGTGTACTCCATGTGCATAATAATTGAGACTGATCGTCAAGTTCCAGCTGATTATAGGCGTTCGATAGATCAAGCTTTGTAAATAGTTCAACACCTTCTATAGGTGAGAAAATATCATCTATACGAGGTAGTGGATACTTGAAGTCAAGTAGAAACTGATTTATTGTGACTATAGTCCCCACAAATACGCAAGTCACCATTGGGTTTGAGTATAGGTACCAATGGTGTACTTCACTGCGAACTATCAACCGGTTCCAAAACATCTATTTTTATTAAGTCCTGTAATTGTGCTTCCATTTTGCTTTTCCAAGCAAGGGAAACTGGGCGAGGTTTAAAGACAACTGGGTCTGCATTATCACTGATTGGAAGTGAAACCTTACATAGTTTATAAGTTCCCAACTGCTCATTAAAAACCTCAGAATAGTCAGCATTACTAACAGAGTTCACCTGAGCCAACTCAAAATTGAAAGATCTTAAAAACGAACGACCTAACAAGCTAGGTTTATTATGATCCGATGCAACCATTTTGATTACTTTCGAAATACCATTATATCGAATTGTTGCATCAAACTCACCCAGTATTTTAATACGATCACCACAATAACTTACGTACGGAACATGATATTGCTGAAGCGGCTTGATTGGTATACGTGGCTGCCTGTAACCCACATGCATTCAAGTAGGATCTCTGAGATCCCGTTTAGAAAGACCACTCCACTCGTCAGTGTCAACCTGTGTGGGACCGAGTCCAGATCTCGGATACGGTGATGGATGCTAGGTCCAACCTGTCGCATCGAGGAATCTAATAAGGTCACCTAGACCTGTAGCTGATAGCTCCGAAAGTTCGGATATTATACTATTGCCTAAGATCTTGTGTCTCGTATGGTGCAATGCCGGGCATTCACAAAGGAAGTCATAAACTGTCTCTTCTTTGCCCTGATCCCGGCAGCTGCGATAGAGTGCATTATAGGAGAGACCTATCCTACCAGCATATCTGTCTATTACCCAGTGCCCCGTCACTACTGCGACTAGTCTTGAGATGTCCCTACGGTTCCTGTTGATCAGCTGTGCTATTCTTCTGTCGTCGTAGCAGGGCCACATACTTTTAGCCACCCTACACGTGTCCAGCTTGCGCCATTTGTCTGCAGCCTTCTGCAGGTAGTGCCTCTAAATGCCGCATCTTATAGCGCCATACGGCATGGCCACCGATACAGCGGTGGAGACGTCCATAGCAGATCCAGCCCTAGCTAGCTCGTCCGCCAGTTCGTTTCCAGGGAAGTTACTATGTGTGGGAACCCAGATGAGGGTAGTGTCAGTCTGCATTGAGCTGAAGCTGATTACTACCATAAACTTTTTTATAAAGTTCTGCGGAAATTAAATTACAGGGAGCACCTGTATCACATGCCATTACTTCGTCTACCCCATCAATATTTATTGGAAGCGAGTACAACTCAGACGATTCACAATCAGTTTTACTAGTTAAACTGTAAATGGAATAATCAAAATTATCATCGTTACAATGCTCATTACTTGAATTATTGTCATCTTTTGTTTCCGATACATAATGTACTGGTTTGACTACCTTTGAGTGGCAAACATTAGCCAAATGACGGCTTTTACCACATGAATTATAATTATAATCTTTATATTTGCACGAATGTGACTCATGATTACGCCATCCACAATGCGTACACGCTTGCTTATTCGTTTTGTTGTTTTGAGTACCGCTAACATTTTTGTTAGAACCTTTACTAGCGGAAAGGGCCCTAGTGGCTATTTATACATGCAAAAGGGCAGTAGGCCTCAAATGGGGTATCAACCCTAAGGGGATCAATTGGATCCTTGAGGCTGTTATTAAACCAGTACTCTTTTACGGGGTATTGGTTTGGTGGAATGCGATGGACAAGCAGGCTCATCGCAGGACCTTTGAAAAAGTCTTTCGGGTCGTAGCGAGACTGATGACAGGCGCACTACGATCTACACCAACGGGAGCAATTTTTGCAATGCTAAACTGGCTCCCGGTTGACATTCTGGCCAGACAACTGGCTCTTTTCTCAGCGGTCAGGTTGAATACAGTATGTCCATGGACTAGGACTGACTATGGGCATGCTAGGATTTTAAGAGAGCACTCGGAAATCCATGCCAACATTGACTACTGTGTACCAAGACCCTTCTTTGGTGGACTTTTCTGTTCCATTGTCGTTGACAGGGAACAGGTGGACAGGCTTACCTTTCCCGAGGATTCAGTTAGAGTTTTCACTGACGGATCCAAAAGGGGAATAAGAACGGGCGGAGGCTTCTATGTGGAGAACTTCAATGTTAGATCTCCATTCCGGCTCCAGGACGGTTGTACTGTCTTACAGGCCGAAATCTCTGCTATTACTCGGGCATCGAGGTGGCTAAGGTACTATAGGATATCGAATGATATCTTCATTGTTACCGATAGCAAGGCAGCCATCTCTGCTATTAGTGGTGTGTACAGTACATCAAAAACTGTGGTCGAATGCCGACTGTCTATCAACGAGATAGCGAGACATTCGAGGGTGACACTGGTTTGGGTGCCAGGGCATTCTGGATGTCCAGGCAACCATACTGCGGATGAGATTGCCAGACAAGGGACTGAATTGAACAGTTCAATGATCAGTCACTTCACTGGCATTCCATTAGCGCGATGTAAGTCTCTGATTCAAAGCGAATCATACAAACTAGCTCAACTTAGGTGGGATAGTGTGGCTAACTGCCTCGTGGCGAGAGCCACGTGGCCCCATTACGATTTGCGCAAAACGCGCGACCTTCTCAAATTTGACAAGGCGCGCATGCGTCAACTGGTGACTGTTTTGACAGGACACTGTAGCTTTGGGACTCATGCTAGGAGGATGGGTCTAATATTCAACGACTATTGCAGAAGCTGCAATGATGAGGAGGAGGACGAAACTGTCCTCCATCTTCTGTGTCAGTGTCCTGCCCTCGCTAATGCAAGGGTAGCGGCGCTGGGCTCCCGATTCCTGTCAGACTTAGACAGCCTGGCAAACATGGAGCTTTCAGGGATATCATCCTTCCTCAGGGGTACAGGATGGTTTGAAACGGCGGAGGACATCCCTTAAGAGGTCCTCTGCTTAAGGGCATCACAAAGGGACCGAATTGACGGACCCAAGTGGATTGTCCCGCCAGGGACAACGGCCCTCTAACCTAACCTAACCTAACCTTTACTAACATCTGCTTTGTTTTTGGTCCACAGCATATTTTTGCTTCTTGACGTCGCTCCCCCACATTTTACGAAATTGAGGCTCCTCATTTGTTGTTTTTTGCAACGAAAATTTTGGTGCAATAATAGTGGCCTTCTTTAAAGCATCATCAATAGTGAGTGTGTGACTTTCCTCACACACTCGTTCAAAGAGTTTACCACTTAAACCCATTATAAACTGATTTAAAATAAATGCGTCTAAATCATTTCCAAAACTACAATTAAGCACAAGTTGTTTGACTCGTGCGAACCATTGAGTAACAGACTCAAACAGCATGGAACTTTTTCCTCCTACTGAACACAATAACCGGCGCACAGTGGCGCATTTTGTGAGTTGGCCCTTGTAGATCAAATTTCGAAAAGTAGCCTTGGTGATCATAATTCACTAACAAATGTAAGTTCGACAGCTTTAAATGTTATTATTATATGAACAATTTAAATATATTTTAAACGTGAATCCATAACAGATATGTAGGAGATCCATATCCGAAAAAAGGTTTTACCATGAATTCTAAGAAAGTTTTTTATTCCAAATAAAATAAAATCCATTTTATAAATTTTCAATATTTATTGTGCTTTTTTGCTCTAATTTTTTTGTTAATTTGCATAGAATACATTTTTCATTTAACTATCTTAGGAAAAATTTCATCTAAGTATGTCTCCTGTTCATCTTTAAGGAGCTGCTTGGCGACTTTGTCCAATTCCATGGGGGTGGAATTCCATTTTTGTCGAGTGCTAGAGATATATGGATCAGAAGTGCACAGTAAAATATTAAAGAGGTCTTCATTGGTACTATATGTAAATATCTTTCTTGTGTTGTGCTCGCGAAAATATCTATAATCTTTGTTCCTTTTTTCTTGCTCTTCCTCATGATATAGTATTTTATGGACTGTCGATGTTATATCCCTCCAATCATATTTTTCGTTGTATACATTCGTTGTTCCATTCGCATACTGACCAAATGTTCATGCATTTACATTTTATTGCATGATATTACTTGAAGTATGATTTTGTAGTGTTTTATTAATTCAAAGTCTACTCCTGTAATAGATGCAGCAGTTTCAGGATCAGAAAAAAATTTTCTTGCTGTGTTGCCATCATTTGTGTTTCCTTCTCCTTGCTTTGGCTGATCGATCAGTAAACCCAATTCTAAATATTTTTCTTGTAAACCCAATTCTAAATATTTTTTTGCCTCTCTTTTGGCTTTATTTTCGTCACTATTTCGTACTGTTCCTTTAAAATCTAAATCATAACTTAGCTTTAATATGTGTTCCATAAAGACAACTGGGTCTGCATTATCACTGATTGGAAGTGAAACCTTACATAGTTTATAAGTTCCCAACTGCGCATTAAAAACCTCAGAATAGTCAGCATTACTAACTGAGTTCACCTGAGCCAACTCAAAATTGAAAGATCTTAAAAACGAACGACCTAACAAGCTAGGTTTATTATGATCCGATGCAACCATTTTGATTACTTTCGAAATACCATTATATCGAATTGTTGCATCAAACTCACCCAGTATTTTAATACGATCACCACAATAACTTACGTACGGAACATGATATTGCTGAAGCGGCTTGATTGGTATACGTGGCTGCCTGTAACCCACATGCATTCAAGTAGGATCTCTGAGATCCCGTTTAGAAAGACCACTCCACTCGTCAGTGTCAACCTGTGTGGGACCGAGTCCAGATCTCGGATACGGTGATGGATGCTAGGTCCAACCTGTCGCATCGAGGAATCTAATAAGGTCACCTAGACCTGTAGCTGATAGCTCCGAAAGTTCGGATATTATACTATTGCCTAAGATCTTGTGTCTCGTATGGTGCAATGCCGGGCATTCACAAAGGAAGTCATAAACTGTCTCTTCTTTGCCCTGATCCCGGCAGCTGCGATAGAGTGCATTATAGGAGAGACCTATCCTACCAGCATATCTGTCTATTACCCAGTGCCCCGTCACTACTGCAACTAGTCTTGAGATGTCCCTACGGTTCCTGTTGATCAGCTGTGCTATTCTTCTGTCGTCGTAGCAGGGCCACATACTTTTAGCCACCCTACACGTGTCCAGCTTGCGCCATTTGTCTGCAGCCTTCTGCAGGTAGTGCCTCTAAATGCCGCATCTTATAGCGCCATACGGCATGGCCACCGATACAGCGGTGGAGACGTCCATAGCAGATCCAGCCCTAGCTAGCTCGTCCGCCAGTTCGTTTCCAGGGAAGTTACTATGTGTGGGAACCCAGATGAGGGTAGTGTCAGTCTGCATTGAGCTGAAGCTGATTACTACCATAAACTTTTTTATAAAGTTCTGCGGAAATTAAATTACAGGGAGCACCTGTATCACATGCCATTACTTCGTCTACCCCATCAATATTTATTGGAAGCGAGTACAACTCAGACGATTCACAATCAGTTTTACTAGTTAAACTGTAAATGGAATAATCAAAATTATCATCGTTACAATGCTCATTACTTGAATTATTGTCATCTTTTGTTTCCGATACATAATGTACTGGTTTGACTACCTTTGAGTGGCAAACATTAGCCAAATGACGGCTTTTACCACATGAATTATAATTATAATCTTTATATTTGCACGCATGTGACTCATGATTACGCCATCCACAATGCGTACACGCTTGCTTATTCGTTTTGTTGTTTTGAGTACCGCTAACATTTTTGTTAGAACCTTTACTAACATCTGCTTTGTTTTTGGTCCACAGCATATTTTTGCTTCTTGACGTCGCTCCCCCACATTTTACGAAATTGAGGCTCCTCATTTGTTGTTTTTTGCAACGAAAATTTTGGTGCAATAATAGTGGCCTTCTTTAAAGCATCATCAATAGTGAGTGTGTGACTTTCCTCACACACTCGTTCAAAGAGTTTACCACTTAAACCCATTATAAACTGATTTAAAATAAATGCGTCTAAATCATTTCCAAAACTACAATTAAGCACAAGTTGTTTGACTCGTGCGAACCATTGAGTAACAGACTCAAACAGCATGGAACTTTTTCCTCCTACTGAACACAATAACCGGCGCACAGTGGCGCATTTTGTGATTTGGCCCTTGTAGATCAAATTTCGAAAAGTAGCCTTGGTGATCATAATTTACTAACAAATGTAAGTTCGACAGCTTTAAATGTTATTATTATATGAACAATTTAAATATATTTTAAACGTGAATCCATAACAGATATGTAGGAGATCCATATCCGAAAAAAGGTTTTACCATGAATTCTAAGAAAGTTTTTTATTCCAAATAAAATAAAATCCATTTTATAAATTTTCAATATTTATTGTGCTTTTTTGCTCTAATTTTTTTGTTAATTTGCATAGAATACATTTTTCATTTAACTATCTTAGGAAAAATTTCATCTAAGTATGTCTCCTGTTCATCTTTAAGGAGCTGCTTGGCGACTTTGTCCAATTCCATGGGGGTGGAATTCCATTTTTGTCGAGTGCTAGAGATATATGGATCAGAAGTGCACAGTAAAATATTAAAGAGGTCTTCATTGGTACTATATGTAAATATCTTTCTTGTGTTGTGCTCGCGAAAATATCTATAATCTTTGTTCCTTTTTTCTTGCTCTTTCTCATGATATAGTATTTTATGGACTGTCGATGTTATATCCCTCCAATCATATTTTTCGTTGTATACATTCGTTGTTCCATTCGCATACTGACCAAATGTTCATGCATTTACATTTTATTGCATGATATTACTTGAAGTATGATTTTGTAGTGTTTTATTAATTCAAAGTCTACTCCTGTAATAGATGCAGCAGTTTCAGGATCAGAAAAAAATTTTCTTGCTGTGTTGCCATCATTTGTGTTTCCTTCTCCTTGCTTTGGCTGATCGATCAGTAAACCCAATTCTAAATATTTTTCTTGTAAACCCAATTCTAAATATTTTTTTGCCTCTCTTTTGGCTTTATTTTCGTCACTATTTCGTACTGTTCCTTTAAAATCTAAATCATAACTTAGCTTTAATATGTGTTCCATAAATCGAACTTTAGCATGGAGTGGGGACAAGCCAAACTCATAGGGTTCTTGGATAGTAGTGTCTTCTGTTGGAAGTTGACTTAATTGGCTTGCAGTTTTTATTTTTGTAAATAACACAGCTCGAAGATGATTTTGTTTCAGTTATGGCCTGTGCAACTTTTCCATCAATCATTGTAAGTAACATTTGATAATTTATTTGAATCTCTTGATCGTTAAGTAACAAAGTTATCGGTTGAAGTTTATCTATTTGTTGTTTAAGTTTAGATACTTCTTTTAATATTACATCCTTCGTTTCTTTCTTAAAAGCAAATTTAATTGGTCTGCAATATTTTGTTGAGGGAGGTATTTCGTTTTTACATATGTCAATATCGGTTTCTTTAGTCTTAACGGAACAAAAGATACCAAAAATAAGTCAGAATCTGATATTTTTTCTGCATTATACTGCTTATATCGCTTTTGTCCAGAAGATCCATCGCATCCCCATTTAGAAATTAATGTTAGGCTACAGTCACCAAGCTTTTTAATATTATCTGCGTCCAATGTATTCAACAATCTTTCCGCAGTATGATTTAATATGTCTTGCAATACCACCTCTGCTGAATTTTCTGTAATGTTTATAGAATTTTGTGGTGGTAAGCAATCTTTTTTAATTAAAACCAAATCTCTATATTCTGGATAAATGGAGCAATGTTTTCCAATTGCCGGCTTTCGCAATTCCATATACTGATATTTTGTTAGCTTTAAGTCCAGATATATTGAAAATGCTTCTTCAGATGTATATTTTTTATCATCGGTTGGTGTTGGAATGCTCTTTAAAATCCTTTTTACATGCTTGGGGATCGCTTTCATTACATTTTCTATTATATTAATTTTTTAGTTTTTGTTGGTCCTAGTTGATGGAAAAACGTATCTTTAATTATTTCTTGAGAAAATTCTTCATTATGCTTTACAGCTTTCGTCTTCGGGACCTTTCACTACACTCCTCAACTGGTCTGGCAGGTCGGCCCCCATTTGCTGGTTTTGTTTGGCTTTCGTTTTGACAATACTGATCATCTTTATTAATTTTGTCTGTTTTTATACCAGTGATGTCAGTCTCATACACAATTGTGGAAGCAAAACTCACATGTACGCTTACGCTCTTTTATGTTGAGAGCGTAAAATATAATTGTTTACTGAAAAACACTCTCATTCAGCGGGAAGTATCGCAAGTCCTGTTTTGAGGCCTCTAAACAGAAATAATATATTTATATAAATATATATATATATATATATATATATATATACAATACACATAAGAGGTTTGAAATAAGTTGGATCCACTGTATGTAGGTACATCTTTTCGAAAATTTCTTAAAGTAGCTTTTAAATTAATTCATAAGTAAGACTTTTTGTAAAAATTGTTTCTCTTGTATATAAACTAACCAAATGTTCAGCTTAAAAATGGAGAAATATTTTAAAATTAAATATCTGAGTACTTGGCAATTTTCGAAACCCTTTTTTACAACTTATAAAATTAGAAGATATTATTGGTAAATAAAAGGATACTCTTAGAAAAGGTCACTAGTTAGGCCTCGCAACCGCACATTTCTCCCTCTGGGATTGTAAGAGATAAGAGTGATCGCACCAACACAATCACATTTGACATCACTGTTTTATACACATCAAGTTTTCTTGAAGTTGGTACCAAGAATGATAAAATAAAGATTACGCCAACAAGCTGAAATAAAAATACTTTTCTGCGCATGATGGAGCTCTGACGTCACTCAACATGTGCTCTGATTGGCTAATAAAATTCAGTTGGAGAACTATTATGTTATTGTAAAAACATGACAGTGGGACAAATTGTTATTTTTCTACCTAAATTTTTTGAAAGCAAACAAATTCTTTATAATAATACCATATATAGATTTTCATTACTTTTAATACAATATTTCACTATTGCTGCAAATAAAATATAGTTTTCAAAAAGAAAATTTTTTATAGAGAACAAACGTCTCAAGGCCTTCTCAAGATTAACGTTTGCAAAGCTTAATTTCTGAATACGACATGATAAATTTTTTATAATGACATCACACTGACTTTTTGCTATTTTCAGCCTAAAATTTTCCTTGAGAAGTGCATCTTTAAAAACGATTCAAATAAATATTTGCTTAATGTTAAAAAATGTACATACATTTTCATTTCTAAAGTTTTATTGTAAGTTTGGAGGGCATCTTCTTTTTCAAGATCTTCAAGATCAGTCAGCCGTGGAGCATTTTTCGTGACCAATTTTTCTTCAAAACTATTCGAAATATCATTTTGTTTTTCAGTTTCACATAGTCTTTCATATACTTTTGCAACTTCAGTTTCATTAGCAGTTGTCGTTTCAATTTCAATAGCGCTAGTGTCTAAAGAGGGAACTGCATGGGATTTTAATATTTTTGCACGCCGTTTGCTAAATCCTATTCATAACGCCTTAGTAATGTACTGCAAGAATTAATTTTGTTTTAACTTACCCATTTCAAATTCCAAGTTTCTTTCAAAATCCTCTTGCTTGAAATGTAAAGCACAAATTATTTCTTTATCCACATTTACAGGCTTCACTCTTTTGCAAAAGATTACCCATAACTTCCTTCGAGCTTCATCTTTTGGAAAATTGTAAAACGATACAGCTTTTTGAAAACACAAACGTTTTATTAAAAATACTCAAAATATTAGGTTTTAACATAATTTCTCACTTGTTTTTTTGCTGTTACTTTGTTTGCATTTGCCCACTGCACATTTCATATATGCTCTCTTTCTTATCACTTCACTTTATTTTGTTTTTTATTTTTCTTAGTTTTGCAGCTTTTAAACAACCAAATTTAAACACTTTTTTATAATTTTAATTATTTTAATATTTTTTATATGTATTTATTATAAAATATGACACGAAATTCGTTGTTTATTAAGCACCGATGAAATACTTTTTTTAAAACTCTCTGAGTAAATTAATTACAGGGCTGCCAACTATTACAAAATACATACATTTTTTGTAAGAAATTATAAATTTCTCATATGATACAGACTTGGTAACCTTTGCGAGGGGGATACTACGTCATCAAACGGTAAATCATGCGCAAGGCGTAATCTTTATTTTATCATTCTTGGTTGGTACTATGTGTTTAAACGAGAGAGAGGAAAGAAGTAAGAAGGGGAGTAGAGACATACTTGTACCGACAAGTTACTTCAATTCTCTTTTGTTATATCATTCTCATATTCAAAACTCATTATAAACTTGAACACAAATTGTCTGTGTCTAAACAACCGGGCAGGTTTAAAAGAGAATTAAAGAGACCTGCTTCAAGAAAACCTGAAGTGTCTATCGTATTTTAACCTTTATATGAGCAGCAGCTACCTGGGTACACAATAAAGTTATAACAAAAGGTCGAATATATCAGTCCAAATACAACAACTCATGTACCTACCCCCTCTTGTATATAACTATACATTTTTAATGGCCTAAATTACAAAAATGCATTTAATGCATTATAATAACAGTCTTTTATTATACCCTTTTCATTAATAAAACTTCTTCGAAAAAAAAGAAAACATACACACAATACACACAAACATATGCAGATATACCGCACTCCCATACCTAAAAAATCCGACATGCAAGCAGTGAAATCATTGTAGTTCCTAGAGACGCAAATATAAATTTAAACAATTAAAAATTTTATATTCGACCGGGTCGAATCTTAAATATCCTCCAAATATTTAGTAAGTGAATTTAAAATGATTAACTTGGTGGGACAGAGTTCCTTTATATAATATCGTACTTCAACGCGGGGTTCAAAAACAGACAATAAGGTATGTGATAAAAATCGTTTTCGTCGTCAAAACTTTTTCAAATCGACAAAACATGTGATGTGTTACCATACGTCGATTTGTTGCAACGATTTCATATTCCACTTTGTTTCAACAAAAACAAGTAAAAGCGTTATATTCGACCGGGTCGAATCTTAAATACCCTCCAAATATTTAGCAAGTGAATTTAAAATGTTTAACTTGGTGGGACAGAGTTCCTTTATATAATATCGTACGTCAACGCCCACAAAAGGGGGCGGGGTTCAAAAATATACAATATCATGTTTTCCACAGACGAACGTATGGGCATTTCTAGACCGTCTTAGACTTCATCACTGATCAAGAATATATTTACTTCATGGGGTCTAATTCTCTTTGGAGGGTATAAAAACTGTATTTTGGCGGGGTCGCTCTGGCAAGGGCTGTAAGGGAAACATTTCACCTTTGTCATAAAACTCTAAAAATAAATGCTTGGGATAATTATATACAAAATTAAAATTTCTTTTTTTTTGATAGGGTCATTTAGAGGGCAAAGGGGGAGAGGGGGTAGGGCAGAAACAGGTAGACATAAAACTTTAAAAATAAATGCTTGGGATGACTATACACAAAATTAAAAAAAAAATTTTATATATATTTTTAATAGGGTCATTTAGCGGGCAAAGGGGAAGGAGGAGGTAGGGCAGCAACAGGCAGTCATAAAACTCTAAAGATAAATGCTTAGGATGATTATATGCAAAATTTAAAAATTTTTTTTTTTTTTGGTAGGGTCATTTAGGGGGCAAAGGAAGGGGGGGGGGGGTAGGGCAGAAATCGGCAGGCATAAAACTCTAAAAATAAATGCTTGGGATGATTATATACAAAATTAAAATTTTTTTTTTTTTTTTGGTAGGGTCATTTAGGGGGCGAAGGGGAAAGAGGGGGTAGGGCAGAGAAGTACCAGGTTTCGTCTCAGCTTCGACATTAAAGCTTAAAAATGTTATTTTTAAGGAATGTAGGCTTAAGTAAAACAATTTGTTAAATTTGTATGCTATTTTTTGCCTATAATAACGCCCACTAAAGTGGGCCGGGTCAAAAAATATTTTTATTTTAAATTGTTAATTTTGGGCTTAAGTTCGAATCTGCATGACTGCAAATGATTTTTTATTATTTTATTAATAAATGAATTTGTTCAAATTCTATTTATTATTTTTTATATTAAGATTGGAATATTAAGAATATTTTCAATAATCATCAAACCAGCAGAACGGATCAGTACTGATTTCGAGGCCGCTACGCCATCTCATCAGCGTTCTTTGTTCAATTTTTCCACTTTTGCAAGTGGTGCTAGTTACTAGGAATATCAACTATTTAACCAATGTTATTAACGAAAATTGAATATGAGATGTTCCCACATTCATATTTTATTTTATTTAATGGCTCCAAGTTCAAGGCGTTGGACCGTATTTGACATAAAAATATATCATTTGCTTAACAAAATAACCAAAAAACGTTAAACATTATGTTGTTTTTTCTGGGTTGGTTTAGTTCTTCTTAGGGGAACTTTTTTCCCTCTTGCTCTAAGCTTCAAAATATACTTATGCCAAATTTCAAGAGTCTAGCTCTTTTCGTTTGGACTGAATCGTGATTTCCACAGACGGACGGACGGACGGACATGCTCAGTTCGTCTTAGATTTCATCACTGATCAAGAATATATATACTTTATGGGGTCTGAGATGGATATTTCGATGCGTTACAAACGGAATGACAAAGTGAATATACCCTCCAAATTCTTTTTTGGAGGGTATAAAAAATACCATTTTAACATGTGAAGAATTTCGATAATGTCGGTTTAAATCCATTTTTAAATCGGCACTTTTTACTTGAACGAAAGGCGAAGCAGCTTAACAAATATGTATGTAAAACTATATAAAATAAAAAAGGTAGTTTTTTGTTACAAACATCTGTAGTGGAAAGCATAAGAATAATATCCAGGAAGATGTCTTAATCCAGTTTATGGAAAACCATCCAGATACTGCCAGCTGTGTTACCAAAGGATGCAGCGTGGATGTAGAGAGTTTATGATCTGATTTCACCACAAATTTCAATAGCCATGGACCGCCAACGCATAACACGACTGGTTGGAAGAAAATAAGTTTTAATGCTCATTAAAAATACTTATTCCAAAAATTTAATTAAGGTATGGCGCGACTGAAAGACCTGTATTAAGAAGAAAATTGCATCAAATACACAGGAAGCAATTTCAACTGGAAAATGCTACTTGAATTGGAAGTGGAATAGATGTACGGGTCAAATGGTTTCCAATATTATTTAAAATAATTACAAACCCCTCTTTATTCAAACGAAAATATTCAACACATCTGGGGCCGAATTACCGCATTCGTGATCGAGTACAATCGTTCGTAAATTTCCTTTTTGGGATTATCGCATTCGTTATTGAACAAGTGCTTTCGAAATTTCTGATTATAGCATTCGACAACGAGTACATAATTGAGTACCAGCTGTTTAAAGTTCACTCGTTAGCTCTGTGTCAATCGAAATTAATATTTTTTAAGTTGCGTGTGCAAAAAAGACAAAAATGTAAGTTTATAAATGCATATTTTACATAATAAAATTATTTACAGCTATATTCGTTTTAGTGGACAAATATAAACAAAAAAAAATGGCAGACAAAAAGATGTTTTGGCTCAGTATATGTTGGAGTACCAAGTAATCATTTCCAACAGTATGCTGGCATCCTCCACATGCTAAAATAGATATGGCTGCAGCTAATTGTAGTTTTGGCGGAAGTGCGGTAGACATATGTGCTTCGAAACACAGCTCGGAAAGAAGAAAATTAAACGCCTCTTTTGAAAGCAGGAAATGTTTAATATATCTAAAACATATAAACTGTTATGATATCTTTTTATTTAACACATTGTTGTCACAATACTACTATATATAAATGAAATTTATTTGTTGGTGGTTAGGCAATGTCTATATGCATTTCATTGGTGCTTTACCAAATTAAATTAAGTTAAAGTCTACTGACGATTTGGTAAAGCACCAATGAAATGCATATAGACATTGCTTAACCACCAACAAATAAATTTCATTTATAAAACATATAAAGAAATAAAAAAGGACAACAGAATATTGCAATTTACTTACGCATTTGGCGACAATGACATTGGATCACTTTTGTCTCGCATATCTCTTCTAATACGTACTGTACTATAATCGTCTTCAGAATCAGAAGACGATAAACACAAGAAGAATGTAGCCATTTTTCTTAACAATTACATTTGTTATTGCACAATATGTATTTTATTTCACAAAAATTGATTTTAAAAACCCACCAACATTTTTTTATTAACTTGAATTGCAATAAACATAGGACAGCTTCGTTTTAATTCCATTCAAATGTAAAAAACGATCTGGTACAATTTATAAAAATTTCGATACATTAGCTTTCGAGTGCAGTAATCCATCCATTCGATACGTTTCGAAATTTTATTCGATACGAAAGTCTACTCGATCACGAGTGCGGTAATTCGGCCCCTGTTTATATTAATACGTACACACATACATATGTATGTACATATGATATAGAGCTGTTTTTGTACACAAATAAAATTCTAAGTTTCTTCTGGTGAACTCAACGGATCTGATTTGTCTCTTAAACATCATCTTCTTAAATTTTCAGTCTTCCTCATTACTTTCTTCAAAAGGAATTAGAGAAACTGCAGTAACAAAAGCCATTTTATTGATCTAAAATCTATATTTTTAAATATTTGAGAAATGTCATTCACAAAACACAAAGTGAAAAGTTGTATTATAAGATTTTGTAGTTTTCTAATTATAACAATTATATGGAAATGAAACATAAGTGGAATATAAAATCGATCGACATCTATCACACATTAGTCGATTTAGAAAAGCGATTTACTTTTTAAATCGATCGATTTCTATCAATACCTGATTATTAAATTTCTCATATTTGGACTGTATTTAGTTTTTATTGTTTCCTTTTCAGAAAAACGAAAAATGTATAAAGAGTAAATTTCCAGTTTGTTATTGTTTTAAATATAAAATACACAATTTATGATGAAATAAAGCAATGGTTTGTTAAAAAATGTTTTTTTTATGTCCTTATTTAGTTTTAAAAAGAACAATTCTTCATATAAGGATGAAAAATGTTATTAATTTTATGTTTTTAAAACAGTTTACATAAATACAGTACACAGAGCAAATTATAGTTGAAAGCACAGAAACTTAAAAAACACGTCCGAACGCTTGAAATTCACGGAAAGTCTATATATATATATATATATATATATATATATATATATAAGTATATATATATATATATATATATATATATATATATATATAAGTATATATATATATATATATATATATATATATATATATATATATATATACAATATATATATATATATATATATATATATATATATATGTGTGTGTGTACATATTTAGATGAACATGTAGGTAATAACCATAGGATATATACATATATATCTAGGTATGTATCAACGCAGAATTGAAAAATAAATGATTTATAGATTCATATGTACATATATTTCCAGTAAATAAAATTCAAACCGATAAAATTACATACATACATATATTACCAGAACTTTGAGAGAAAAAAACTCTTAAGGTCTTAACTCTAAATGGTTAAGAGATGAATATAACAAAATATATATATATATATATATATATATATATATATATATATGTATATATATATATATATATATATATATATATATATATGTATATATATATATATATATATATATATATATATATTAGACTGGCCACTAAAAATAGATTGCCGATTGCTGGGCGAAAAAAGTTTCTTTTTGATACAAAATGCTTAGCATTAAAATTTGGTAGCGATCGGAGAACGTTTGAGCCTGCCGCCTTAATATAAAATAGACTTAAAGTTTGAAAAATCGAAATATATGGGAAAAATCAATGTTTTTATTGAAATACTTAAATTTTAATACATAAAACTAGTTTTAGTTGTTGATTTTTAATATTTAGTCGAATTGCCAATTAAATTACCATTAATTGGCAATAATTAATATAATAATTAAATTGTCTGTAACCAAGATTGCATTTTTGATTTCAGCTTGATAATATAAAGTCGGACAAATCATCAGCCTCTGCCGAAATGGAACCAACCACATCAAAAGTGATTACTCGTACGTCTGATAAAGTATTACGTCAAATATATTTGATTGGCAATGTGACACATCAAATAAGTGGAGCTAAATTACCCTCCAATCGACAAGTATTGCAAGTCTATTTTTATAATATTCGATTCGCCAAATTATCGCAGAAAGAAAGTGCAAGATTGGCAGTGAACGCTGCATCCCTTTTTTGGCTACAAGCCCGCTTACCGGTCCGTGATTTGTACAAATGTGCTGATAAATTGATAAAACTGTACAAAGAATGGTGACGTGTTTCCAAAAAGTCGTCGAAAGGGAAAGCGAACAAAGATCAGGCAGAATTTCTCGAAAATTTGTACAATCTCTTCGACATTGCTCACAACAACGCGTTGCAGATGATTCGCATTGGAGATGATCGGGAATTTTTATTGAAACAAAGACAAAAAGGGCGCCCCGGATGCATGATCGGAGTCGATATGCATTTATTCAGCCGTGAAAAGCGATCGCAGGAGCGAAGAGCAAGAGAAGAGTCACGAAAGCGAAAGTACGATGAGTCTCAAAACGTAGATATTGGTAAATATTTTTAATTTGCATTCTATAATACATATCAATTATTGGAATGAATGAATTCCTAACTTCTTTTATGATTTCATTCAGCGACTGAAGGAAACAATAGTGCTAGTGAAAGCGATAATATTTCCGACGACAACGATCCAACAATGGACGTGGACGATTATGACACTCAACCAGAGGAAAGAAGAGGCCGTACGCAATTAATAACACCACGTCTTTCAGCCGCTCTGGATGGTGCTAAGGTTTCCGATGGAAAAGCAATGCATATAATAATGGCAGTGGCAGAAGCCTTGCGTGTCAACGTTGATGAGCATGTTGTCAATCGAACGTCTCTCCAAAATTTACGAAGAAAGCACCGTGAAAAAGAATTTGAGAAGATTCAGGCCGAGTTCGTCGAAGACGTAATTAACTTTACTTTTGGTTTAATTTTAATTATATATATATTTTTTCCCGTAGATAAATAGTGCACAATCATTAGTTGTTCATTGGGATGGCAAATTAAGGGCCGGCCTAATATATATATATATATATATATATATATATATATATATATATATATATATATATATATATATATATATATATATACTAAAGTAAGAAAAAACAAATAAAAGTGCTATATTCGCCTGTGCGGGTACCAAATAAATGTATGTACCAAAAAATTTCGATTTTCCAACCATGGAACCGAAATTTTAATTTTTTTATACTAATATAATTTTTTCTGAAATATAAAATAGTTTTAATTCACTAAAAACACAACATTTGGGATTTAAGTGGGTACTTTTATGTACCAGATATATATCGATTTTCAAACTCTGGAAGCGAATTTTTATTTTTTACCAATGCAATTTTTAGTGACGTGTAACATAGTTTCACTTGACAAAAAAATTTAAATTTTCAAACTTTTTGGTCACCTTCATGTACCATAAAATATTTCATTTGACGAAATTTTGATTTTTTAAGATTTTAATACCAATTTTCTTCTTCCTGAATCATAAAACAGTTTTAACTGGCAAAAAAAAAACAACGTCATATACCTTTTTGGTTATTTTTACGCAGAATAAATATTTCAATTTCCCAACCCTAGAAACGCAATTTTAATTTTTTTTAACCAATGAAACTCCTAATGAGGCGTGAAATAGTTTTATTTAAGAAAAACTTAATATTTTTAACCATTTTGGTCACTTTCCTGTGCTACAAGATATTGCAGTTATCCACCTCTGGAATCTAAATTTTGATTTATTTTTAACTTTTGATACCAATTTTGTTTTTACTGAACCAAACAACAGTTTTAATTAGTAAAAAACCGACGTTAGTTGCCTTTTGGGTTACATTTATGTATAAAAAATATTGAAATTTCCCAGCCCTGGAAGCGAAATTTTAATTTTTTTTACCAATCCTAGTCTTCATTAGGTATGAAGTCGTTTTATTTAGGAAAAACTTAAAATTTGCAACCATTGTGTCAGTTTCATGTACTACAATATATTGTACCAAAACATACTTTAAACTTCCCAACCTTGGAAGTGAAACTTTAATTTTTGTTGTTTTTTTTACCATTGAAACTCTTCATGGGGTATAAAGTAGTATTATTTAAGAAAAATTTACAATTTTGAACCATTTTGGTCACCTTCATGAACTATAAAATATTGCACTTCTCCAACCCTGGATTCGAAACTTTGATTTTTTTTTTTGGAAATTTTTGATACCAATTTTGTTGTTCCTAAAATATAAAATAGTTTTAGCAAAAAAACAACGTCAATTGCCTTTTTGGTTACTTTTATGTATAAAAAAATTCAATTTCCCAGCCCGAGAAGCGAAATTTTAATTTTAAAATTTTTTTAGCAATGCAAATCTACATGAGGTATAAAGTAGTTTTGTTCTTAAAAAACTAAAATTTTGCAACCATTTTGGTTTTTATATGTACTACAAAATATTGCATGTACCAAAACAAAACGTTCATTTTCCCAACCCTGGAAGGGAAATTTTAATTCTTTTTTTTTACCAGTGCAACGCTTCATGAGGTATAAAGTAATTCTTTTAAAAAAACTTTCACATTTTTAACCATTTTGGTCACTTTCATGTACCATTAAATATTGCACTTGTCCATCCCTGGATTAGAAATTTTATTTTTAATTTTTGATACCAATTTTGTTCTTCCTAAATTATAAGACAGGTTTAGTTACAAAAAAAAACAACAACAACATCAGTTGCCTGTTGGATTACTTTCACGTAATTTGCTCCCCACCCCTGGAAGCAAAATTTCAATTCAAAAAATTTTTTTGGCCAATGCAAATCATCATGACGTATAAAGAGGTTTTGTTAAAGAAAAACTTAAACAAATTTTAATATTCCATCCCTGGAAAAAAATTTATATTTTTTTAGCTTTTAATGGACCATTGCCGCTTCCCAAAGCACGAAATAGGTTTAATTTACAAACAATAGAAAAATAATTAATTTTTGGTGTAAATTTTGCGTAGAGAATTAGTTGTAAGCTTCCCAGCTCTGGAACCATACTTCAGATCTTTCTGAATTTCAATAGCACTCTATTTAAGTTCATTTCCAATCCAACGGTTCAAGAACGAAGTCTCTAGTTCTTCTGGGCCTTTGGGAAAAGCGTATTTCACGTACAGACGGACAGACAGACGGACTTCGCTCAATTGTCATCGCTATTCATAAGGATCCAGAATATATATACTTTATGGGTTCCCATGTTGATATCGAAGAAATTACACACGGAATGACAAACCTATATATACCCTTTCACTTTTTTGTGAAGGGTATAAAAACAATAGTAATGCAAATCTGTGGTTAGCAGGAAAAAGTGATTATATGTACATATTTTTTTTTGAATTTTTTTGAAAGAGGCAAAACCTAAAATCTATGTATATTAATACTACTTGTATATTATTGATACGGATATGTTATTACTATGGATGCGTAGTTATATACGTAGTTAGATTTTTTTTTACTTATTATTATTATTTTTTTTAATATTTTTTTTTCTTAAGCACTTTTTACTCGGTAACCACTTAAAAATTTGATCAAAGTCATTAAATAAATATGGGAAACAAACTTACAATTTTTTTGGTGATTATTCCATCGACGTATGAAGGCCTCCAACGTACTGATGAATATATAAATATGTGTATAAGGGGTTGTGCATATTTCTCAAAGTTGAACATTATATTTAATTAATACTTGTTTGCTTACGAATTATACTTTTTCTTCTAGTAAATTACTTAAAAACAAGTAAAAACGTTATATTCGACCGGGTCGAATCTTAAATACCCTCCAAATATTTAGTAAGTGAATTTGAAATGTTTAACTTGGTGGGACAGAGTTCCTTTATATAATATCGTACGTCAACGCCTACTAAAGGGGGCGGGGTCCAAAAATATACAATATCATGTTTTCCACAGACGAACGTATGGGCATTGCTAGACCGTCTTAGACTTCATCACAATTCTCTTTAGGGTAGGGATAGGGTCATTTAGAGGGCAAAGGGGGAGAGGGGTTAAGGCAGAAACAGGTACACATAAAACTGTAAAAATAAATGCTTGGGATGATTATACACAAAATAAAAAAAAATGTATATTTATTTTTAATAGGGTCATTTAGCGGGCAAAGGGGGAGGAGGGGGTAGGGCAGCAACAGGCAGTCATAAAACTCTAAAGATAAATGCTTGGGATGATTATATACAAAATTTAAAAAAAAAAAATTTTTTTGGTAGGGTCATTTAGGGGGCAAAGGAAGAGGTGGGGGGGAGGTAGGGCAGAAATCGGCAGTCATAAAACTCTAAAGATAAATGCTTGGGATGATTATATACAAAATTAAAAAAATTTTTTTTTTTTTGGTAGGGTCATTTAGGGGGCGAAGGGGAAGGAGGTGGTAGGGCAGAGTAGTACCAGGTTTCGTCTCAGCTTCGTCATTAAAGCTTAAAAGTGTTATTTTTAAGGAATGTAGGCTTAAGTAAAACAATTTGTTAAATTTTTATGCTATTTTTGCCTATAATAACGCCCACTGAAGTGGGCGGGGTCAAAAAATATTTTTATTTTTTTTAATGGCTTCAAGTTTAAGGCGTTGAACCGTATTTGACATAAAAATATATCATTTGCTTAACAAAATAACCAAAAAACTATAAAAATTATGTTGTTTTTTCTGGGTTGGTTTAGTTCTTCTTAGGGGAACTTTTTTCCCTCTTGCCCGATTTAGCCCATCTTCGAACTTAACCTGCTCTAAGTTTTTAAATATATTTATGCCAAATTTCAAGAGTCTAGCTTTTTTCGTTTGGACTGAATCGTGATTTCCACAGACGGACGGACGGACATGCTCAGTTCGTCTTAGATTTCATCACTGATCAAGAATATATATACTTTATAGGGTCTGAGATGGATATTTCGATGCGTTACAAACGGAATGACAAAGTAAATATACCCTCCAAATTCTTTTTTGGAGGGTATAAAAATTGGATTGTTACTGTTTTTTTAGTGATTATCCGAAGGAAATATTTATATGTATATGTGTAAGTAGATAGCATGAATGTTAAGTTCGGCATAGGTATTAATAAAAGAAGTGTTGAAAGTAAGGAATATTATATAGAACATTTCTGTTAAAAGCATGGAATTATAGGTTTTTCGTAATTAATTATTATTTAGTTAATGCGCGCCCTTAAAGTCATTTACTCATTAAATTGAGGAACAAGAAATATTATACCTGGGTAGATTTTGGGCGTTTTAAACCTTATTTCTGTCGTGTTACTTTATGTACTTCAGCACCACATGTATGCAGGAGACAGACAAATTGTAGCTTGGATGATTTCGAGCACGTGGAATATCTTGATCTGTCTATATGTAGGAGAAAAATTTCGCTCCCATTAAAATCTCTAAGACAGATTTGTTCCGGGCTGACTGGGCGGGTATCAGGTTTTTTTATTTTATTTTTTTGAGTTTAGCGTGCTGTACAACTAGAGCTATATATATAAAAACGTAAGGCTGCACAACTCTAAGCGTCCTAAATATTTTCCATGTGTAGAAACTCCACAAAATCCCGGCATGTGTGGAACTTCTAAGTGCGCAGCTAATTGCTGACAAATTCTGGTCCCAGTTCATATGTGATGGTTGAACATATGCACGTATTGCGGCTTAAACCGAGCGATTTACTCGCTCACTTGTGTTAGCTTGAGTTGCCTTAGTTTGTTTACAAACATCGCAATTCCATACATACTCAGCAACTTGCTTAGTCATTCCTGGCCAAGAGAAAAATGTCTTTAACCATTTTAGGGTCTTCTCCACACCACCTTGAGCACTGAGAGGATGATCATGTGATATTTTAATTAAATCATTTGCCATTGACCGGGGAACCCAAAGTTTCCATGCTAGTTGTTCTTCTTCTTCGTTGCCTGTCGAATGTTCGATTTTCCTATTCACGAACCCGTCCACAATTTTAATATCCGGTAAGCGTTCAATCTTACCCTGAAGTCTTGCTATTAGTGCAAAATATTTCTGAGAATTGAATTCTTTCGATTCCAAATTGATTTCCGTAGAATTTTCTGTCTCTTCTGCAAAAACAGTGTCAATGCTAGAAACCTGAATACCTTCGTTGTTCTCTGCATACATGCGCGACAACGAGTCAGGGAAAACGTTCCGACTTCCCTTTCTATGGAGAATAGTGAAGCTGTAATGTAGCCCCCGTAATTTTAAGGCACATCGAGCAAGTCTGCCATGCAAGTCATTTTGGCTCATCAACCATTTAAGGGAGGCATGGTCTGTAACGACTTCGAATGAGTGTCCTTCAATGTATGCACGAAATTTGTTAATAGCAGTCACTGCTATTAACAAAAGGTAGTGAAAAGTTAGGATTATGTAGAACCGGGGCGGTACACAACGAGTTTTTCAGCTCTTCAAAATAAGATTGAGCGGCATCTGACCACACAAATTTCTTGCTTTTCCGTAACATATCCGTTAAAGGCGAAGACAAAGTGGCGAGATTGCGAAATTCCTAAAAATCGTCTCACTTGACGTACGAACTTTGGAAGTGGGTAGTCCCGTATGGCTTGCACCTTATCTGGGTCTGTCTTGATTGTACCATGACTTATCAAATGTCCCAAGTATTTAACTTGCTTCAGAACAAACTTGCTTTTCTCTACGTTAATGGTTAGATTTGCCTTCCTTTAGTTCATGAAGTACTGAGAGGTACTCGTCGAAAGTCTCTGTTATCAGCAGTAAATCGTATAAATATACAATGCCCAAAGGGCATAGTAAAGAACTGATACAGTGGACTACCCGGTACAGTGAAAGCTGTCTTTTCCCTTGATTCTGATTCCAATGGAATTTGCCAGAAAGCGTCCTTTAGGTCAAAACTAAAAATAAACCTGGCCTTTGGGTGTCTACTGCGAATTCCATCAATTAAGGGCAAAGGATAAGCATCCTCCACTGTGACACTATTAAGTTTTCTGGCATCCAAAAACAATCGTACTTTCCCGGGCTTGCGCACGAGTGTCACAGGCAACGACCAAGGGCTTTGCGACTCTTCGATTACCCCTAGTTGAAGCATTGTATATACTTCTTTAAATAACAATTCTTCCATGGCAGGTGAAATTGCAAAATGCCTTTGTTTTATTGGTTTGTTGTTACCTGTATCAATTGTATGTTCAACTAACGTTGCCCTACCTAGACCTTTCTTAGAGAATGAAGGAAACATATTTAATGCCTCTTCTAGTCTGCTTTTCTCTCCAACCGTCAGAGAATGAACATTACTCTCGGACTGTTCCGACTCAACCTGAATATCTGAGATATTTCCACAAAATAAATTCTTCTCGATTCTCCTCCAAAAATTATTTCGGTAGTAACACTTCCAACACTGGAATGTTGTCGGCCATCTAAAAATTCTGAATTTTTGGTAGGGGATGTTGTTTTCGCTCAAAAACTTTTCGGCGTAACACGATGAAAAACACGATATTGTGGCCCCAGTATCTATCATCCCTACTACGTCATCGTTGAAAATTCGAACTGTGGCAAAGGGTCGTAAGTCAAAGACACGCCTATCCGTAATTATAGCTGAACATATGTTTTTACGGGTTTCCATTACCCCTTTCCAAAATTTTCTCAGTCGTTCCTCAAAACAATCCTCAAACCTATGACCTACCTTGGCACAATTCCAGCACTCTAGTTCCTGTAGTTCATCAACTCCAATTACTTCTTCATTACTTGAAAGAACCTAACCTATCTCAGAAACGTTGGGGCACAAAAATCCTATTAGATCTATATTTATTTAACTCCTCATACAAAATTTCATGCCTCCTCATACAATCCCTCAATCCAGAAATAGAAGTAATGTTAAAACTGGTAACTCGTCTCGTTTATAAGAGGGAATCATTTCCTATACTCAGAGCACCCTGTGGCTGACAAGCTTGTGAAATGTCTAATAAATCATCTAATGATCTGCCTACATTTTTATCTCCAACACTTGCGATAGATCCTGGAGTTTTTGGCATAAACCTTTCCTGTAAATCCTTCTTCGATGGTCTACCTCTATTTGTGTATTTCTTGGGGATGGCGCCTTGATTCACCTGCTCAGGCTGCAATACCGTTTGCAGGTTCTGTTGTTCCTTCAACGTATGGTGTAAAATGTTATAACATTTAAGTCTTGTCTGTCGGCAGACAGTACTACACACGGGACAACTTTGCATCATTTGAATAGCTTTCACTATGCACTTGTTATGAAATATATGGTTACATGGTGTCGAAACTACTATATCGTCGACTTCATAATCCTTATTACATATCGTGCACTGTATTGGGTTTATAGCAGCAACAATAGTCGCAGCGTTTTCTTCATTCAAATTAATTGACATTATTAAAAGTCAATAGTGCTGTTGACTGAAGTAGTAGAACACGAGACTATGAAGCGGAGGGTCGTGGGTTCGAGCCCGCGCTGAGTCATGAAATATTGTGTTCAATTCTTCTGATCAGCATTAGTGCGTGGTTGTGTTAGTTGTTGCCAACCTGTTTCAATGATGAACATAATTGGCAGCGACTGACACTATCATGTACTAAAAGCAGAGTAACAGCACCCACCTTCGTCGGCCCTGTAGCAAAAATTAGCCGGCGAAGTAAAAGGTTGAAATAGGTACAAAAACAACTGTCTATCTTCTCAGCTTTCGTAATCTGTCCCCTCAATACTATTCCCTCGTTTTCAGTTCCGGCGCAGTGCATTGCATATATAGGGGTCTTCCCCTGAGTGCTGGTCCAAGATAAAAAAAAAGATATTTTACAGTTTCTTAAAACTTTGTATTTGGTTTTCAGCAAAAAAAGTGTGTTTACAAAAAAATTAATATAAAAACAAGGTCTGCTAAACTATGCAAGAAAAAAATTAGATTTCGCCTAAGTAATCCATATGACGAAAAAGACAAGTACTTAGAGATAGACGAAAAGTAGTCAGTTAGAGCAAATGTTTCAATGCTACGTAACTGCAATTCCGAAAGTTCCTATACCGCTAAGACTATACCATCACCATACTGATTACCTGCACTAGATTAAAATTTTAAATATATTTTTAACAGTATAAAAAGGAAGAAATAATCAATCCGATCAAAGAGGATAGTGCAAAACAATAATACCTGTTTTGCTACAGTAATTCCTTAGATGTCCGATTAAAATAACAATCATAAAAACAAACACATATGCCAAAAATAATATTACAAATTTTAGTCCTACTTTTACCTATATGTATATAATAATGAAAATTATGGTAATGTTTAATGGCCCCCCCCAAAAAATCTGCGTATTCAAAAGTTGCTAATAAAATAATAGAATAATTGTTATTTCGGGCCCCACGTTGGGCGCCATTCTTTTGTAACAGTTATTTGTCTGACTCTTCCAAGTTGATAGAAATGGGGTGATGGATGGATGGTAGAAAGGGGGTACACATATGTCAACCTATTCAGATGAATTTATTTTTTCGGATAAACATACATATACGTACATAGTTTTTTCCCATATAAGAAAAAAACTATATATAAATAGATTTCCCCGGGTGAAAAAAAAACCGTAGCACACGTGCTGGTAAAGCTAGCTAGTTCGGGGGATGGGCGGGGTTTTTGTTTTTTTCTTGTTTTTCAAATGACAATACACAATAAATAAAATTCATTCATAAAAAGAAACTACTTCATCATTACATGAATTCAATATTTATTTACAGCAAAAAAAAAAATTATATTAGATAAAAACAACAATAAAACAAAATTTATATATATATATATATATATATATATATATATATATATATATATATATATACATATATATAAATATATATATTGTGTGTGTGTATACTTATGTACATGTAGGTAATAACCATAGGATATATACATATGTATCTAAGTATGTATCAACGCAGAATTGAAAAATAAATCATTTATATATACATATGTAGCAGGAAAAACTGATTATATGTACATATTTTTTTTTTAATTTTTTCGAAAGAGGCAAAACCTAAAGTCTATGTACTATATACTAATACTACTTGTATATTATTGATACAGATATATTATTACTATGGATGCATAGTTATAGTTAGATTTTTTTTTTATGTATTATTATTTTTATACCATCCAAAAAAGAATTTGGAGGGTATATTCACTTTTTCATTCCGTTTGTAACGCATCGAAATATCCATCTCAGACCCCATAAAGTATATATATTCTTGATCAGTGATGAAATCTAAACGAACTGAGCATGTCCGTCCGTCCTTCCGTCTGTGGAAATCACGATTCAGTCCAAACGAAAAGACCTAGTCTTGAAATTTGGCCTAACTATATTTTGAAGCTTAGAGCAGGTTAAGTTCGAAGATGGGCTAAATCGGGCAAGAGGGAAAAAAGTTCCCCTAAGAAGAACTAAACCAACCCAGAAAAAACAACATAATTTTTAAAGTTTCTTAGTTATTTTGTTAAGCAAATGATATATTTTTATGTCAAATACGGCCCAACACCTTAAACTTGGAGCCATAAAATAAAATAAATTTTTTTGACCCCGCCCACTTTAGTGGGCGTTATTATAGGCAAAAATAGCATAACAATTTAACAAATTGTTTTACTTAAGCCTACATTCTTTAAAAATAACATTTTTAAGCTTTAATGTCGAAGCTGAGACGAAATCTGGTACTTCTCTGCCATACCCCCTCTTTCCCCTTCTCCCCCTAAATGAAAAAAAATTTTTTTTTAAATTTTGTATATAATCATCCCAAGCATTTATTTTTAGAGTTTTATGACTGCCGATTTCTGCCCTACCCCCTCCTCTTCCTTTGCCACCTAAATGACCCTATCAAAAAAAAAAAATTTTTAATTTTGTATATAATCATCCTAAGCATTTATCTTTAGAATTTTATGACTGCCGATTTCTGCCCTACCCCCTCCTCTTCCTTTGCCCCCTAAATGACCCTATCAAAAAAAGAAATTTTATTTTTGTATATAATTATCCCAAGCATTTATTTTTAGAGTTTTATGGCAAAGGTGAAATGTTTCCCCCACAGCCCTTGCCAGAGCGACCCCGCCAAAATGCAGTTTTATACCCTCCAAAGGGAATTGGACCCCATAAAGTAAATATATCTTGATCAGTGATGAAGTCTAAGACGGTCTAGCAATGGCCATACGTTCGTCTGTGGAAAATATGATATTGTATATATTTGAACCCCGCCCCCTTTAGTGGGCGTTGACGTACGATATTATATAAAGGACCTCTGTCCCACCTAGTTAAACATTTTAAATTCACTTAATAAATATTTGGAGGGTATTTAAGATTCGACCCGGTCGAATATAACGTTTTTGCTTGTTTTCTATCTTTTTATTTCTTAACCCATTAAGGCCCTGCGTTGCGTTTTCGCACCACTCATTTCAATCACCTCTCAGCACTACCCATATTAATTTATATGAAAACTAAAGATCAGGAAATAGATTCTAGTTTATAAACTAATCGAAGTGTTTCAGGATTTTTTTCTTAATTAAGTTTTTTACATAAAAAATTAAAAAAAAAAAATCAGTTTTTCTTAGTTTTTCGGTAATTTTACAAAAACAAACAAAAAAAATACCAATAAACAATATTTGAACGAGTGAGTTTTAATGAAGGTAGCTAATAGATGTATATTTAGGTATTTGTTATAATAATAAACTTTATTATGCATCTAACATGTTTTTTATGGGTGACAATACGTGTGATGCGAAAACGCAACACTGGGCCTTAACAGTATGCACTTCTTCAGTATGCACTTCTTCACTTCCTACAAGCTAGTAGTTCATTTATCAAGTTTGGGATATTTTGCAACAGGTATTGTTTGAAAACAAATTAATTTGTTGGTTTTTTATTACTACTGACATATGTATCTACGTATATATGTACATACATGATTTTATAGGTACAGTTAGAGAAAACCGGAAAAGCAATGCGAAACTATCTTCGCCTAAAATTTTTAAGAAAAAGGAACGTGGAAGCTTTGATTACTGCTATGATTCACTAAACGAAATAGCTGCTGTGCGCTGGAATTCAGTTGTTACTGTTTTATCAAACTGCGTACCTATCTGTAGAGCCATTGAAACAAGCTAAACGATACGACCGTAAAAATAAAAAAAATTATTAATATCCCAATGCCAAACGCCATTTACCATTGCAATAAGACAATGGGTGGAGTTGACTTATTTGACAACGCGATAAATAATTATCGCATTCAAACTAGAGGCAAAAAGGTACTGGCCACTTTTTACCAATGCCCTAGACGCAGCTCTTGTAAACGCTTGGAAACTGCATTGTGTCTTGAGAAAAGAAGAAAAGACAGCTCCTATTTCGCAACTGGAATTTAGAATGTTCGTGATTGAATGCTTGTTGAAATCGGAAAATGTTGAGAGGATAAAAGCCAAAAGCAGTGTTTCATCTCCACTACCACCTGTTCGATCAGATCGTATTGATCACACTATTGTTCGCCAACATAGAATATTGCGCTGTCGACAATGCAACATTCAAACCATTTATAAATGTGGGATATGTAATGTAGCTGTGCATCCCAAGTGCTTCAATGCTTATCATAATTAAAAATATTTTATGTTTTTTAATAAGTTTATGCTAATTACTATGATTTTAAGGCATTGAATAAAAATTTTAAGTTTACAAAAAAGGTAAAATTTATATCGTTAAAGCCCAGCGTTGCGTTTTCGCAACACGGATTAACTCGGCTCCCACCGATTCCATTTTTTTAAAATTTTATTCGTATTATATTAGGGCCAAAACAAATATGTTCTGAAAATTTCATCGATGTAGCTCAACGTATACGATGCTGGGCCTTAATGGGGTAAGCACTTTTTACTAGGTAACGACTTAAAAATTTGATCAAAACAATTAAATTAATATGGGAAACAAACTTAAATTTTTTTTGGAGATTATTTCATCGACGTATGAAGGACTCCAACGTGCTGATGAATATGTAAATATGTGTATAAGGGGTTGTGCATGTTTCTCAAAGTTGAACATTATATTTAATTAATACTTGTTTGTTTACGACTTGTTTGCTGTTAGATTTTTGTTAGCAAAAGAATTATACTTTTTCTTCTAGTAAATTAATTAAAAAAAATCAATGAGTGTTCGAACTCACGGGCGATGTGTTAACACCTTTTTGTTTATTTATTTTATATTAAACCCAAAAAAAAACAAAGAGAATGCAAAGCAACAGACAAATGTACATACATACATTGTTATGTTTGTACATAAGCTACATACGTTGCTGTCTTGCTATCTCATTTTTATATATGTACGTATAACCACGTCACTATTCTCTTTGCTATGCATAATCACTTTCAATACCGACTGCCAAGCAACGAACAAACACATACTCTTGCATCTTACACCTTACACTTGCGTATGTATTGAAACTGATAGTTTACTGCCCTAGAGGCGCGCGTATAGATGTTAACACATCAAAAAATTGGATTGTTACTGTTTTTGTTTTTTAGTGATTATCCAAAGGAAAAATTTATATACATATATGTTAGTAAATAGCATGAATGTTAAGTAGGGCATAGGTATTAATAAAAGAAGTGTTTTAAGTTAGGAATGTTACATAGGACATTTTTGTTAAAAACCTGGAATTATATGTTTTTAGTAATTAATTATTATTTAATTAATGCGCGTTCTTAAAATCATTTACTCATTAAATTGAGGAACAAGAAATATTATTCGTGGGTAGATTTTGGGCATTTTAAACCTTATTTCTGTCGTGTTACTGTGTGTACTTCAGCACCACATGTATGCAGGAGACAGACTAATTGTAGATTGGATGATTGCGAACAGTTGGAATATCTTCATCTGTCTATATGTAGGAGAAAAATGTCGCTTCTATTAAAACCTCTAAGACAGATTTGTTCCGGGCTGACTGAACAGGAGTCGGGTTTTTTGGGTTTCTTTCTTTTATTTTGTTAAATTTTTTTTGTATGAGTTTAGCGGGCTGTACAACTCGAGATATATAAAAACGTAAGGCTGCACAACTCTAAGCGTCCTCAATTTTTTTCACGGGCAGAAACTCCACAAAATCCCGGCTCTTCACTTTATGTTAAATCACTAATGTGATTTGATTTATGTTTCTCCAGCAGATTGTTTTTTTTCTTTTACGTGCGAATGAGATCTGTGTACTTTGCTGCTTACTCAATAAATGTGCAATATGAATCATGATCGCTCGAAGTTTAAGCGAAGGTACAATAAGTATTGGAAAAAAATATATGTACACGTGCAGCTTGCTGATTGGTTGAACATTTATTTCGCACTCATAAAGATCACGTGAGATGTTGGTCTTAACGAAACACGTCATAAAGGAACACATGGTCATTTAGAGACCAAAAGGGAGGAGGTGGTAGGGCAGTACCAGTTTATGTCTTAGCTTCGTCATTAGAGCTTAAGATTATGATTTTTAAGGAATGTAAGCTTAAGTAAAACAATTTCTTAAAATTTTACACTATTTTTGCATATAATAACGCCCACTAAAGGCGGTGGGGTTCAAAAATGACTAATTTTTATTTTATGGCTCCAAGTTTAAAACGTTGGACCTTCTTTAATATAAATATATACCATTTGCTTAACAAAATTACAAAAAAACGCTAGAAATTATGTTGCTATTTTGAGGTTGGTTTAGTTCTTCTTAGGGGAACGTTTTTCCCTCTGGCTCGATTTAGCCCATCTCCGAAATTAACCTGTGCTATTGTTCAAGATATGTTTATACCAAATTTCAAGAGTCTAGCTCTTTTCGTTTGGATTGAATCGTGATTTCTACAGACGTACTTACATGCTCAGAACGTCTTAGATTTCATCACTGATGAACAATATATATATTTTATGGGGTCTCCGATGGATATATCGCCGCGTTACAAACGGAATGACAAAGTGAATATACCCTCCATATCATTTTTTGGAGGGTATAAACATGTTTGTGTGTGCAAAGATAATACATTCTACCGGATTTTAAAGTGCAAACATTACGCTCGCTGATGTGTGTTGAGTTGCCCCTCTCAAGTTTGGTGTGTTTGCAGGACGTATACGTGAAGAGAGTTGTAATTTTTTTATTGACAGGCCGAGAGTTGGAAATCTACGTATTTATTTACGGCGTATGTCTCCTTCTAAACGAAGGGGTATCTATATTTTAAATTTCACCAAAATCAAATTGAGACCCAGAAATTGTCCCCATTACTTCTTCCTGGTCCTAGTTTCATTTAAATCTATATGAACGTTTTGGAGGGTCAGAAATTTTCCCCGTATAAGTTCAGTGATGGGCTAAATCGGGCAATAGGGGAAAAAGTTCCCCTAAGAAAAACTAAACCAACCTCTAAAGAACAAACTAAATTTTTAAAGCTTTTCTGTAATTTTATTAAGTAAGTGATATATTTTTATAGGTCCAACGCGTTAAACTTCGAGCCATAAAATAAAAACAAATAATTTTCCGACCCCGGCCCTTTTGTGGGCGTTAGTATATGCAAAATAGTGTAAAAATTTAACAAATAATTTAACTTAAGCCTACTTTCTTTAAAAAAAAAAATTTTAAGCTTTAATGACGAAGCTAAGACCTAACCTGGTACTATTCCGCCCTACCCCCTCCTCACCCTTTGTCTCTAAATGACCCTGTCAAAAAAAAAAAATTTTTATTTTAATTTTATATATAATTATCCCAAATATTTATTTTTAGACTTTAAGACAAAGGTGAAATGTCTCCCCAAAGGGCATTGCCAGAACGACCCCGCCAAAATACAGTTTTAATAGTTTTAATATATGTATTCTTGATCAGTGATGAAGTCTAAGACGATCTAGCGATGCCCATAAGTTCGTCTGTAGAAAACATGATGTTGTCTATTTTTGAACCCCGCCCCCTTCAGTGAGCGTTGACGTACGATATTATATAAAAGAACTCTGTCCTACTAAGTTAAACGGGATAGCTCGTAGTATCATCGGATGACAGGACTGTGTCGATGGAGTTATATACAGAAATTTCAGTGGTTATACCCTCCAAAGTGCTGCTTGCAGGGATCTGAATGCGCAGCTTAGCTAGTTTACGGAACATGCCTTAGCCTCTTCAGTATCCAATGACCGTCTATGCGTGCAAAACCACACCCTACCGGAGGGGTCCCTGTTTTTGGCAGAACATAGCAGATCTAGAGTGGACGCTCGATAAAAATCCGTAATAATGGGTGTTACACGTACCGTGCCCATGGTATAAATGGCACTACGTTAGTGTGTCTTATAACGGTGTCTTCCGGATTGAGGCGTTATCCGGTTGTAATTTATGCCTGCAATCAGCAAGGGAAGCTGCTGTTTGCTTTATTTTTACCCCCTTTCACAAAAACAAAAATATGGATGAAAATGAAAATAAAGAATTAACAAAAGAAATATACGATGTGTCTATGGCAATAGAACAAATGTGAGGGCTCACAGAAGCCCACTAACATTACAGACGATACCGCAATGGTAGTGGATTTGGATACTGCTACAAGTGTGGTAACAGTCACCACGGATGAAGAAGATGCGCTCTTGGAATCGCAGCCTAGTACGCAACGCTCAAAATCCAGCGTATCTCCAGCCAAGCGAGAAAAGGTACATCCAAAACTGTGTGGCACAGCACGAAAACGCCTTAAGGTGTACCTATCACAAGTCATGAAAATTGAGGAGGCAAGAGAACTATGCCTAAAACCCTTCAAGTACGCAGTAAGCATTCTAACCTCAAAATTCCTAGGTAGAGAGGTCGATCAGATGGGTCAACTCCTGAAAAGCCAAGCTCTCCAAAACGGGCGACGGGGTCTCTTGCGGGTGGCTCTCAAGTAGCCAATAGCTTGAGATAGTCTGAGATGGCGAAGGACACCCAAACTGATCGTCCTTCTTAAGGGGAGGTTGCTCAGGTTGTCAGGTTGGCAGTTATCCCTCCTGACTTCCCAGCTATTATGTGGTCAGACGAAAAGATGAAAATAATTCAAACGGCAGTCCTGGATAAATTTGTGGAGCTAAAGAAGGGCTCTATAAAACCGCAATTTGTAGGCTGTACGTTTAAAACGGGCTAGATGATTTTCAACTGTAAAGGGGAGCAATCTGCGAAATGGATGAGGTAACATGTTCCCTCGTTAAGCCATGGAGCAATGCGACCCTGAAAGTGATATCGGAATAAGAGGCTCCACACTCGGAAGTGTACGTTGGACATTTCCCGGGAAAGCCTGAAACTCCACCAACGAGAATCCTGTCACTAATAGAAGGGCAAAATGAAGATCTCTCAGTGGAGTACTGGAAGGTTCTGAACAGGGTCAGCAAGGGAAGTATAGCTGAACTTACCTTCGCAATTGACCCAAAATCAGTCTCCGTAATGAAAACGAAGGGACATAGCGTAAGCTTTGGCTACGGAACAGTTCAAATAAGGCCTGCTAGACGTCAACCAGCAAAGGCATTGAGCGTCGTACCCAATAGGGCAAAACTTGGTAGCAAGACCGGACAGGCCAAGTCAAGGAATCGGGACGGAAAAGTTCCTGTCATTCCTGACGATAAACCGTCCTGCTCAAAGGTACCAAGCAGGCTCCGGCTGGAACGGTAATCTAGGCCAAAGGGGACTCCAAAGCCCCGTTTTGTCTCCGGGAGAACCAACCAGTTCGGTGAAGAGTACTACTTCTTCAGCGAATAAGCCACCACTGCAAAAGGGATCAACAGATACGGGTGGCATAGAGTGAATATCAACAGGCCAGGTAAGGGATACAGCGATTCTGCGGAAAGAACGGTGCTCCTGGGTTCCAATCGTGGACAAAAATGGCCAAGCGTGAGGACAAGCATTAATGCTAACCTCAACAGCCCACATCCAAAAGAATAAAACCAACAGGCAGCTTAAGTGCCTCCAAGTGAACCTGCATCACGCCAAGGCAGCGTCAGGCGTGCTATGCCGCAGGTTCACTACAGACGTCCTGGATATTTGTGTTATCCAAGAACCGTGGGTAAACTCTGCGGGTCATTAAAGGGCTCCGAAACAACCAAAGTAAGCTTATGTACAACAATAAAGTGACGAGGACCAGAGTGGCCATATTCGTCAGAAATAATATAAACTATTTTCCTATTTCAGAATTCATAGATGGCGATCTAGTGGCAATTCGGGAAAATGTTCCATCAGTGGAAGAGGAACGTGAGATCGTGCTAGCTTCTGCCTACCTGCCGGGTGAGGTCGATCATACGCCTACGGCAGAGGTTTCCAAGCTGGCAGCACATTGCCAAAAAAAGAACCTAGGCATGCTGATATGCCGTGACGCCAACGCATACCACACGGTTTGGGGAAGTACTGACACCAACAAACGAGGGGAGTGTTTACTAGAATTCATCTGTAGAAATAATATATATATATATATATATATATATATAAATATATATATATATATATATATATATATATATATATATATATATATATATATATACATATATATATATATATATATATATATATATATACATATATATATATATATATATATATATATATATATATATATATATATTTATATATATATATATATATATATATATATATATATATATATACTGAACAGGGGCAATGAGCCCACCTTTACGAATGTTACTAGACAGGAGGTCCTTGATCTCACCTTAAGTAGCAACAATATAGCACATGCTATAAACAATTGGCAAGTATCTAACGAGATATATATGTCAGATCACCAACATATACGGTGTGATATAGACTACTGTCCGACGGGGGAGGAACAATTCCGTAATCTTAGAAACACGGATTGGGATCCATATCGCGAACGGCGAACACTTTTCAGGGGGATTAGTACATAGTCCTATTGAAATAGATTTTGAATCTAGTGAGCTTTGTGAGAATGTTCAAAATGCCTTCAGGAACAGTTGCAGGCTAAGGTTAAAGAAACCATAAAGGGACGTACCCTGGTGGAACGGTGGATTAGAGGAACTGAAGAGGGAAACAAGGCGCCTTTTTAACAGGGCCAAGAACACGGTTGACTGGGTCACCTACAAGTCTGCACTCACTACCTACAATAAAGCACTTAGGGAATCTAAAAGGTTAACATGGCGGACGTACTGCGAAAGGACAAATAATTTGCCTGAGACAGTACGGCTACAGAAGGCCTTATCACAGGATCATTCAAATGGTTTTGGTACACTGAAACGACCTGACGGGACGTATACAGACTCACCAGAAGGAACATTTGCACTTCTTCTAGATACACATTTCCCAGGATCACAGCCAGTAAATCAGATTTCGTTTCCGCAATGGACATCTAGGTGTACCAACAGGGACCGCAGGTTGGCGGAAAGTATCTTTGGAAATAGACAAGCAAGCTGGGCATTGTCTAAATATAGCCCTTATAAATCTCCGAGTCCGGATGGCATCTATCCGTGCCTTCTTCAAAAGGGTCGAGATTATATTGTTCCACAACTGTCCAGGATTTTCAAATCAAGCCTACCGAAGGCTTGGTGTATGGTTAAGGTGGTTTCTATACCAAAGTCTGGTGGTAGATCCGAACATCTTCCAAAATTATTTAGACCAATCAGTCTCAGCTCGTTTTTCCTGAAATCGATGGAGAAACTGCTGGACAGTTACATATGGAGGAATTTTCTCACAGTGTATCCCATTCACAACGAACGAACGGGCTGACTGTCTAGCGAATAGAGGAGCCCATCGTAAATTCATAGGACCGGAACCCTTCTTTGGCATCTCAGAAGGATATGTCAAAGAACAGAATGACTCCTTGGCTCGAGTGGAGTTTAATCGCCACTGGAAAGCCCTTCACAGCCTAATAGAGGCAAAACATTTCATAACGTTATCTCGGAACAAATCCCAAAAATCAATGCTGATGGGCAAGAAAGACTTCAGATTATTAACGGGTTGGTTTACCGGACACTGCGGTCTCAGACGACAGCAGATTACCATGAGCAATTCTAAAACCAAAGTGTGTAGACTCTGCGGAGCAGAGGAGGAGACACCGGAGCACCTTCTCTGTGACTGTCCGGCAGTGGCGTCGTGCAGGAGGAGGTTCCTCGGAGGAAATTTCATGACTCCAGGGGAGGTGTACCATATCCCACCGGGTAGAGTAATTGGCTTTATTCGTAGCCTCAATCTACATCAGTGAACACTTGGGCTGCACAAAAGTTCATTTGGGTCGCGGTGCTTATGGCCTCATATAATAATAATAATACCCTCCAAAAAGGAATATGAAGGGTATATTTAACATTCCTACTCGTACCTTAATCCTCTTGTTTTTAATTTTTGTAGATTCAACTATGATCTTGTTGATCCATTTTTGAGGTTATGTCGTGAATATAATTATTTGTCTGAATTCGTTAATTATTCTTTAAGTTCCAATGCTCTGAAACATAAAATTATTGTTTATCTTAATTCCTAAATTTTGTACTTTATTTTTATTTTGCTCGAATATTGTACTAATAGTCTGTAAGCATTATATCCATTGACTATACATATATTTAAATAAATAAATAAATATTCACTTTGTTATTCCGTTTGTAACGCAGCGAAATATCCATCTGAGACTCGATAAAGTATACATATTCTTGATCACTAATGAAATCTAAGATAATCTGAGCATGTACGTCCATCCGTCAGTCCAAACAAAAATAGCTAGGCTATTGAAATTTGGTTTGAATACATCCTGAAGAATAGCACAGGCAAGTTCGGAGATGGGCTAGATCAAGCAAGAGGGAAAAAAGTTCCCCTAAGAAGAACTAAACCAACCCATAAAAAACAATATAAATTTTAAAGTTTTTTCGTAATTTTGTTCAGCAAATGATATATTTTTATATTAAAGAAGGTCCAAAACATTAAGATTGGAGCATAAATTTTTGTTGACCCCGCCCCCTTTAGTGGGCGTTATTATATGCAAAAATAGTGTAAAAACTTAACAAATTTTACTCAAGCCTATATATCTTAAAAATGACATATTTAACCTTTAATGACAAAGCTGAGACGTAACCTGGTACTACTCTGCCCTACCCCTGCTTCCCCTTTGTCCCTAAATGACCCTATCAAAATTTTTTTTTTTTATTTTGTATATATTTATAACAAACATTTATTTTTAGAGTTTTTTGACAAAGGTGAAATGTCTCCCTCACAGCACTTGCCACACCGACCATGCCAAAATACACTTTTAATACTCTCCAAAGAAAATTGGACCTCATAAAGTATACATATTCTTGATCAGCGATGAAGTCTAAGACGGTCCAGCAATGCCCATACATTCGTCTGTGGAAAACATTGATATAGTCTACTTTTGGACCCCGGCCCCTTTATTGGGAGTTCACGTACGATATTATATAAAGGAACTCTGTGCCACCAACTGAAACATTTTAAATTTGCTTGTTATATATTGTGGGTGCTGTTGGCTGAAGTAGTAGAACACAAGACTATGAAGCGAAGGGTCCTGAGTTCGAACCCGCTCTGAGTCATGAAATATTGTGTTGAATTCTTCTGATCAGCATACCGAGGTTGTGTTAGCTGTTGCCAGCCTGTTTCAATGATGAAGGCATAGTCACTGGTCACTGAACATAATTGGCAGGGACTGACACTATCGTGTACTGAGAGAAGAGTAGCAGCACACATCTTCGTCGGCCCTGTAGCAAAAATTAGACGTCGAAGTACAAAGGTTGAAACAGCTATCTTCTTACCTTTCCTAATATGTCACCTCAATACTATCCCTCCGTTTTCAGTTCCGGCGCAATGCATTGCATATATAGGGTTCATCCCCTGAAAATAAAAAATATTTGCAGGTTATTTAAGATTCGACACGGTCGAATATAACGTTTTTTCTTGTTTTATTTATTTTCGCAACAGTCTCATTTTTTGGTGCCAGTATGGTTCTTTCACACAGCTAATTTTCATCGAAAATTTTTTGTTGCAGATTCGGAAAAACTTGATTAATGAGTTCGTCTTCCTACTCCACTACATGGCAAAATTGTGGTGTGAAATGAACCATACCTTCTTGGTCGGTGCTAAGGTGACCCTCACTAATTTCGCTGAATAACTGGACTCGCATGTTAGATAAAGTTTTCAACTTAGGTTGACAGAAATGAGGCTTTAAACGTGCAATAATTTCAACTGCTGCAGTGCCTCTCCCGATAACTGGTAAAGTCTGCCTAAAGTCCGCTGCCAATAACACTACTACACCACCTATTACCTTTCGATTGCTTTGAATGTCTTGTAGACAGCGATCAAGCGTCTCGAGGTCGCGTTTGTGTGACATAGTGCACTCGGCCCACACGATCAGCTTACATTGTTGCAACAGGGCACCGCGGGTACTGATCTTACTGATGTCGTTGGGGTTTATTCGCTTGCCAGATTAAGAGGTTATTTAAAAACCGAGTATGCCGTTCACCCACCACTCAGTAATGTTGCAGGAAAAGGCAAAAGCAAATTAAGCAAAAAAGTTTTGCCTGTACCGCCTGGGGCAACAAGAAAAAAGACCGACTTCACCACAATCGACTCGCTCTAATATTTTGTAATAATTGACTGTTTGCTCAGGTAACAAACGGTATCGCAATAAAACGGTATTGTAGCTTAGCTCTTTGATGAAATCTGTCGACAGCTCTCCTCAACGCTGTGGTGAGGACATACCGAAGTCAGACAATTTTTTCCCGGAAATCGATGTTGTTTTTTTCTCTATAAGTCTCAGTGTCTCATCCAAACATAGATCATTATTGACTTTATCCATCCTTTCAAATCTGTGTAATATATCTGTTGAAGGAGTACAACAATCTGTTGCTTAATTGCACCACTGTAATACTGCATTTTTCTTTTAATACATATTCGTATCTTGAATATGAGTCGTACGCTGATTGGCTGTTACATTCAGTTATTAATTATTCTCAGCTTATCTTACTTATATATACTTTTTCTTATTCCTTACTTTTACCTTTTTTTAGTTCTAACCTTTGTTAAATAAAGAACCCACACTTATTTTAATAAGACAACAGGTTATGGGCCCAGGAAAGCTTAATTAAATAAAAGGCTAAATATTTAATTAAAATAAATCGTTTAACATGAGAGGAATCCATCCATATTTACCACCGGCTAAACTGTAGCATTTATAGGTTGTGGAACTTTAATGTATATGCAGTACTAAAAGACCATGGGCTACTAGATATAGTACAAGGGAAGTCAAAATGCGAAAGCTTGCTAAGCCAAGAGCAAAAGGATTTATGGACGAAGCGTGATGGTAATACTTATATCTTCAATCGATATAGATCAAGCAAATCATGTGTTGTCATGTACTACATCAAACGAGTTGTACGAAAAGTAACAAAATGTCCATGACAAACAAAGTGAGGTGAAAGTAATGTGCTTATATGAAGAGTATTTTTCTTTAAAAATGCAAGAAGACGAGTCAGTTGCAGCATATGTATCAAAGGCATCATCGTTAGCTGCAGAAATAGAAGCGCGAGGTGAAAACCTATCAGATAATATGAAAATGGTACGAATCATTAGCAGTTTACCGCAAAGGTATCAAAATTTTGAAGCCGTGTGGTACAACATAAAAGAATGCAGAACTATAGAAAATTGAATGGCAAAACTGCAACTAGAAGAAGATCAACTCAAAAAGAACAACGATGCATAGATGACAGAAGCAGCCTTTAATGTGAATTCAGAGAGGAAGAGAACATAAAAATGCAATTTTTGTCACAAACTGGGACATTGGGAAAAGGAATGTCGCGTGAGGAAAAAACCAATTAAGCAGGAACAAGAACGTTTTAGAAACAAAACCGACGATGAGGTTGCATTTATTGCGTCTACTACAGATATCATATCAACCCCAGATAGATATATTTGGATTGCTGATTCTGCTGCTACCGAACATATGACTTCACGAAAGGAGTGGTTCCGTGACTTACAGCTTACAAGTGCAAACCGATTTGTTTACATTGCTAATAATGAGAAACTACCCATTAAAGGTTTCGGTACTGTTAACATCAATGCTCTTGTAAATAGAAAGTGGATACCTCGAGTACTTAAAAACGTCCAATATGTTCCACAACTTAAACAAAGTTTATTCTCTACTGGTTCAGCAACAACCAAAGGTTTCTCAATGTTGATTGAATCGACAAATTGTGTTCTGAAAGATATAGACAATAATGTTTTGGCAACAGGTGCTCGCGATTCTAAAAACCAATTTCGCATGATATTTCAACTGAGAAGTAATCATGTGGCGAACTCAGCAAAACAAGACTCTCTCCAACAATGGCATCGCAGGCTGGGACACATAAATACCGGAACAATAAAGAACATGTGCGACAAAAATTTGGCTGATGGAATATGTATGACAGATAAAAGTGATTTCCTTTGCGAAGACTCTAAGCGGGTGTCATCACACAGAAAAATTTAAAAACGTGATATTGCAAAGTGTGAATGTTTCCACGTGGACTTGTGTGGCCCAATAAGTGAAACGGGTTTTGGAGGAGTTCTATATTCCATGTTGTTGAAGGACGAAAGCACATCCTTCAGGTATGTTTATTTTTTATCAAACAAATCTGAAGTATTTGAAAAACTTAAATGTTTCTTTCCTATGGTGCACAACATGACTTGTGAACGGGTGAAATATATACCGTGTGATAATGGTAAAGAGTTTATCAACAAAGATGTTATTGAGCTGCTGTTAAACAATGGAATTATTCTGGAAAAAATATCGCCGTACACTCCAGAACAGAATGGTTTCATTGAAAGAGACAACCGGACAGTTCAAGAGTCAGCCCGTACGATGTTACTTGCGAGTGGCTTACAAAAGCACTTATGGCCTGAAGCAGTAAGAAAAGGTGTTTATGTTCGTAACAGATCCGCGTCCGCAAATAGTTCAAAAGCGAATTTCGAAAGTTGGTTTGGTAAGAAGCCAGATTAAGGCCATATAAAGGTTTTCGGCACTGAATGTATGATCTATCAACCTAAGCAACTTGGAAGAAAGAAATGGGATGCTAAGGCGAAAAAAATGTTTTTGCTTGGGTATGAACCTACAGCAAAGAATTTTCATCTGACTATGAGACAAAAAGGATTATAATTAGCTGCGACGTTGTTTTCAATGAGAAAACAATAAACCTTGCATCATTTCCAGAAGAAGAAGAAGACAAAAGTGACATAATTAGTGAACAGCACTAATGTTTGCAGCTTTGTATCCAGACTTGATATAGCGTATGCAGTTGGAGATATAAGCAAGTATACTGAAAACCCGAAAAATGTTCATGTTCAAGCCTTAAAGAGGATATTTCGCTACTTAAAAGCGACTGTAAACTGCTCCATTGAGTATAAGTCGAATAACTCAATGAAATTTGAAGGATATACAGAAGCAGAATGTATGGCGGCAAATGAAGGTGCAAAAGAAGCAATTTGGCTTCAACAGTTGTTAGCAGATATTGGTTATTTTTCTAATTCAGCTATAACTCTTAATATCGATAACCAGGGAGCACTTCGTTTAATAGGAAATCCTGAACTACACCATAGTACAAAACATATCGACATAAGGCTACAGTTTATCAGAGAACTTCAGAAGAATAAGAGTATTGAATTAAAATATGTCAGTAGTGAATTACAGCGTGCTGACGTTTTCACAAAGCCTTTAAAAAATCAACGTTTCAAAAACAATTTAGAACTTTTGGGGATGTTGCAATTGAAGCAATGAGTAAGAGTGTTGAAGGGATACATCGCTTAATTGCATCACTGTAATACTGCATTTTTTCTTTTAATACATATTCGTATCTTGAATATGTGTCGTACGCTGATTGGCTGTTACATTCAGCTGTAAATTATTCTCAGCTTATCTTACTATATATACTTTTTCTTATTCCTTACTTTTACCTTTTTTATACCCTTCACAAAAAAGTGAAGTGAAGTGCACATGGGACCCCATAAAGTATATATATTCTGGATCCTTATAAATAGCAATGACGATTGAGCGATGTCCGTCTGTCCGTCCGTCTGTACGTGAAATCGGTTTCCCCAAGCCCCCAGAAGAGCTAGAGACTTTGTTCTTGGACCGTTGGATTGGAAATGAACTTAAATAGGCTGCTATTAAATTCAGAAAGATCCAAAGTATGGTTCCAGAACTGGGAAGCTTACACCTATTTCTCGACGCAAAATTTATACCAAAAATCAATTATTTTTTTTAATGTTTGTAAATTAAACCTACTTCGTGCTTTGGGGAGCCTCAATTGTCTATTAAAAACTAAAAAAAAAAAACTTTTTTTTTCAGGGATGGGAAATTAAAAATTTTTTTTTTCGGCCTATTCCGTATTTTGTAGTACATGTAGTAACTAAAATTGTTACAAAATTCAAGTTTTTCTTTAACAAAACCACTTTATACGTCATGAAGATTTGCATTAGCCAAAAATAAATCAAAAATTTTAAAATTAAAATTTTGCTACCAGGGCACTATGGGCTCCCAGACCGGTTTTAGAGGCAAAAAATCATAGGAAGCTCCTAGACGCTTGAAATTTTGTGGGATTAAGTATAAGGCCCATTAAAGGTCTTAGTAAAAATTTCATGCTAATTGGGTAATGTCACGCCCACTTCCCTGTGCGAAAATTAATTGTGCGTCTAGATACATACAAATTATGACTTGAAATTGAGTTTGTTTTAACTACACTGGACAACAGTGAAATAGTATTTGGCAAAAAATGTGCTAAGTATATAGAATTTGACCCGTTTTATTGTAGAAAATATATACATATATATATATATATATATATATATATATATATATATATATATATAAGGGGATTTTAGTTAACGAGATATCGCATTTTCAATATTTCATTTTTACGAGTTTTTCAAGAAATTTGAATTCATAAATTCAAAATATAACACGTATGTATTTTTACAACTCATAAGTTGAGTCCAGCCCGAAGTTGAGTTGAACCCGGTTCACTTCGGGTGGCCTAAAACAATTTTTGTCTAATATAAAATACTAATATATTTTAAATAAAATAGATTAAAACTAAAAATGATTCACGATTAATATGTAAAAATTTATTCTCTGTAGGTATTTGTTTACGATACTTCAATCAATAAATAGCAAAAAAAATTAAATTATGTAGAGTACAGCAAAATTAAGATTCATCAAAGTCTTGTAATGTTTCATCAATTTCTAATTCAAAATTAATTTGGAATGATGTCTCATCTTCTTCAGAATTGGAATCGCTATCATTTTCAATTGCATTTGATGTAGATGGAAACACGCATTCAGGAGTCTCTGGAACCTTTAAAAGTGAAATAACTTCTCGTGGAAAAGTCAACTTTCTTTTTGCTGAGTAACGTTTCTTCAAATACACACTAGATAAAAATGGGTCAGACGAATCCATAGCTCGGTTAAATACATCAGTTATATTGTGTTCCCTAGAATCCAGTCGTGCGTGTTCAATTCTATCCTTTTTATAAAATTTGTTTCTAGCCTCAGAACCATTTTCCCCAGCACACCCAAGAGGCACGATTGAAGTTTGTAATATTTGTGGAGAATGTGCTAGAATTTTATGCAAGGTCGGCGACATTGGGAACCATTCGTAATTTTTACAATATATATCAGCAGTTTCATAACAAAAACTCTTAAAAATCTCAACATTTATTTCAAATTCACTGGAAATGGCAATAAGTATTATGCAGGTGCTTTATAAATTCAACATTAACATCTGTTATAGATGCAAACAATTCTGGATTTGAAAATGCTCTTCGAGCTGTATTACCATCATTCGTCGATCCGCTACCATTACTTTTCGGCTTGTGAACATGAAGACCCATTTCCTTCCAAACAGTTTCTTGGATTTTGCGTTTTCTTTCTTGCACTAATTTCTTGTCCTCCGTATTTCGAATTTGCCATTTTTTAACCTGAAGTCTATATGACAGATTAAGAACAAATTCAAGGCATCTTATCCATGCGTGTAAGGGGCTTATACCATATTTTAATGAGCTTGGTTTTGGCTGAAAGTGTAACGAACTTAAATCTTTTATTGACATCAACTGCTTCGGATTTGCTCCACATATTGGACATGATTGTGCGGACTTTGTATCCGTTAGCACTTTTAGCACCTTACCATCAATTAAAGTCATTATTAGTTCGTATTTCACTAAAATTTCCTTACCATTTGATAATAAATATATCAAAGGAACTAGATTAGATATTTGAAGGTCCAAGTTTCTTTTTTCTTTCAAAATATGCTCCTTGGTTTCCCTTATATATTCAATTCTTAGCGGTCGACAAAACCGGATAGACTGAGGAGTACGGTTCTTCCAAACGATTGCGTCATCCGATGTGACTAGTTTTAGTGATATAACGGAGGTAACAAAGAGGGAGCTATCTAAATTTTCTGGGGCATTGCTCTTATATATTTGTTTAAACAAACTTTGTCCTGTAGAACCATCGAAACCATAACTAAGAACTAATATCACTTTACTTATCTCAGGCATTATCGTTAAAATTTCTTCTTGGTATGCTAATATTCTCTCAGCTGTGTGATTAACTAGGTTTTGCAAAGGGACTTCCGCAATTGATTCTGTTATCATTAACCCTTCAGTTCGGCATTGCTTCTTATATTCTAGAAGTTTTTTATAGCTGGGATAAATATCGCAATTGTGTAATTTGTTCAGCTCCCTCATCCTAATATACTGTTGTTTTGTTAGATTATTTTCTAACAAAAAACCTAATGCTTCTCCAGGGGAAAGCATAATTGGTTTTTTGTTATCAGAGGTGAGCTCTTTTCTAATTTTAAGGGGCCCTCCTGGGGAAGAAGTTGATTTTTTTAAAACAAAATTCAAATCTTTTTCTTTATTTGAATGAGCTGCAATTGAAGCGGCATGAAGCAGCAACTTGGTGTCGTTTCCCTGTTCTGCCGAAACTTCGGATGCGAGTTTTCGTTTTTGCCTCACACTTCCTTCACTATAACCAATTTTAGGCCGACCTCTTTTGATTGGAACATCATTATTTACTAATTTAAGCTCAGTCTCACAGGATAACCATTGGCTTTCCTTTTTTTCGAATTTAGCCCAGATTCTGAAGTTTGCAGACCACTTTTGGTTGGCATATGCACAGAAATTATTAATTTTCTTCTTAATTGGTATCATACAGTTCTCATCAGCATCTCTTTGAAATTTACCGCAAATCCAGTTGATAACAGCAGTCACACTTCTATTATTTTCTAACCAAAATTTTACAATATCAGCATTTTTTATTTTTACGCAATCTAAAAATTTTAATATTTTAGAAGGTTGCAGATGGTTGCAGTAAATTTTTTACACACATTAACTAGACATTAGTAGCTTCCTGTGCACATCAGTTTTTCACACAATACGTTCCAATAAACTATCACCAAAAATACACAAAAAAGACGGCACACTTAAACAGCCTACATTAAGTAATACAACAATATTTTTGCACAATTTTTTTCTTAATATAAATTTTCATACCTTTATTAATATTTTCCATTTTAAAATAATTTATTAAGTTTGATAATTATTGCTTACTTATTCCTTTACTTTGTTTACTTATCAAGTGAAAAATGTATAAAAGCAAAATAAAAAAACAAAGTCTGACTTTGAAAGCTTCCCGTTAAATGCAGGGTTGCCACATGGTTATAATTTTTTGCACTTGAGTTCCCCAGGATATTATCTATAAATTACCATAGTTACTTTTTGGAAAATGTTAAGTTCAGAAATGGACTTTTTGCCTCAAAAACCGGTCTGGGAGCCCATAGTGCAGGGGTGGGAAATTGAATTTTTTTATACATGAAAGTAATCAAACAGGCAACTGATGTTGTTTTTTTTTGTTTTTTGCTAACTAAAACTGTCTTATAATTTAGGAAGAACATAATTGGCATCAAAAATTCAAAAATAAAAAATAAAATTTCGAATCCAGGGATGGACAAGTGCAATATATTATGGTACATGAAAGTTACCAAAATGGTAAAAAATTTGCAATTTTTCTTAAATAAAACTACTTTATACCTCAAGAAGCGTTGCACTGATAAAAAAAGAAACAAAAAATCAAAATTTCGTTTCCATGGTTGGAAAAATTAATTTTTTTTGGCACATGCAATACTTTGTGGTACATGTTATAACCAAAATGGTTGCAAAATTCGAGTTTTTCTTAAACAAAACTACTTTATACCTCATGAAGATTTGCATTGATAAATAAAATTTAAAAAAATTTAAATTCCGCTTCCAGGGTTGGGAAATTGAATTTTTTTTTTAACATATATGTAACCAAAAAGACAATTGACGTTGTTTTTTACTAATTAAAACTATATTTATAACCTATATGTTTATAAGTATTAAGTTTTTCTTAAATAAAACTATTTCATGCCTTATTAAAAGTTGCATTGGTAAAAAAAATTTAAATTTCGTTTGCAGGGTTGGGAAATTGATATATTTATTCTGCATAAAAATAACCAAAAAGGCAATTGACGTTGTTTTTTTTGCTAATTAAAGCTGTTTTATAATTCAGGAAGAACAAAAATGGTATTAAAATCTTAAAAAATCAAAATTTCGACTCCAGGGTTGGACAAATGATATATTTTATGGTACATTAAAGTGACCAAAAAGTTTAAAAGTTTTAATTTTTTTGTCAAGTAAAACTATGTTACACCTCACTAAGAATTGCATTGGTAAAAAAATAAAAATTCCATAGTTGGGAAATCGAAATATTTTTGGTACATAATAGTACATACATAAATTCAAAATTTTGTGATTTTAGTGAATTAAACTACTAGATATTTCAGAAAAAATTAAACTAGTATCAAAATATTATAAATTCGTTTCCAGGGTTGGAAAATTGAAATATTTTTGGTATATAAAAGTACATACATAAATTCCAAATTTTATTTTTTAGTGAATTAAAGCTCTTTTATATATCAGAAAAAATTAAATTAGTATTAAAAAATTAAAAATTCGGTTCCAGGGTTGGAAAATCGACATTTTCCGATTCATAAAAGCAGCCATTTTATTTGTTATTTTTTGATTTTTATGATGAATTATACCCACTTTATACATCAGAAAGAAGTAAACTGGTATTAAAAACCAACAAAATCTAAAAGACGATTCTACGGTTGGACAATTAGAACTTTTTGGGGTACATGAAACGGATTTTTTGTTTTGTTTGTAAATTAAATATATATAATATTTTTGAAAGACGTTCATAAGTATTAGATATAAGAAAAGCCAAACATTTAGCTTCCTAGCCGAAAAATTTAAACGTTTTCTTAAATATAAAAGTAACCGATAACATCATTTTGATTTTTTAATTAAACCTACTTTCTGTTTTGGCAAGAAAGAAAGAAAGAAGAATTACATCTGTGAAGGGTATTTAAGATTCGGCACAGCCGAATATAGCACTTTTACTTGTTAGTTCTAACCTTTTTTAAATAAAGATCCAACACGTATTTTATTAAGACAACAATATTCTCTGATAACGCAGTTTTATAGTTATACCATAGTTAAAGAGAATTGCATATACCGAAAGAGTATATTAATATTGCAAATAACTTTCTTATTTACAAAGGAGAGCCACACAGCACGGCCTCTTCCATTGTGGCATTCCAGTGGTTATCATCTTCCAACAGTCCCAACTTCCCACACGCTGCTCGAACACTTTCAAGTACGTGACCGTTTACTGTTTTTAGACCCAAGAAATTAGTGGTGCCCTCTATTACATTTAGCAGCATCCCCAAACAATAACATTGGAAGTTACTAACTTGCACAGTGTAAATGCGACCAAGAGCATCTCCTGCGTTCACACCGGGCCAGCCGTCGACCGGTATTCCTTGTAAACGACGTTTCCATTCTTTTGATGATGCGTTCCAGGTATATTAGCAGTGTACGTCAACATAAACTAGTGTATTTTTGGCAAAGCAGGAAAACTTTCAGTGAAGTAAATCCACTCACCATTGGGCAGATGTACAGCAAGATGAGTGACTGTTGGGTGTCTCTCATGCAGAGGCAGACCCAAGATCCGCCACGCTGCTTTGTTACTACTGACATATCGGCCGGCTCGGAATGTTTGCACCTCATCTTTCGGATCTATATTAACATTACCTTGCTGTCGGATATTAAAAATAGCCTGATAGCTGCCTTTATTTATATATTTACAAATATATTTAATCGCTTGTACCGTATTGCAGAACTCTACATTTATAGTACAATTGAAAATTTTAGAGCGAAGAGGAGAATATGAGACAATCCAGCTATTGTTAACCAATACTTCCTGTATTATAACTTGGATTTTTTGAATTCTTGTACGGCCGCCATCTTCTGGTGCTCTTTGTCTGTACGTCTATCCTTAGTTTGAGTATATTTTAAAAGTGCTCTCGGATATTTTTTCGCACACTTTCCCTCCTTCATGCAAGGTGAAGGCAGATTTAGGGCACCACAGGGACTGTGTATCATATATTTGGTTATAGTATCAAAAAGTTTTCTATAAGTATCTGGATTTTGTATCTCCGCACTTATAATTTCGTCAATTTGGTTAGGGCGTAACTATTCTGTCAACCATAGTAGTAAATGCACGTGAGGCAACCCCCTTTTTTGCCACTCGATCGAGTACATAAAGCATTTCATATCACCAAATATTTTGCAAGTAAAGCAACAAATTTTTGGACTTTTATTTTAAATACTCTAGCTGTTAAGTCGTGCCTATCCGTTGAATTTTGGCCTGAAAAGAGCTCTCTTGTGATTTCTGACCAAGCGGAATTACATGTCATTGTAATAAAAAGATAAGGCCTCCCATAATTACGAACGTATGTGAACGCATGTTGTGTATATTCATGGAGATATCTGGGGGTATTTACAAATAATGAGGGGGGAATTACCATTTGACCTAAGTTATTTGGATCAGCATCGCGATCATTCCTTATCGCGTCTTGTAAATGTATATAATTTTCTGCTCTAAGTTTCGTTTAGTTCAAGGCAATAAACCTTAAGCGCTCACTCTCCACTTAGATATACATGTCGAACAAAAACTGATGAAGAAGAAGTCTAAATCGAAGCAATAAATTAAAATTGTTGCACAGTGGGTTCATACAATGTTTGGCAAAATATATAAGGAGTGCTCGTAGAATGTTGAAATTTTGCTTTGAGCCTTTGGTTAGCTCAATTAAGAAAAATATAAAGTTTCATTAAAATTGGCCACGCCCACTACACACCGCCTATAGAACCCAAAATTTATTTTTGGCCCAACGTTTTTGAAATTTGGCACAGAGCCTTATATTGCCTCAGTTAAGAATAAAATAAATTTTCATCAAAATGGGCCACGCCCACTACCCACCGCCCATAGAAACCAAAAGCTATTTTTGGCCCAAGGTTTTTGAAATTTGGCACAGAGCTTTTATTACCTCAATTTACGCCCACCACTCACCGCCCACCCCTCACCGCCCATATAACACATATTATATATTTTCCCACAGTTTTTGTTTCTTTAACAATACTAATTATTTTATAACAATTTCATGAATTTGGAGACAACTTTTATGATTTTATAACGATTATATAAAAGATTATTAATTATTTAAACTTTTTTTATTTTAATTAATTGATAAAGTCTTACCTCTGATTTTATTATAGCGGGAGCATCTAGCACGACCACGCAACCCAATTTTCTACAAAACTATATCATTACATTTTTAAATTTTATGTGTCGAAAAAATTACTTATTGCACAAAAAATCCCACTGTGCGACGTAAAATCATATGATACGCATAAAAGTCTTTGCACGATACTTTTTTTTTTGGTGTGGGTTGTTTTGTAACTGGGTTTGTCTGAGAATATCAAAACTGTATTCCTCTTGTCCTTTCCAAAAAATTATCGGGTATTAGAGAGCATCATAAAATCTGTGAGTGTCCGGAACTCTAGTGAGCCGTCCGTCGTGCATCTGAATAACAATGTCCCGAGACGCAGTTTGTTCACTATTAACTACTACGGCAGCTATTTCATTTGTGTTCGGGGCACCGAAGCGTCTTTCACGATCTCCACGTGGTACACGATCTGGGTGTACTACAACCTTGTAATTATCGCTAGTAACTCTGTCTCTAGCCATTTTAAATTCATTTACTAACTCTGTCTTTAGCCATTTTTAATTCATTTACTAAAATGTTCTGATCATGTAGGACTGTGTGTATTTTTTTAATCGTGTTTCTTTCCACACCTTGTACATACTCGGAACGTCTATTAACTTGTGCTTCCTCATCACCCATGAAATAAACTTGCAAAAATTTTTTTGCGTATTGGCAGCAGGAAGCAAAGATCCAATTGTGTGATTTATTTGCCCTGGAATCATGAAAGGCGGGCAAAATCCTGGTATCGAAACGGTGTTATCCGCCCCAAAAGATGTCATGCGGAAACAATTATTGTATTTCCTTATGTTTAAAAAACGCGGTCTTCTGTTTCGCAAGAAAAAAGCTCTTTGAGAGGTTCAATTGGCTCATATATTGAAGAAAGGGCTACTTTTCCTCCTGAACAACACATGCCTGCAGCTTCCTCTTTCCATTTTAGCGCCCTACAATTTTGTATTCCTTATTCATGTCTTCTGTTTTTATAAGGTTGTGGCTTTCATAGTCAAGAGCCTCATCGTACTCGAATGCAGCTTTATCAAATATTGTCCACGTGTTTGTTGTAAAAATTAGACATCGATGTCGTGCCCTTTCAGCAACAGCACATCTGCGAGATTCAGCTGCTTCAATGGTTTCTGTAATTCTTTGGGACGCCATGCAATTCGCATGCTAAAGACGCCGAGAATAAGACTGTTCGAATGTTTCATAAAAACGTTGAGATGCCATATTTTCTGCATTTTGTTGACGCCGAGCTTGAGCCAGTTCAGGAGTCGCAGCAGCCCATTGAGATGCCAGATACTCAGCATGCCGTCGACGTCGCTCTTGGACCTATTCTGGTGTCTCATCAGCACGTTGAGTTGCCATAGATTCAGCGTTATGTTGACGCCGAGCTTGAGACAGTTCAGTTGTCGCAGCAGCCCGTTGAGATGCCTGAAATCAGCATGTCGTCGAAGACGCTCTTGAGCCTGATCTGGTGTCTCAGTAGCTCTGTGAGTTGCCTCACGCTCCGCCTATTGAAGCCTTCTTAGTTCTTGAAGAACCATCCCGTTGAGTCTAGCTACTTTCACAGCTCCAGCTTTGGGAAAGATTAGACTTACGCTTTCACGGCATAGTTCTTAATATTTTTTATAATAACGATAATTATTATTAAGTTTATTTGGGAATCTGTTGTTTAACACAAACTTCCTTTAATTTTATACGTGCTGATACTTTTCAAAACTTCTTTTATAAAAAAGTTCAAACTTGATTATTGAGGGTTTTAGCTAGTTCCTATGCGCATATCACTGGGGCTAATGCAGATCATCAGGGAACCTTTGCCCAACTTTTTTTAGAATAGATAGAGATATTATTTTAAACTTCGACTCAATTGAATCAGACGCCTAAACAAATATCAAAGCTATAACAGTAACTCAATAATCACGTATTCCTTTTTTGTTTTCTTACTGTATCATACTAAAACTGGCTGGATTTTTTCCAACTCTAAGTGTAGTTGTAAGAAACAAAGAAAACAAGAACAGCTTACAATTGTTTTATTAAAACAATAATTCGCAGTGTTGACAACATTTTGTTATTTTAGCGCAGACACTCTCTTAGTTTTAAGTTTATTTGGGAACCTGTTGTTTAACAAAAAATTCTTTTCATTTTATGCGTGCTGATTCTTTTCCCAATTTTTTTTATAAAAAAGTTGAAAATTGGTTATTGAGGGGTTTTAGCTAGTTCCTAGGCGCATTTAACTGGGGCTAATGCAGATTATCAAGGAACCTTTACCCAATATTTCTTAGAATAGCTAGTGATGTTATTTTAAACTTCGACAGAGCCAGTCCGCGAAGGCCCGTGGGGGAGACGTTTCATCAAATTTGTCAATATTTAACTAAAGGAGGCGGAATCCAAAAATAGCCTATATCATGTTTTCCACAGATGGACGAATGGACATTACTAGATCGTCTTAGACTTCATCACTGATCAATAATATATATAATTTATGGGGTCCAATTCTCTTTGGAGGGTATTAAACTCGGTGTACTGTCTCTCGATGGGAGAGACATTTCACCTTTGCCATAATACTCTAAAAATAAATGTTTGGGATAATTAAATACGAAAGTAAAAAAAAAAAATGTTGATAGGGTCATTTAGTGGGCAAAGTGGAAAGAGGGGCTAGGACAGAGTAGTATCAGATTACGTCTCAGCTTCGTCATTAAGGCTTAAAAATGTTATTTTTAAAGAATTTAGGCTTAAATAAAACAATTTGTTAAATTTTTACGCTATTTTTGCATATAATAACGCCCACTAAAGGGCCATATTTTATGGCTCCAAGTTTAACGCGTTGGACCTTCTTTGACATAAAAATATATCGTTTGCTTAAAAAAAATACTAAAAAACGTTACAAATTATGTTGTTTTTTAGAGGTTGGTTTAGTTCTTCTTAGGGGAACTTTTTCCCTCTTGCCCGATTTAGCCCATCTCCGAACATAACCTGTGCTTTCTTTTGCAATATATTTATACCAAATTTCAAGAGTCTAGCTCTTTTCGTTTGGCCTTAATCGTGATTTCCTAAGCCGGACGAACGGACATGATCAGATCGTCTTAGATTTCATCACTGATCAAGAATATATATACTCTATGGGGTCTCAGATGGATATTTCGCTGCGTTACAAACGGAATGACAAAGTGAATATACCCTCCATATTCTTTTTTGGAGGGTATAAAAAGAAATACGAGGTTAGGTTAGAAGGGCTGCCCGCAAGTAAAGCGAGAAAAACACTCGGAGGCCATCAAAAGTTCCATTGTGACTCACAGAGGACTATACCCTACATACTACTCTCAAGACGAAGTTGTGGTTCCTGAGAACCACCCAGAACTTCTCACAAAGCCCGTCAGGGCAGCCAGCGGTGCATCCCTGAGGCAGTCAAGATCACGCAGGAAACGAGAGCCTAGATGTCTAAGCCTACGCTCCTGCAGGGCCGGAGAGTCACAAAGGAAATGTTGTACTGACTCCTCCTCCTCCTTATCGAAGCAGCTCCTGCAGCGGCCATCATGGGGATGGCCCAAACGATCCGACATGTGCCCAATTACACAGTGCCCCGTCAAGACCGCTACCAGGAGTGCCAACGGCTGTTTCCCAAAAGGCAGAAGTTGCCTAGTCCTAGCTGTGCTAAGCGAGGGCCATAGAGTTTTGGAGACCCTACAGGTAGTAATACTTGACCACCTTCTTGTCACCTCCCTCCTTGCCCACCCCTGAAATCTGCTCAGCTGAGGGAATGTCAATGTACATACGCGATACTGCTCCATCCAGCGGGTCTCGCGTATTCGTCCGCCATCTCATTTCCCTGCATTCCTTCATGCCCTGGAACCCAGACCACATTGACATCATGTCCCCTAAGTCTGGCCAGAGATTGAATGCATGCCAGTACGCATTTCGACTTTATCATCTCCGCGCCCAGGGCTCTAATTGCTGCCAGACTACACAGATGTCAATAGTTCTTGCCTCCAAATTGAGCCTATCAATCCTTAATGCTGCCTCGGTAATGGCATAAATCTCTGCTTGGAAAACTGTCGAGTTATCGGGTAGCCTGAGCGATACCGAAAGACCGAGACCCTCGGAAAATACCCCCGAACCAGTGCCAGTGCCCATCTTCGAGCCGTCCGTAAAAACCAAAGTTGCATTACTACGAGTCGCGGAGTTCTTCATCCAGTACTTCCTCTCCGGGAATGCGACTGAGAAGGATTTGTCGAAGCACATGACCGGAGTCATATAATCAGTCAGTCCCGCCAGGACCTGCCCTCCTACCCTTTATAGGATAATGCCATGTCCCGTATGGTCATGCCTGAAACTGCCCGACTCCATGAGCCTGTGGGCAGATCTGGCAGATATGTTCTGTAACTACCTATTAACGACAAATATTATTTTTAAAAAGGAAATACATTATATATGTGTAACTTCAACGATATTTGAGGCGCACACCACAACATGTCGCCGATTGTAGAATTTTTTCCTGCTTACTTGACACTTATCGTTATATTTTGGACAATTTACACAATATCTTTATAAATTATAGCCTATGTGCTATTCTGATGTATAAGCTAAATTATTGTAAAGTTTCATTGTATACATATATATATATATATATATATATATATATATATATACCATGATTGGTGAGACATATGGTATATATATATATATATATATATATATATATATCTATATATATATATATATATATATATATATATATATATATATAGATATATATATATATATATATATATATATATATATATAGATATATATATATATATATATATATATATATATATATATATATATATATATATATACGGTAGAATCTTACAAAAGTTTACTCGCGTAAAAGTTAAACACGCGGATAAGTTAACAGTTTTTCATTATCAACGTGCAGCTCTAAAAAGTTAACTTTTCGGTTAACTTTTTAGAGCGTGTACACTTTTTTTAAAACAACGGCTGTTTCAGTGATAATAGTGGCAGCTTGGTCACTTAAAATCTTCTCAGTTGCAATGCTAAATCTTTATTTTTGTTTAATATATTATGGTATTCCCCGATCTTCCTTTTTATTTTGAGCTGCCAAAAATGTTGTCTATCTTCAACATTGCTGTTGAAGTTCTGGTTAGTCGTCAGTGTTTAGCTTGTGAGTTGTACTGTGCTTATTTAAAAAATGCCAACAGAAGAAATCATCACAAATCCAGTTGGATGTGCAGCAAAAAGTGCAGATTTTAAAAATGCTTGATCAAGGTATGCATGGAAACCGATTGGCGTTGAATTATGGTGTATCCAAAGTCGCCATATCGAAAAAAAAACGTAACGAAATCTTGGAGGCTGTTGCGAACACATATGAAAAATATAACAGGAAAACTCTTCATAAACCGGAATATGCTGATCTTGAGTCAAAGTTGTACAAGTGTTTTTTAGACCAAAGACAGCGTAACTGTGCACTGAATGGACCAATTTTAAAAAGCAGGGCCAAATACGAATTCGCAAAAATGCACCCACCTGGAAAAACATTTTATGCCAGTGATGGGTGGCTAGCAAATTTTAAAAGGAGGTACGGTATTCGCAATCTAAAAATTTGTGGCAAAATCCTTTCAAGTGAAACCTCAGGTGCTACACCTTTTATTCATAATTTAAGAGCAAAAATCAATGTAATGAAGCTATCCAATTCACAACTTTACAACGCAGATGAAACTGGACATTTTTTTATCGTTTTTTGCCTGATAAAACATTTGTGGCTGCAAGCGAAAAGACAGCACCGTGCCGAAAAATTGCAAAGGAAAGAATAACTCTTTTGTTGTGTGCGAACGCAGATGGTTCGCACAAATTCAAACCATTGGTAATTGGTAAATCTGCAAATCCTTGTTGTTTTAAGGGATTTGAAAACCCATTGGAGTACACAAATTCGAAGAAGTCGTGGATGACCTCAGAGTTATTTTTCAACTGGTTTCATCATTCTTTTATAAAGCAGGTGAACTTAATTTTTAAAATTTACATTAACGTGTTTAGGTTTATGCAGGAACAATTTTACAGGTTCGGAAATTTTCGGCTGCCCATAAGCCAATTGATATGTTACAATCTGATGATGGACAAATTGCAGCAATGCTTTTACCACCTAACATAACTGCGGTTTTGCAACCCATGGATCAAAATTCAATAAGACTGGTCAAGTTAGGATATCGATCTAAATTGTTGTGCAACATTGCCGCGCAGCAAACCGTTCCGGTGGAAAATATTTTAAAGGCACATCAAATCCGTGATGCTGTTTTGATAGTAAAATTAGTGTGGGATGAACTACCTATCAAATAGTCCATACAACGATACACTTCGCGAAGTTCAATTGTTGATATCAAAGGTTGGGGATAATGTTGACATCGGCATTAATGAAATCATATATTGGAACAATGATGAAATTTCAGAAAATAACGATGATTCCGAAGTTACCGATAATGAAAACGACGTGTCAATTATCGAGGAAGATGTTCAACGATCTAAAGTAAGTTTCTCAAAAGCAGTTGAAAGCATCAATAACGTTATAAAATGGTTTAAAAGCAACAAGGATGCAAATCAAGTGGCAGACCTAGTCAATATGCGCACGAAAATGATCAAGAGTTATTATACAAGAGAAAAGAAACAAACAAGCCTTGACTGCTTCTTTAAACGACTATAAATAAATATTTTTTACGCTGAGCATGACTGTGAAATTTAATAAACAGTACACATTAAACGTAAGTGTCTTAATTGTAATAATGAAAACTATTTAAACCTTTTAATAATAAATAATAAAAAAACATAACATTTTGTATCTAAAAAAAGTTGTGTATGACTTTTAAAATTTATTACATACTTTATTTATTCCTTTTTTCGACTAAAAAAACGCGCTTAGAAAAGTTTAAAGTTCAGAAAAGTTAATACCCCTTGGAACATTTGGTTAACTTTTTTAAGATTCTACTGTATATACCATAAGTTTGGGAGAGCCGAAGGTGGCGGACAGTGTTTGCTAGTTTCGCAGTAGGAAGTCCCCTGGTATCCACAGCATTACGGGAGAGATGCGTAACAGCATCTTTAACACTTAGAGCTCCACGTGCTCCACCGGTGTCACATAGTATTTTGATGATTAAGGACAATGTGACCACCCGTGGCCATTGGTAGATTTACTTTATGTGACATCGTGACACCCATGGTCACACGTTGTGTCATTTCCCGATATTGTGATGACGAGTGCAAATGTTCTGCATACATCTACCATTGAAATAAAATTAGTTCGGTCCCAGTATGTAAACCTAAGATTAAAGAGAAAAAAAGGAAAACAATGGTGGTGCCAGCTTGTCAACCCGCCAATAACCACACGGTCCAACGGTGCAGAATAATATGACCACTGGTAGCACGTGGGGCTCTACGTGCTAAGGCTGTTTGTCAATGAAAAGTGTTTGAGTTAGGGTTATTTCCGTAAGGCCCCTGCAGTTTTTCGACAGAGATGGAGGTAATCCCCGTTCTTATCGGGTCATCAGTATCGTCCCAGTAATTGGAAATGCGAGGATGTATGTTGGGGGCAGTGTTAATAGCTCATTTACAAAATATGTGTTAAGCATATTCGTTTGAATACTTTTCGTGGGATCTGCATACATACTCATTTGTGTACATACATATGTCTCTACTAAGTAGATGATCAAGGTTCTCTTGCCCTATAATGCTTTATAGGAAAGCAAGAATAATAAAAAAATTCTGCTTACGCAGCAAACAAATACATGCACGAAAAAAAATTTGTTTCTCTCGCTCTCCTTAGTTTTGGCTTCTCTTTAACATAGAGCTGGGATGGATAACAAGTACTTTTCAATTTTATGTATATTGTTGAAGAGCTTGTTGCTACTAGTCGTATGTTTTGCATTTATTGTATTTTTGTATTTGTATGTTGAAATACTTTACAAAGTAAATTTGCAAAGTATTAGGTGCACAGATGCCGACGGAGTGACTTAGACTATATGCCGGCGATGTTATTAACCCGTATTTTCTTCCGTTACTGTGACTGACTGTACACGACCTATGCCTTCACATAGGAAGTAGCAACGTAGTTAACCACGGAATATTCCTCAGAAGAACTGTAAAACTATACAGTTATCTGAGGTGTTGAAATTAACTAGTGCGAGTGAGACGCAAAACTCTCGAAAGAGAGTAAACAATCAGTGGTCTGGCTGCACTTAAAAGATAATTGCCAACGAGGCTTGATGTTAACTGACTCAGAGCTGCTTTGCGACTGTTTGCATTTATAATTGTATTTATTGTATATAACACAATATTTTTTATTTATTAGCATCGGATTGATTAAAATTTTATTTATTTTGTAAACTCGTTTATAATAAATGTATATTTCAAATAAATATATTGTTACAAAGTTTAAAAATAGATTCAAATAGAACGACAATGTGGCTATATGTACTTGGCAGCACTGGCAACAAATCTCTAGTTGTCAAAATGTTACAACCCTGGTCAACAGAATATAGATAATATTCAAAATAACGGAAATGGAATATTCGGCATAAATCGTCGAGAACATACATGATCATTCGAGGCTGTGCAATAATATGTATAAATAACAACAACGAAAACACCTAGCAACATCAATGCTAAGAGATGATGAGGTTATTCTTAATGATCTTGTACGCAAGCATTCGCTGCTAATAAGAGCTAACCATGTACACAAATATACCCAGCGAAATGCACACATAGCACAAGAAGAAACAAAACTACACAACACACATAACACTCATATATACAAACACACGTATATAGTTACATAAAGCACAACTAACAACAACCATGACCGATGCTCCGCCAAGTTACCAGACGACTTCACTTTGCCTATATAAGGTCGCTGCCAGAGATCAACAAGCAGAGTGTGATTTTAAATCTAGATGTGTTAACATCGCTAAGTGTTTAGTTATATATATGTATATATATATATATATATATATATATATATATATATATATATATATATATATATATATTTCTAAAATTAATTGTCCGTGTTTTTAATTTGATGCAATTAAATGAATCCTTGAAGGATAAATAAAAGCGTTTTTACGAAAAGGTTTTAAAACGTAACAATTGGTGTCAGAAGTGGGAATGCAAAAATAATTAAAAGGACATTGCAATATAAGGAAAAAAAGGACATTAAAAATAAGCATAATGATAATATTATAATAAATAATCATGCAATTTGATGAGCTAAAAGTTGAACAGCTAAAAAAGGAGCTTAGTAAGCGGGAATTGCCAACAGCAGGTAACAAGGCTGAACTGCAGAAGAGGCTGATAGATGAGTTTAAGAATCGCGGCATGGACACCACGACATACGAGTTTGGGGACAAAGACGATTACGTCCTCCTGCTACGACCAGCAGCATGGACATAAATTCAATGTTCGCTGCTATGATGATCCAGATAAAAGGAATCAATGATGCACAACCTGAAATAAAACAGAACTAAAAAATCAGCACTGAAAAGCTTGTAGCTGAAATACAGGAGTCAAACAGATCCACGAACGAGACTCTGGTAGAGGTTCCTGAGGCCCTTAATAGGAGGGTGGATTGTATTGAGAATAAATTCTCAGAGATGGCAAATAGAGTTCAACATCTAGAAAGCGATGGCCTGGAGCAGCATGCAAAAGAGTTTGAAGGGAAATTGGATGCTCTAAAGGACAAAATGCATAACCTTGAGTGTAGTGGCGGGCCAGTACGAGCAGTTGCGGAGGTTTCTGCGCGAATAAAAGCGCCATGCCATGTACCATTGGGTAAGCTGCCCTCAAATTCCAGTTTGAGATGGTTGCTAGTAAAAATGGATGGGATGCTGAAGAGTAGGTCATAGAGTTGATTTTGGCCTTAAAGGGTACAGCCGCAGAGGTACTTGAGACCATGCCAGTAAGCAACAGAAACAACTGTAGTGAAACAATGGCAGCGTTGCAGCGCAAGTATGGTGGTGAGCACAAGCGTAATTTATACAGAATGTAGTTGCGATGTAGAGTTCAGAACCCTAACGAGTCTCTACAAGTTTTCGCAATGAAAATCGAGTGTTTAGTGCAGATCACATAGCCAGGCGAGAGTCAGCCGTTCTTGGACCACTTTAAAACTTAGGCGTTCGTTAACGACTTTCACGACTATGATATAAAACTGGCTGTGTGCGCCACGCAGAAATCCACTTTCTCTGAAACTGTTACATTTGAGCTGGCTCAAGAGACTACAAGGATGGTTTTTAAGCCACAGATATGTAACGTGCGGAATGTGAAGGTTCTGTCCGAAAATGATAATAACCTGGTCGCTAGTGTTAAGGAGGCAATGCAACAACTGTTGGCGGAAAGTGCTACTAAAGAAAAGCCTAAATGCTTTAACTGCGGAAAAATCTGTAATTTTCAGCGCAACTGCAAAGCACTAAGAAAAAGAGGTAGATCTGTTTCGCCACCATGAAACAGCAAACAGGTAAACTAAACAACAGCACAAGAGTCTCCGTTAAACTAAAACAACCTAGCACTAGCTCCCACAAAAGAGGGCCCCACAATCTCCATATCAGTGATGCAGCAGAAAAATAGCAACCTTACTGCGTCTGGACACATCAACGGGCAAAAGCACATACTTATCATAGACACACGGGCGTCGCAGTCAGTAATAAGGCCCGATATAGTAAAGGGGAATTGCTAGCGTTTAAGCAATATATGGCTACGTACAGCTACTGGAGAGCCTGCCACTGTCTATGGTAAGATTGATGTTAAGGTGACTATAGCCAACATGCACGTGAGGCATGTGGTTATTTTTGCCGACACTGTCGATGAGGTCATTATTGGAGCCGATTTTATGATCAATCTACATATGGGACAACAGCTGATGACTTGGCGTAATGTTGGATATGATAGAAAACCGCAAGTAATAAAAGTGTTTGCTATTGAGAGTCAGACGTTACTGCCGCAGTCTGAAACAGAGGACAATCGGTTGTGGGTTGTAGAACCAGCAGATCTAATAACAGTAAAAGCTCTAGTAAAAACTAGTAAAGGAAGAATAGTCCCTATAAGAGTGCTTAACTTGGCAGACCACGAAAAAGTCATCAAAGGAGATTCCGATATTGGCCAGTGTACTCCAGCAGAGTCAATAATAAACTGCGAGAAGAAGATAGAGCCTACCAATTTGTCCGCAAAAGAACGTGAACAATTTGAAGAGTACGTGGGGAAATGGGTAGCAGAACTGTCAGCGACAGACCGAAAAAAAAAGGCATGCCAGTATTGGTTAAACATGAAATTAACACAGACGAAGCTATGCCGATTAAACAGCCACCCAGAAGTGTACCCCTAGCAAAGCGAGATGAAGTCCAAGAGCTGGTAAGTGAAATGGAGCGTGATGGCGTAATTGAGCCATCTTCTGATCCTTGGAGTTCGCCTGTAGTATTAGTTAAAAAGAAATATGGCAGTACTAGATTCTGTGTATACTAGTGGAAGTTCAATGATATAACCAAGAAGGACAGTTATCCGCTCCCCTTAATTGATGACACTTTGAACACGATAGCTGGTACCAAATGGTTCTCTACGCTAGACTTGCAAAGCGGATATTGAAAAGTGGAGATTGCAGAGAAAGACAAGGAGAAAACTGCCTTCAGTGTCGGTAACGGATTATGGCAGTTCAAGGTTATTCCATTTGGTCTCTGCAATGCTCCGGCCACATTTGAACGCCTAATAGAGAAGTTACTGAAAGGACTTCACTGGAAGACATGCTTGGTATATCTAGATGACGTTTTAGTGATGAGGAAAACTTTTGATGAACACCTCAAAAACATGGCAGAAGTTCTTCAACAGATATCTTCAGCTGGATTGAAACTCAGCCTGAAGAAATGTGTAACATTCCAGAAAGAAGTAAAGTTTTTGGGCATCGTGTTACAGCAGACGGAATCTCAACAGATGAAGATAAAATGCAAGCGGTAAGGGACTGGCATCAACCTAAAAATCTTCATGAATTACGCAGCTTTTTGGGGCTTTGTACATACTACAGACGCTTTGTGCCAAATTTTGCCAGTGAACCTGCAAGCCTGTATGAGCTGACATAAAAGTCGAGACCATACCATTGGGGTGAGCCACAGGAAAATGCATTCCAGAAAGTTAAAGGACTATTGTGTACGTCACCAGTACTAGCGTATCCTATAGCTGGAGAATAATTTGTGCTGGATACTGATGCGAGCGGCAATGGCATAGGGCGGTGCTATCCCAAGTAGTTATTGGCACTGAGAAAGTCATAGGATATTATAGCCGTGTACTCTCAAAACCTGAGAGGAGCTACTGTGTGACTTGGTGTGAGCTTCTGACAGTATTGCAATGCATTAAACATGACCATTCTGCAATGAGATAGCTATTGCAGTTTAAACATCCTGAATGGCAACTGGCACGGATGATTGAGCCCCTGCGAAACTACGACTTCAGCATTGAATGCGTATGTTCTATCAAGGAGACCCTGCAGTTTAGAGTGTAAACTTTGCGTTAAAACCGCACAAAAGGAAGGCGTTGTTGATGTTCGGCTAATGTACATCGACTCTGATGAAGACTGGTCAGCGGGACAGAGGGACGACAGTATACTCAGGAAAATTATAGCAGCCAAAGAGGAGGACAGAAGACCGTGCCGGAATGAAATTTCAGCCGAAAGCCCACTCGCCAAATCTTATTGGGCTCAGTGGAACATTCTCAAGGTAATAAACGCCTATACCGCGTATGGGAGTGTTGATGGCATAACAACTTCAAATTTAATAGTTGTGCCATGCTCCAAGATAAGTAAAATTTTGTAAGAGTTTCACGATTGACCTAGTGGCGGTCATCTTGGAGTAACAAAAACACTTGAGAAACTGAAGCAGCGTTTTTATTGGGTTGGATGTCAACAAGCCGTAGCCGACTGGATAGCAAACTGCCCACAGTGCATAGCAGCCAAAGGCCCAGTAAGAAGCCGGAGACAGCTACAGCAATACAACTCAGGAGCACCATTCGAGCGGATCGCAATGAATGTAGCAGGTCCTTTTCCCGTCACTGAAGCCGGAAAACGTTATGTTCTTGTGGTAATGATTTGAATGCCTTCCTCTTTGATCTGTTTCCATAACACAACCAGCAATCTTTTCTCTTTTTTCAACAACAGTCATAATGTTACGATCATTTATGCATAACGTATTTTTGAAAAATATCTTACACACTCTTATATCTTCACCATTCTTTTTTAAATAAAAGGAGTTGTTGTTTCTTCTTGGACCTCTCATTCCCCCAATTCGAATATATCGATAAGTGGGAACAACGTCTACCATGGAATTCGCAATGAATTGTCTCTGTTTTTCTATGTCACCGAGCTCCCAAAATGATGAAAACAACGCTTTTCGATCTTCATCCGTAAAGTTCTCAGAACATTTGTGTTTGCATCGCTGTGAGCATGGAGCTTTAATATCTTTTTTAGGACAGACTTTTTTATGCTTAGAATTTGAGATGTATTCTTGGCCGCTGTTCCTTAGTTTTTTTGTCATTGTCCATTTCCATCTATCATTATTACGTTTTCGTTTTCTTCCACGTATCGGGCTTTGGAGTTCGTTGTGTGCTGATGAATCTACACGTTCTTGTAATATTTGTTCGTTCAGAGAATTTATTATATTTTCATCGTCCAATCCTTCAGTATTGGCGGTTTCAACTTCATGTAAACTGGCTTCCATTATTCAAATTATTTTCTTCCTAAAGATCTAATTTTATATTTCAAATATTATAATAAATTAAATTAAAATGCATTTACCTGATATATAGTTTCCAATTTTTTTGTTATAGAGTTTTTATTTATAATAATACAACCACTTTATTGACGAACAGTTGAGCTTCACATGAAATAGAGAAATAACTCGCCTTGTAACAAAGCTTTAAAAATAACAAATTGCATTGCTCATTTGAAATAACGGTGCATTTGAAATTAACACAAAAAAGTTGTAAATTCTTTTTCAATGACGTCATATTGCGAATTAGCATAAGAAGAAATGATAACTAATTTTTTTTCAACAAAGATGAAATGTGAAATAATACGAACAAGTAAAAAAGAAAACAAATTACGCAGTTGTGTTTTTGTGCCTAAAACGTAGCAAAAAAAATTATTGCTGTATTGTGTTTTCGCAATTTGTTTTCTGATTGTAAATTTCTTGTCATAAAGGAAATATTTCATTATTGCAAATAAATATTGTTGGAAATAGCTAGAGGCAATAAAGACATTTTTAGCTGTAGAATCTGAACAGTTAGAGATAGAAACATAATTTTTTTTTCTTTTAGAGAGATATTTCCCCAAAGATCATTTCTGCATACCCAGCTCAAAAAATTAAAATTTTGAGTTACTACGATATTGCACCAAAGGCTCGATATGTACTTGATAATCTCCAAACATTTCTTGTAAATGCATTCTCATAAACTTATGATCTAAATTATTTCAACAAGTACACAGATGTATATTTTTCACCTTGTGAAAATTATTAATGCACTAAGTGAAATGTTATGTATTTGCTAATATTTGTACATCTGCAGCTTGCTTTCATTAAAATACTGGTACTAATTTTAGAAGAGAACGAAAAATATATTAGACTTTAATATAAATAAATGCATCTTTAATATAAATAAACGCCCAAATCTACCAAAGCATAACAGTATTTTACTTTAACCAAGAAAGTTAAGTTAAAAGAAATTTTAAAGTATAATATTAATTTTAATATATAGTATAGAGTTGTAATATTACTAGTGGACGTTGAATCTTTTTAATGCAATAAACCCTGAGTTCAAATTACTGTAACGACATTAACCAAAATACCAAATTCAAATTTCACTATAATGCAACATAACTTTATTCTACAATTGCACAAAATAATATTACACTTGTTATTATTTTCTTCATTTCCATATGCATGACGTACGCAAAGCGAAGTCTGTTACACGTATACATTCAACTTGCTAGAATTTATTTGTTCATGTACATATTGAAAATAAATTTTGTTACTCCCATACATAAGCTTTAAACAGATTTACGACAGCAGGCTACCGGCTAGGTGACTACAAGTGGCGCTAGCAGCAATTGTCGCCGAATAGTCAGCTGCTGAATATGCAGCTACAACATAAACATTTAATTTCAGTGGTGCCACTTATAAACATTTATATAAAAATAAAAACGCTTATTCTCAATCTATTTGTAGAAAGAAACAAAATCAATTTATTTGTTTATAGCTCTTTATTGTTTTTGCACTTTTAATAAATACTAATACATTATGATTTCCTTTTTATACCCTCCAAAAAAGAATTTGGAGGGTATATTCACTTTGTCATTCCGTTTGTAACGCATCGAAATATCCATCTCAGACCCCATAAAGTATATATATTCTTGATCAGTGATGAAATCTAAGACGAACTGAGCATGTCCGCCCGTCCGTCCGTCTGTGGAAATCACGATTCAGTCCAAACGAAAAGAGCCAGACTCTTGAAATTTGGCATAAATATATTTTGAAACTTAGAGCAGGCTAAGTTCGAAGATGGGCTAAAACGGACAAGAGGGGAAAAAGTTCCCCTAAGAAGAACTAAACCAACCCAGAAAAAACAACATAATTTTTAAAGGTTTTTGGTTATTTTGTTAAGCAAATGATATATTTTTATGTCAAATACGGTCCAACCCCTTAAACTTGGAGCTATTAAATAAAATAAAAATATTTTTTGACACCGCCCACTTTAGTGGGCGTTATTATAGGCAAAAATAGCATACAAATTGTTTTACTTAAGCCTACATTCCTTAAAAATAACATTTTTAAGCTTTAATGACGAAGCTGAGACGAAACCTGGTACTTCTCTACTTCGAAAAGTCAGATACAAATTTTATAAATTTAGCAACACTCGCAATGGTCGAGCAAATTTCAAATATGTATATACCAATAAAAAGCCATCTTAGATCACTTTGAAATGATGCCCATATCGTATACATTCTAGGAGTTACAATCAATAAAAAATAAACGTTTTGAACCTCGTAAGTCCCTAGCCAAAACGATCGCCGACAAAAAATACGCATTCCTCCTTATGCACTTTTTATTTTCAACAATTTTCATATTCTTGATCAGTTTAAACAAATTTAAACCGCTTATATTTTCAAATTATATCCTATTACTCATGTACATTTACCTTGGTAAAACGGACCAATCAAATTTTTGTACATGTACTTTACTGGGAGCGATATTTTTTATTTCTAAATCGTGCGTGTATATGTACGCTAAGAAAATAAATAAATTATTCAAATGTCTTACTGATTCACTCACGAAGACGAACATAAAACAAAATTTTTTGCTAGTTTCATTCATTACAATTTATAACAAATGTTTAAATGTGAGTGTTTATATAAGAATTCTTCTGAACCTTGCTACTGAATGGATTTTAATGAAACTTTACAATAATTTAGGTTATACATCAGAATAACACATAGGCTATAATTTATAAAGATATTGTGCAAATTGTCCAAAACATAACGATAAGTGTCAAGTAAGTAGGAAAAAACTCTACAATCAGCGACACATATATAATGTATTTTATTTGTAAAAATTATATTTGTTGTTTTTTGTATGGTCTCTATTATGAGCTAATAAGGCCTAGGTTATTTTAATGACAATAAAACAAGTTTTATTTCATTTTTCCCGACGTTTCGTCAATTATTTGTTGACTTTATCAAGGGTTGGGAAATCTATTTTATTATTAAAAAACATTAATTAATGATTTTACATATACATATATGTCTAAACATTTTTCTTAATTTGTTTACTTACAAACTTTGCTAATTTTTTCAATAATTTAACATTTTTTCAAACATTGAAAATTAAAACTTTTATTATGTCAATATCACAGCTTAAGTTCACATCACCGTTTATTTCAATGCTACTTTGTAGCTCGTGCTGATGTTGTCTGTATCTTCCTTTAAATTCATCGTCTTCTCTATCCTTTGTTGTATTCTTAAGCTTTCTATTGTATATCTTTTCTTTCCAATATTCTCTCTGTCCAAGATCTTGACTCTTTCAAAATCAGCTGTGTGTCCAGTGTCCAGTATATGTTGTGCTAATGCTGTTGATTGTTTATTTTTCTCTATATCTTTCTTATGTTCTTCCATTCTGGTCTCTAAATTTCTTTTTGTAGTTCCAATGTATAACATATCACAGCTGTTGTTTTCATTACCTTTGCACTTGATTTCATAGACTACATTACTTTGTTGTTGTTTTTTAATTGGCGCTTTAATTTTTGAAAAGATTTTATTTATTGTTGTGTTTGGTTTGTATGCAAAATTTATGTATACAAACCAAACACAACAATAAATAAAATCTTTTCAAAAATTAAAGCGCCAATTAAAAAACAACAACAAAGTAATGTAGTCTATGAAATCAAGTGCAAAGGTAATGAAAACAACAGCTGTGATATGTTATACATTGGAACTACAAAAAGAAATTTAGAGACCAGAATGGAAGAACATAAGAAAGATATAGAGAAAAATAAACAATCAACAGCATTAGCACAACATATACTGGACACTGGACACACAGCTGATTTTGAAAGAGTCAAGATCTTGGACAGAGAGAATATTGGAAAGAAAAGATATACAATAGAAAGCTTAAGAATACAACAAAGGATAGAGAAGACGATGAATTTAAAGGAAGATACAGACAACATCAGCACGAGCTACAAAGTAGCATTGAAATAAACGGTGATGTGAACTTAAGCTGTGATATTGACATAATAAAAGTTTTAATTTTCAATGTTTGAAAAAATGTTAAATTATTGAAAAAATTAGCAAAGTTTGTAAGTAAACAAATTAAGAAAAATGTTTAGACATATATGTATATGTAAAATCATTAATTAATGTTTTTTAATAATAAAATAGATTTCCCAACCCTTGATAAAGTCAACAAATAATTGACGAAACGTCGGGAAAAATGAAATAAAACTTGTTTTATTGTCATTAAAATAACCTAGGCCTTATTAGCTCATAATAGAGACCATACAAAATACAAATACACTTTGGCCATATAAACACAAATATATTTGTTGTTAATAGGTAGTCATTGTTTCTTATTTTAAGTACTTAGGTCGAATTTTTTTTTAATTTGTAAAAATAATATTTGTATAAATAATATTTAATAGTTACTGTTTCTTATTTTCGTTACTTAAGTCGCATTTAGTTTTTTTACTTTGAAAAAATAATATTTGTACTGAGTTTTATTTTGGTTAAGTTGTATTTCTTTTTTTTCAAATTTGTGAATATAATATTTGCCGTTAGTAGGTATCAATTTTTATTTTCATTACTTAGGTTGTATATCTTTTTTTTCAGGCTTGTAATAATAATATTTATCGTTATTAGAAAATATATTAAGAATTATTATTGAGACAGGCTCAAAAGCGTCGTCGACGACATGCTGAGTATCTGGCATCTCAACGAGCTGCAGAGACTCCTAAGCTGTCTCAAGCTCGGCGTCAACAAAACGCTGAATCTATGGCAACTCAACGTGCTGATGAGACACCAGAACAGGCCCAAGAGAGACGTCGACGGCATGCTAAGTATCTGGCATATCAATGGGCTGCTGGGACTCCTGAACTGGCTCAAGCTCGGCGTCAACAAAATGCAGAAAATATGGCATCTCAACGTTTTTATGAAACATTCGAACAGTCTCATTCTCGGCGTCTTTAGCATGCGAATTGCATGGCGTTCCAAAGAATTACTGAAACCATTGAAGCAGCTGAATCTCGCAGATGTGCTGTTGCTGAAAGGGCACAACAGCGATGTCTAATTTTTACAACAAACACGTGGACAATATTTGATAAAGCTGCATTCGAGTACGATGAGGCTCTTGACTATGAAAGCCACAACCTTATAAAAATAGAAGACATGAATAAAGAATGCAAATTTTGTAGTGTGCTAAAATGGAAAGAGGAAGCTGCAGGCTTGTATTGTTCGGGAGGAAAAGTAGTTCTTCCTTCAATAGATGAGCCAATATAACCCCTCAAAGAGCTTTTTTCTTTCGAAACAGAAGACTCAACCCGTTTTTTAAAAAACATAAGTAAATACAATAATCGCTTCCAAATGACATCTTTTGGCAAATATGTCACACAATTGGCAAATATGTCACTATTCAAGGGCAAATATGTCACACAATTGGCTCTTTGCTTCCTGCTGCCAATACGCAACCAAAATTTTTGCAAGTTTATTTCTTGGGTGATGAGGAAGCACAAGTTAATAGGCGTTCTGAGTAGGTACAAGGTGTGGAAAGAAACGCGGTTCAAAAAATACAATAAGTTCAACATGATCAGAATATTTTAGTGCATGAATTTAAAATGGCTAAAGCCAGAGTTACTAGCGATAATTACAAGGTTGTGATACACCCAGATCGTGTACCACGTGGAGATCATGAAAGACGCTTCAGTGCCCCGATCACAAATGAAATAGCTGCCGTAGTTGTTAATAGTGAGTAAAGTGCGTCTCGGGACATTGTTATTCAGATGCACGACGGACGGCTCACTAGAGTTCCGGACACTCACAGATTTTATGATGCTTTCGAATACCCGATAATTTTTTGGACAAGACAGGAGGGATACAGTTTTGATATTCCTCAGACAAACCCACTTACAAAACAACCCACACCAAACAAAAAAGTATCGTGCAAAGACTTTTATGCGTATCATATGATAGTACGTCGCAACAATTTTAATATATTGCTTCGATGTAGACTTCTTCTTCATCAGTTTTTGGTCGACAAGTATGTCTAAGTGGAGAGTAAGCGCTTAAGGTTTATTGTCTTGAACCAAACGAAACTTCGAGCAGAAAATTATATACATTTACAAGACGCGATAAGGAATGATGCTGATCCATCGCAAGATACGTTCATTAAGGCTCGTAATTATGGGAGGTCCCTTTATTAAAACGGCATGTAATTTTGCTTGGTCAGATATCACTAAAGAGCTCTTTCTAAAAATCAGTTGCTTTAATTAAAAAGGTAAAATATTTGGTGACATTAAATGCCTTATGTACTCGATCGAGTGGCAAAAAGGGGTTGGTTAAGATACTTAAACCAACGATGGACGATACCCTCTGTACAGACGAAGAGCACCAGAATAATTAAATTAATTATATATATATATATATATATATATATATATATATATATATATATATATATATGTATAATTACACAGTACAACATTTTTCAGGTGATTGATTCGGGACTCAATTCTGATAATAGTTTATGAAAGTAGACCCAAAAAGAGGAACTTCTGCATCATTCGTTTGGTCATGGTACATCAAATAATAATTTAAAAATTTATTTGATGTTAGTAAGCATCGTATAGGGGAAATTGTCACGTTTTAGGCTGAACCACTAGTCCGAATAAGCTGAAAAAAATTAAGAATTACAATTCCTTTTATATATATTATATGTTTTGTTGTTATTCACTTTTAAAAACCGGAGAAAAATTAACTTGTACTTTTCGCGTTCGTCGACTCTTGTTAAATGACAAAAATCTATCAAAGAACACCTATAAATACTACAAATTTTGCAATATTTTTCTGGCAGGTACTTATGAATGGGCGCATATATCAAAACGTTCCAAAGCATTAGCACTCATAAACGTGGGTGCAATTTCTGTAAAGAAATCATGCAGGTAACTAACGGAAAAACCCAAATAATTAATTTTAAATGTCCACTCACATTTATTAACGCTTATTACTTTGCTACCGCAATCATAAAAATCAAATAACCTTTAGTTTATTACTTTTTTTAATTCTGAGAATCATAAAAAAGTCAGCAATGTTTGTTCCAAAGAATTTTGTGCATATCTCGAGCAAATTTTTGAAATTCATACCTCCACTTAATTGTACATAACAGCGAAACGCATGATTTATGTTTCATTTTGTTCATAGGTTTTGCGACTTTATGTGAAAGTAATAGGACTTGACACTTTTTTACCGTTTTGGATTTTTTATGAATTAAAAATTAAAAAATTCAATTTTTTAGGCAAAAAATAGTTTTTTTCTTCATACATTTATTTATAACTGCGACACTGTTGCTTATGTAGCGAAATGTTGTATGGACAGATTAAAGGAATTGTAATTCTTAATTTTAATAAATCTGTTTCAGGTTATTCCGACTAGTGGTTCTCGAGTTATGACAAGCAAAAAAACCTAAAACGTGACAAATTCCCCTATACGAAACTTACTAACTTCAAATTAATTTTTAAATTATTATTTGATGCACCATGACCAAACGAATTATGCAGAATTTCTTTTTCATAAACAATTATCAGAATTGAGTCCCGAAATCATGTGTTGTACTATGTTATTTAATAGAAATTAAATTAAGTATCGAATATTTATGCAAATTATAGATTTAATTTGTTATACCCTCCAAAAAAGAATATGGAAGGTATATTCACTTTGTCATTCCGTTTGTAACGCAGCGAAATATCCATCTGAGACCCCATAAAGTATATATATTGTTGATCAGTGATGAAATCTAAGACGATCTGAGCATGTTCGTCCAACCGTCCGTCTGTGGAAATCACGACAAGAGCCAGAAATTTGGTATAAATATATCTTGGTGGATAGCACAGGTTATGTTCGGAAATGGGCTAAATCGGGCAAGAGGGAAAAAAGTTTCGCTAAGAAGAACTAAACCAACCTTTAAAAAACAACATACTTTTTTAAGTTTTTTTGTAATTTTGTTATGCAACTGATATATTTTAATGTCAAAAGGTCCAATGTGTTAAACTTGAAACCATAAAAAAAATTATTTTTGGACCACGCCCCCTTTAGTGGGCGTTATTATATGCAAAAATAGTGTAAAAATCTATCAAATTGATTTACATAACCCTACATTCCTTTAGAATAATATTTTTAAACTTTAATGACGAAGGTGAGGCGTAGCCTGGTACTACTCTGCCCTACCTCCTCTCCCCCTTTGCCCCTATAAAAAAAATTTAAATTTTGTCAATAATTATCCCAAACATTTATTTTTAAAGTTTTATGACAAAGATGAAATGTCTACCCCACAGCCGTTGCCAGAGCGAGCCCGCCAAAATACAGTTTAGTACTTTCAAGAGAATTGGACCCCATAAAGAATATATATTCTTGGTCAGTGATGAAGCCTGAGACGACCTATCAATGCCTGTCTGTGGAAAACATGATAGTCAATTTTTGAACAACCGCCCCCTTTGGTGGCGTACGATACTATATGCAAAAGTAGTGCAAATATTGACAAATTCTTATTCCTTATGTCTATAAGAAGCTGAGATATTCTTTGATCTTGCAGAGGAGAAACTTCTCTCCCACGATCCTTCCCGGAATGACTCTCTCAAAATAGAAATTTAAAATTGTGTACAGAGATGTCTTAAAGGAACTCTGTACCACCAAGTTAAACATTTTAAAGTTACTTACTAACGGTCTTATGCAAAAAAATCTTAATTGATGCTTGAAGTTCACGTTAGTTAATAGCTACTTTAAGGCAGGGAAAGGCAACCTATGCTATTACATTTTGCGATTGTATTACTTATTACCAAGAATGATAAAATAAAGATTACGCCTTGCGCATGATTTACCGTTTGATGACGTAGTATCCCCCTCGCAAAGGTTACCAAGTCTGTATCATATGAGAAATTTATAATTTCTTACAAAAAATGTATGTATTTTGTAATAGTTGGCAGCCCTGTAATTAATTTACTCAGAGAGTTTTAAAAAAAGTATTTCATCGGTGCTTAATAAACAACGAATTTCGTGTCATATTTTATAATAAATACATATAAAAAATATTAAAATAATTAAAATTATAAAAAAGTGTTTAAATTTGGTTGTTTAAAAGCTGCAAAACTAAGAAAAATAAAAAACAAAATAAAGTGAATAGATAAGAAAGAGAGCAAAAATGAAATGTGCAGTGGGCAAATGCAAACAAAGTAACAGCAAAAAAACAAGTGAGAAATTATGTTAAAACCTAATATTTTGAGTATTTTTATACCCTCCAAAAAAGAATTTGGAGGGTATATTCACTTTGTCATTCCGTTTGTAACGCATCGAAATATCCATCTCAGACCCTATAAAGTATATATATTCTTGATCAGTGATGAAATCTAAGACGAACTGAGCATGTCCGTCCGTCCGTCCGTCTGTGGAAATCACGATTCAGTCCAAACGAAAAGAGCTAGACTCTTGAAATTTGGCATAAATATATTTTAAAACTTAGAGCAGGTTAAGTTCGAAGATGGGTTAAATCGGGCAAGAGGGAAAAATGTTCCTCTAAGAAGAACTAAACCAACCCAGAAAAAACAACATAATTTTTATAGTTTTTTGGTTATTTTGTTAAGCAAATGATATATTTTTATGTCAAATACGGTCCAACGCCTTAAACTTGGAGCCATTAAAAAAAATAAAAATATTTTTTGACCCCGCCCACTTCAGTGGGCGTTATTATAGGCAAAAATAGCAAAAAAATTTAACAAATTGTTTTACTTAAGCCTACATTCCTTAAAAATAACACTTTTAAGCTTTAATGACGAAGCATTATAGGCATAAATAGCATAAAAATTTAACAAATTGTTTTACTTAAGCCTACATTCCTTAAAAATAACACTTTTAAGCTTTAATGATGAAGCTGAGACGAAACCTGGTACTACTCTGCCCTACCCCCTCCTTCCCCTTCGCCCCCTAAATGACCCTACCAAAAAAAAAATAAATTTTTAAATTTTGTACATAATCATCCCAAGCATTTATCTTTAGAGTTTTATGACTGCCGATTTCTGCCCTACCTCCCCCTCCCCCACCTCTTCCTTTGCCCCCTAAATGACCCTACCAAAAAAAATTGTTTTTTTAAATTTTGTATATAATCATCCCAAGCATTAATCTTTAGAGTTTTATGACAGCCGATTTCTGCCCTACCCCCCCCCCCCCCTCTTCATTTGCCCCCTAAATGACCCTACCAAAAAAAATTTTTTTTTTTTAATTTTGTATATAATCATCCCAAGTATTTATCTTTAGAGTTTTATGACTGCCGATTTCTGCCCTACCCCCCCCCCCCCCCTCTTCCTTTGCCCCCTAAATGACCCTACAAAAAAAAAATTTTTTTTAAATTTTGTATATAATCATCCCAAGCATTTATCTTTAGAGTTTTATGACTGCCTGTTGCTGCCCTACCCCCTCCTCCCCCTTTGCCCGCTAAATGACCCTATTAAAAATAAATATACATTTTTTTAATTTTGTGTATAATCATCCCAAGCATTTATTTTTACAGTTTTATGTGTATCTGTTTCTGCCTTAACCCCTCTCCCCCTTTGCCCTCTAAATGACCCTATCCCTACCCTAAAGAGAATTGTGATGAAGTCTAAGACGGTCTAGCAATGCCCATACGTTCGTCTGTGGAAAACATGATATTGTATATTTTTGAACCCCGCCCCCTTTAGTAGGCGTTGACGTACGATATTATATAAAGGAACTCTGTCCCACCAAGTTAAACATTTCAAATTCACTTACTAAATATTTGGAGGGTATTTAAGATTCGACCCGGTCGAATATAACGTTTTTACTTCTTAATAAAACGTTTGTGTTTTCAAAAAGCTGTATCGTTTTACAATTTTCCAAAAGATGAAGCTCGAAGGAAGTTATGGGTAATCTTATGCAAAAGAGTGAAGCCTGTAAATGTGGATAAAGACATAATTTGTGCTTTACATTTCAAGCAAGAGGATTTTGAAAGAAATTTGAAATGGGTAAGTTAAAACAAAATTAATTCTTGCAGTACATTACTAAGGCGTTATGAATAGGATTTAGCAAACGGCGTGCAAAAATATTAAAATCCCATGCAGTTCCCTCTTTAGACACAAGCGCTATTGAAATTGAAACGACAACTGCTAATGAAACTGAAGTTGCAAAAGTATATGAAAGACTATGTGAAACTGAAAAACAAAATGATATTTCGAATAGTTTTGAAGAAAAATTGGTCACGAAAAATGCTCCACGGCTGACTGATCTTGAAGATCTTGAAAAAGAAGATGGCCTCCAAACTTACAATAAAACTTTAGAAATGAAAATGTATGTACATTTTTTAACATTAAGCAAATATTTATTTGAATCGTTTTTAAAGATGCACTTCTCAAGGAAAATTTTAGGCTGAAAATAGCAAAAAGTCAGTGTGATGTCATTATAAAAAATTTATCATGTCGTATTCAGAAATTAAGCTTTGCAAACGTTAATCTTGAGAAGGCCTTGAGACGTTTGTTCTCTATAAAAAATTTTCTTTTTGAAAACTATATTTTATTTGCAGCAATAGTGAAATATTGTATTAAAAGTAATGAAAATCTATATATGGTATTATTATAAAGAATTTGTTTGCTTTCAAAAAATTTAGGTAGAAAAATAACAATTTGTCCTACTGTCATGTTTTTACAATAACATAATAGTTCTCCAACTGAATTTTATTAGCCAATCAGAGCACATGTTGAGTGAATTCAGAGCTCCATCATGCGCAGAAAAGTATTTTTATTTCAGCTTGTTGGCGTAATCTTATTTTATCATTCTTGCTTATTACTCTCTGCGCTCTCACCACGAATCGGTATTGCCAATCAACTTTCGTCTCTTCTCCCCAATTAAAACTTTAAAAACTCCAAAAACTAACTTAATTTTATTATGGGTATTTGCAATATATTAGAAAATTAGTATCGGCATGGCATTGGGGCAAAATGATGTTTGTGGCTCTGTATGCAGTGATGGTGTGTAAATAAGAAGGTTTTACACACCACTTTTTTGGGACCAGCACTCATGGCATGAGCTCGACATATGCAGTGAACTGCGGCGGAACTAGAATGAAGGGGATAGTTTTGAGAGGATAGTTGAGGAGATAGAGAATTTGTTCTAGCTATTTCAACGTTTTAGTTCCCCGGTTAAGTTTTTGCTTTGACAAAGAGTAAAGCAAATACACATACGTATGTACATATATTTTTCAAAAAATACACAAAACTGAAATGCTTTAATTAAAAGTTTTCACAAAACACTTGCCAAAAAAAAATATTTAACACCGCAGTAAAGTTATGTACATCACATATACATATACATATACATATATATGTATATATATATATATATATATATATATATATATATATATATATATATATATATATTAGAGTGGTCCAAAAAAATTTTTTTTTGTTTTTCAGATTGGCCACCCCGCAAATTTGTAACATGTATCCATAGCAATAACATTGTATAATTTCAGTTGGCTAGCTTTACTGGAAGAGGGTGCTCAATCGAGTGCTATTTTTGAAAATTTTGAGAAAAATGCTTGATTTTAATTTTTAAATGCTTTTATTTAACTCTCCTTGTCTGTTTGTTTTTGTGTTTGTATCGGATTCTTTTGGTCGAATTTTCACTACCTTCCCGACTAGGTAAATATGACAATGCATTATTTTTTACACGATTTGATTTTTTCTCGCGGTTAACCTAAAAGCATATTTTCAAAATTGTTTTTATATTCTTGTTTTATTATAGGTCAGACTCAGTGAATAAGAGCAATAAAATGAGTTCATCGACTCGAAAAAAATTCGATATTTTTCTACTTGGATGTCGGGATCTTGAGTCATTGGTAAGGATAAACCAACTTCCAACTCTTCGGCAAGTTCTGCTTCGTTATCATCACATATTAAATGAGTCAAGGAATGTGAAAGATTCTGCACATATGCTAATTCAAGAAGTCATAGAAGTGTGGAGCAAATCTGGTATTCCAACCAGGCAACCAAATCACTGCGTTGAAAAACTTATAAAAATTCATAAGAACTGGCTGCTTTTAAAGAAAAATAAAACAAGGCATTCGCAAGCCCAGAAAATTAGAGAGCATTTGTTTACAGAAGCGCTGGATACACTTTTCGATATCGCCCATGCAAACGCTATGAATTCAATCAAAATTGCAGAAGACAGAGAGTTTCTCATGGACCAAAGAAGCGAGCGTAAGATGATCATGACATCGATTGACAAGAAGCTAGAAAATACCAAAGAACGTTCTGCCAAACGAAAACAAAGAGCTGAAGAATTAAGAAAAAATGCCGCTAAACATAATGCTTCAATCTCAACGGTGTCAAGTCAAGAAATAGATCTTGATTTAAGCTGCAGTAGCACTTCGAGTGCAACTACAAATTCGAAGGATAAGCAAGATGATTTTGTGGTTACTTTACCAAAAAAGACACAGGTCGCTACAAGTAAAAGTGTCGTTGTGCCATCGTCTAGTGGTATATATACACAACATGTTACCAGCGCTCTTGATCGTAACAAAATAACCGACAGAGAAGCAGTGCGACTGATTATTCCATTGTCTGCCGCACTTGGTTGTAATCCTACTGCACTCCCAATCTCTCGAAGCACAATTCGACGTGCAAGAAAAAAAGCAAGGACAGAATTCAATGTGAATATAAAAGAACTATTCGACCCCAAATATCCACTTGTAATACATTGGGATGGGAAAATACTGCCTGATATAACAGGTAATAAGAAAGTAGAACGCCTTCCCATTCTTGTCTCCGGTAATGGTTGCGAAAAACTGTTAGGCGTTCCCAAACTTACTGCAGGAACGGGTAAAAACACGTCTGATGCTGTTTTTGACACAATGGAACAGTGGAATGTCACAAATAAAGTCCGAGGTATGAGTTTTGACACTACTGCCTCTAACACCGGTGCCAAAGAAGGAGCGTGCACTCTCCTCGAAGTAAAAACGGGCCGGGATCTTTTATGGCTTGCTTGTCGTCATCACGTGTTTGAAATAATGCTTTCAAAAATATTTATACTCTGCTTTGGGCCATCAAACTCTCCTAAGATTCCATTATTCAAAAGATTCAGCGATGTTTGGGATACAATACCAAAAGATCACTACGATTGTCTCGACTTCAATACTAGCACGAAAAAGTTTGCCGAAAATACTCTTGAAAGTCTTACGACTGATATAGGTAGAAAAAAACAAGTTCGTGGTGATTACAACGAGCTAAGCGAACTCACAATGATTGTGCTGAACAAACCACCTGGAAGGATTAGTTGGCGTACTCCGGGACCAATACATCATGCTCGATGGATGGCAAAACTGCTGTATGCTATGAAAATATTTCTCTTTCGAAATAATTCTCAAGCATTTGAGCTAACCAAAAGAGAAGAAAAACAAATTGTTCGATTTGTTAGTTTCGGTGCACTCATATATACGAAGATATGCATAGAAGCGCCTTTGGCAACAGATGCAGCGATTAATGACCTCCAACTTTGGAAGAGATTAAAATCATACGAAGTCATTGACCCCGAAATCAGTGCAGCAGCAAGGGTTGTCTTAGAGCGTCACTTGTGGTACTTATCTGATGAGCTAGGTGCATTTGCCTTATTTTCCGAAAAGCTGTCTTATGACGAGAAAACGGCCATTGTTCAAAGAATGGATGTTGACGGCGGTTCTCGTTTAGTAAGAGGTGACTCTGCCAAATTATCCACGGAAGCCACATTAGAAGCCTTTGCATCGCAAAGAACGCTGAAAACGCTCTCAGATCTGGAAATCAAGGACTCTTTCTTGCAATTACCTCCTAAGGCTTGGGATGACAATGTTGACTACCATCAAGGCAAAAATTGCATAAGAAATATGCGTGTGGTTAACGACACTGCGGAGAGGGGTGTAAAACTATTTGAAGATTACAATACGATACTCACTAACAATGAGGAGGAAAAACAATTTTTACTTCACGTCGTTGAACAGAACAGAAAGATCATTTCTACTGAAACTTCCAAAACGATGCTAACAAACTTGGATTTAAGTTGAAAAAATGAAAATTTTATTAATATTATTCTTAAGTATTTCTTTATTTATATTATTTTGCGTGTGTTTTAATACTATGTCTGAATAAAAAAATATATTTTAAACATTGGTTACATTTTTTACTTAATATTCTGACTAGTTCTTTCTCAGGACTTTTTCATAAAATTCAAATAATTTAAGGTCGATGAGCACTCCCTTGTATACAAGATAAGTTGCTGAAATTTCGCAGACATAATAGGAATAGTAGGTGTAACAAAACTAGGGGGTGGCGTAGCTTCTTCTTGGAAGTTTATTTTTTTCTATATAAGCATGGACCACCCTAATATATATATATATATATATATATATATATATATATATATATATATATATATATACAACCACATGATCATTATTTTTTTTTTTAATTTCTTAAATTTTTTAGCTTTAACACATAATGTGTCGAGAGTCAACGCACAATAACACAGCTCAAAAATCAGTGGATGGCTACCAAAATTGTATTTTGGTGATGTTCCACATCCCCTGCTGTCTACTTCAATGTCTTGTTTTACCAATGTTACAATTTTCCTCACTGTTTCCTTGCTAAAACGGTACTTCTTGTATTTTGGTGATGTTCCACATCCCCTGCTGTCTACTTCAATGTCTTGTTTTACCAATGTTACAATTTTCCTCACTGTTTCCTTGCTAAAACGGTACTTCTCTTTTATAAGTACGTGCCCGATAATAGTCCGCTATTTGGTTTATACGTTCTAAATAAAAATTACACATTGAATAAAATTTTCACATCGAAATAAATAATTTTACCGATTCTGTACATTAAATTTAATGTATCCATTTTTAATATAAAAATACACAAAACTGAAATGGTTTAATTAAAAGTTTTCACAAAACATTTGCAAAAAAAAAAATATATTTAACACCGCTGTAAAGACATGAGTAGCTACTTAAAATTATTTGATGTTAACATCGGTTTACAACACGTGTGTTAAGCTAACAACAGTTTTTGCATGATACTTTAATGAATTTCGCTTAACATTGGTTTACCAGTCTGTGTTAAGTTTTTATACCCTCCAAAAAAGAATTTGGAGGGTATATTCACTTTGTCACTTCGTTTGTAACGCATCGAAATATCCATCTCAGACCCTATAAAGTATATATATTCTTGATCAGTGATGAAATCTAAGACGAACTGAGCATGTCCGTCCGTCCGTCTGTGGAAATCACGATTCAGTCCAAACGAAAAGAGCTAGACTCTTGAAATTTGGCATAAATATATTTTAAAACTTAGAGCAGGTTAAGTTCGAAGATGGGCTAAATTGGGCAAGAGGGAAAAAAGTTCCCCTAAGAAGAACTAAACCAACCCAGAAAAAACAACATAATTTTTATAGTTTTTTGGTTATTTTGTTAAGCAAATGATATATTTTTATGTCAAATACGGTCCAACGCCTTAAACTTGGAGCCATTAAAAAAAATAAAAATATTTTTTGACCCCGCCCACTTCAGTGGGCGTTATTATAGGCAAAAATAGCATAAAAATTTAACAAATTGTTTTACTTAAGCCTACATTCCTTAAAAATAACACTTTTAAGCTTTAATGACGAAGCTGAGACGAAACCTGGTACTACTCTGCCCTACCACCTCCTTCCCCTTCGCCCCCTAAATGACCCTACCAAAAAAAAATAAAAATTTTTAAATTTTGTATATAATCATCCCAAGCATTTATCTTTAGAGTTTTAGGACTGCCGATTTCTGCCCTACCTCCCCCCCCCCACCTCTTCCTTTGCCCCATAAATGACCTTCCAAAAAAAAAATTTTTTTTTAAATTTTGTATATAATCATCCCAAGCATTTATCTTTAGAGTTTTATGACAGCCGATTTCTGCCCTACCCCCCCCCCCCCCTCTTCCTTTGCCCCCTAAATGACCCTACCAAAAAAAATTTTTTTTTTAAATTTTGTATATAATCATCCCAAGCATTTATCTTTAGAGTTTTATGACTGCCGATTTCTGCCCTACCCCCCCCCCCCCTCTTCCTTTGCCCCCTAAATGACGCTACAAAAAAAAATTTTTTTTTTTTAAATTTTGTATATAATCATCCCAAGCATTTATCTTTAGAGTTTTATGACTGCCTGTTGCTGCCCTACCCCTCCTCCCCCTTTGCCCGCTAAATGACCCTATTAAAAATAAATATACATTTTTTTTTATTTTGTGTATAATCATCCCAAGCATTTATTTTTACAGTTTTATGTGTATCTGTTTCTGCCTTAACCCCTCTCCCCCTTTGACCTCTAAATGACCCTATCCCTACCCTAAAGAGAATTGTGATGAAGTCTAAGACGGTCTAGCAATGCCCATACGTTCGTCTGTGGAAAACATGATATTGTATATTTTTGAACCCCGCCCCCTTTAGTAGGCGTTGACGTACGATATTATATAAAGGAACTCTGTCCCACCAAGTTAAACATTTCAAATTCACTTACTAAATATTTGGAGGGTATTTAAGATTCGACCCGGTCGAATATAACGTTTTTACTTGTTTTGCATAAGGCTGTAAATATTTGGAGGGTATTCAAGATTCGACCCGTTCGAATATAATATAATTTTACTTGTTTTAATTTATTTCTTCGATATTTACAATATTTTTATACCCTCCAAAAGAGAATATGGAGGGTATATTCACTTTGCCATTCCGTTTTTAAATATCTATCTGAGAGCCCATAGAATATATATATTCTTGATCACTGATGAAATCTGAGCATGTCCGTCCTTCCGTCCGCTTAATTAATTTAAAATCCAATATTAGGAACTTATATGGCTACTTTTATGTACAAAAACATTACGATTTTCCAACTCTTGATTGGATTTTTTTGTAGTTTTAATATTTCACGCAAATCTAATTCTTCCTGAAGTATAAAAAATGTTTTAAACATGTACCAACAAATATCGATTTTTCACCCATGAAATTGAATTTTTATTTTTTTTTTTGTTTTTAATACTAGTTTAATTCTTCACGAGGTATAAAACAGATTTAATTCGCAGGAAATCTAAAATTATGAACTTATGGTCACTTTTATGTAGCAAAACATGATTGAATTGTCCAACTCTGGGATAAAAATTTTGTTTTTATACCCTTCACAAAAAAAGTGAAAGGGTTTGTCATTCCGTGTGTAATTTCTTCGATATGCACATGGGACCTTATGAAGTATATATATTCCGGATCCTTATGAATAGCGATGACGATTGAGCGATGTCCGTCTGTACGTGAAATCGGTTTTCCCAAGCCCCCAGAAAAGCTAGAGACTTCGTTCTTGGACCGTTGGATTGGAAATGAACTTAAATAGGCTGCTATTTAAATTCAGAAAGATCCGAAGTATAGTCCAGAGCTGGGAAGCTCACACATATTTCTCGATGCAAAATTTATACCAAAAATCAATAATTTTTTTTAATGTTTGTATATTAAACCTATTTTGTGCTTTGGGGAGCCCCAACGGTCTATTAAAAACTAAAAAATAATATTATATTAAATTGAATTAAGATTCATAGGCTAATTGTTCGAAATTTGTTTTTAAATCTCAGAAAGACATGATAAATTAAAATAATCAAACGGTAACACGGGTATTATAACAATAACATGTTAACATCAGGTTGATACAATTCTCGTATTCTTTTTCACAATAAAATTTGTGTAAATAGGAACTGTTATCAAATTCAACTAAGCCACCTAATAAGTGGTGACAAACACAATACACATGAGCACTGATGATGAAAGGGTTGCGTCTTTCGAAAACAGCAATATAAATGTTCGTTTAAATTCTTACTACATAAAAAATAATTTTTTTCCAGGGATGGGAGATTAAAAATTTTTTTTCGGCTTATTTCGTATTTTGTACTACATGTAGTACCTAAAATTGTTAAAAATTTCAAGTTTTTCTTTAACAAAAGCACTTTATACGTCATGAAGATTTGCATTGGCAAAAAAAAATTTTTTTAAATTCAAATTTTGCTTCCTGGGGTGGGAAATTGAATTTTTTATACATGAAATTAATCGAACAGGCAACTGATGTTGTTTTTTGCTAACTAAAACTGTCTTATAACACTTAGGAAGAACAAAATTGGTATCAAAAATTCAAAAATAAAATTTCGAATCCAGGGATGGACAAGTGCAAAATTTTATGGTACATGAAAGTTACCAAAATGATAAAAAATTTGGAATTTTTCTTAAATAAAACTACTTTATACCTCAAGAAGCATTGCACTGATAAAAAAAACAAAAATAAATTAAAATTTCGTTTCCAGCGTTGGATAAATTTAATTTTTTTTGGTACATGATATATTTTGTAGTACATGTAATAAACAAAAATGGTTGCAAAATTCGAGTTTTTCTTAAACAAAACTACTTGATACCTCATGAAGATTTGCATTGATAAAGAAAATTTTAAAAAAATTAAATTTCGCTTCCAGGGTTGGGAAATTGAAATTTTTTTTATACATAAAAGTAACCAAAGAGGCAATTGACGTTGTTTTTTTACTGATTAAAACTATTTTTTAGTTCAGGAAAAACAAAATTGGTATTAAAAATTAAAAAAAAATCTAAATTTAGATTCCAGAGTTGGATAATATTAATATCCATTAATAATATTAATTTTTTCTTAAGTAAAACTATTTCATGCCTCAATAAGAGTTGCATTGGTAAAAAAAATTTAAATTTCGTTTCCAGGGTTGGGAAATTGAAATATTTATTCTGCATAAAAGTAACCCAAAAGGCAATTGACGTTGTTTCTTTTTGCTAGTTAAATCTGTTTTATAGTTCAGGAAGAAGAAAATGTTTATTAAAATCTTAAAAAATCAAAATTTCGACCCCAGGGTTGGACAAATGAAACATTTTATGGTACATGAAAGTAACCAATATGTATAAAAATTAATAAATAATATATTTGTTTGAGTCTTGAGGTTAATTTATATTAATATTTGATATTCGATATTTCGCTAACCATCGGTTAGCTTCTTCAGGAAATTATTTAGTTTTGTCAAAAATTTTCTTTTCAATTAGTATATACAAAATTTTTTTAACAACATAAATCAAAAATTCTAAATATTAAAAAATACTAACTCTAAAATGTGTAAATAGTTTAAATTAATACAATTTTAAATATTAAAACATACTAAATCTAAAATGTATAATTATTATAAATTTTAATAATATATAATAATATAATGAAAACCGATGTGTGTGTATTAACTACAATTCTTTTAATGTTGTGTAATTAAATAAATATTATATATTAGTAAAATTTTAAATATTAAAACATACTAACTCTAAAATGTATAAATACTATAAATTTTAATTATATATAATAATATTATGAAACCGATCTGTGTGTTAACTACAATTCTTTTAATGTTACGTAATTAATTGTAAACAAAATTATAAAAATGTTTTTTTTTTTTTTTTTTTTTTTTATAAAAAATTTTTTAAACATAATACGTCATAAAGCTTATGGTAAATTATCTTAACATATGCATACAACGCAAATAATTTAACATAATTATTATTATCAATTTTAAATTTATACATGCATGCATATGTCAAAATATTTTATATATTGTGTATATAATTTAACATAAACAAATAATTCTAATAACTTAATTTCTATGAATTAAATATCTATAGTTTTGAGCTAAATTGTCAGTATCTATCTTAAAGTTCATTCGTTCTCTAACAGGTATATTAATAATTTCTAACATTTCTAACAAAAGTCTTCGTTTATAATTACTTTCTGTTCTTAAAACTGACGCATTTTCAAAGTCAGGATAGTGATTAAATTTAAAACAATGAGATGATAATGCTGTTTTTTCTGAATTAATGTGTCTATATATTTGATTACTTTTATGTCCTGTTATTCTGGTTTTTAATTTATTTTTTGTTGTACCTATGTATACCTCATTACAATTGACAGATCCATTCCCTTTACATGGTATTTTATAAACTATATTTGATCTATCCCATTTTGTCACTCTATCTTTCATATTACTAAATAGTTTATTGTTGGTACTATATGTTTTGAAAGCCATTTTATATTTTTGAGTATCAAATATATTTGATTTCTCTAATCTTTCTGACATTTCTGGTATGTAAATTAATGATTTATAACATTTTGGTTCTGTGTTATTATTTGTATTATTTGTTATCCTTTTCTTATATTGATTTATTACACTATAAACTTATTTTTCTGGAAAGTCATTCTCAATAAGAATTTCTCTAATTTTTCTCTTATTATACCCTCCAAAAAAGAATTTGGAGGGTATATTCACATTGTCATTCCGTTTGTAACGCATCGAAATATCCATCTCAGACCCTATAAAGTATATATATTCTTGATCAGTGATGAAATCTAAGACGAACTGAGCATGTCCGTCCGTCCGTCCGTCCGTCCGTCTGTGGAAATCACGATTCAGTCCAAACGAAAAGAGCTAGACTCTTGAAATTTGGCATAAATATATTTTAAAACTTAGAGCAGGTTAAGTTCGAAGATGGGCTAAATCGGGCAAGAGGGAAAAAAGTTCCCCTAAGAAGCACTAAACCAACCCAGAAAAAACAAAATAATTTTTATAGTTTTTTGGTTATTTTGTTAAGCAAATGATATATTTTTATGTCAAATACGGTCCAACGCCTTAAACTTGCAGCCATTAAAAAAAAATAAAAATATTTTTTGACCCCGCCCACTTCAGTGGGCGTTATTATAGGCAAAAATAGCATAAAAATTTAAAAAATTGTTTTACTTAAGCCTACATTCCTTAAAAATAACACTTTTAAGCTTTAATGACGAAGCTGGGACGAAACCTGGTACTACTCTGCCCTACCACCTCCTTCCCCTTCGCCCCCTAAATGACCCTACCAAAAAAAAAAAAAAAATTTTAAATTTTGTATATAATCATCCCAAGCATTTATCTTTAGAGTTTTATGACTGCCGATTTCTGCCCTATCTCCCCCCCCCACCTCTTCCTTTGCCCCCTAAATGACCCTACCAAAAAAAATTTTTTTTTTTAAATTTTGTATATAATCATCCCAAGCATTTATCTTTAGAGTTTTATGACAGCCGATTTCTGCCCTACCCCCCCCCCCCTCTTCCTTTGCCCCCTAAATGACCCTACCAAAAAAAAATTTTTTTTTAAATTTTGTATAAGTTAACGAATTTGTTAACTGGTTGACAATTTTTTAGTCAACTGTATCGAATTTTTATTTTTATTTTTCCTTCTTTTTGACTCTGTAGCAAACTGGTAACATAATTATCCCTAATTAAACAAAATAGAGAATCGAAAAAACTGAGCAGTTGCTATGCGAAGTAAAGCTGAATCGAGTGAGTTAAAACTTACTGTTTATTTTCCCGTTTTATGCGAGTACCTTTTTAAGTTTTGCTTTGTAAGTTTTAAAAAAAGTATAACAAATTGGATTCTGGTTTTCGATCTCGACTAAGAAACAACATTCTTTTGTTCTTTTAAGAAAAATTCCACATAGTGGAAAAATTGATTTGAAACTAAACATTCACCAGCATTGTCAAATAAAAACATTTAATAATATCTGTGCAAAGAAATTGATTCAAATAAAACAAACAGAAACAATTAAAATAGTTAATAATATTATGTAGTATTGTAAAACAAAATTGATTTGAAACTAAACATTCACCAACATTGTCAAATAAAAACATTTAATAATATCTGTGCAAAGAAATTGATTCAAATAAAACAAACAGAAACAATTAAAATAGTTAATAATATTTTGTATTGTAAAACAAAATTGATTTGAAACTAAACATTCACCAACATTGTCAAATAAAAACATTTAATAATAGCTGTGCAAAGAAATTGATTCAAATAGAACAAACAGAAACAATTAAAATAGTTAATAATATTTTGTATTGTAAAACAAAATTAATTTGAATCTAAACATTCACCAACATTGTAACATAAAAACGTTTAATAATATCTGTGCAAGAAATTGATTCAACTAAGACAAACAGAAACAATTAAAATAGTTAATAATATTTTGTATTGTAAAACCCCACATAGTGGCAAAATTAGGACTAAACCAACCCGTTTATAATATTGTAATAATAAGAATTTGATTTAAAATGAAACCTTTAATAATAATCGTGATTTGCAATAAATAAGTCATTCGATAATATTTTTAAATAAATCATTTAATAATATCTGTTAAACATTGTAAAAATGTAATATGCGTTGAATAGATAGATTGATAAATAAATCTGTTGGAAACTTTAAGTAAAACCGTCGTATGTTTTATTGAAAAAAATCACGAGGTTAATTGGCGCCCAACAAGGTAAACCCATGTTACTTAAAATTATAAAAAATCGTCAAACTAAATTGTAGTATTCGACGCAACAAGTTGACATAGTGCCATCCCTGTTTTGGTTAAATACTGAATTCGCTTCTACCAAACATAACAAAATATCCAAGAAAATGGGTGGAAAAAGACTTTAGTTGAAGTAAAGCGCGCAGACGGATAAAATAAGGTTTTTATTGTTTCTTAAAACTATTTTGAAAGTAATTAAAAAAATTAATAAATAAAAAAACGAAAACTAAAAATTTTAAATAAACTACAAAAATCTGTGTGTGAATAGAGTGAAGGAATTCCCTTTGTCTATTTAATTTTTATTGGTCAAAAGGGCTGCGTCAAGCAACGCAACTTGGTTGAAAACCAAATTAGCAACGCAATAACTAAGGATCAAGAGAAAAAAAACTATTGTAAAGAAAAAAAGTAAAAGTGAAAAGAATGGTACAGCAGAGTTTTAAGAAGTTCTAAAGAAAATTGGACGGTAAATTTTGTGGAATAAAATTTTGTCTTCAAATTTCCATAAAACGTTTCAAGTTTTCTGCTTTCATTCAAAATTGGATTTTTGATTAGTTCTTGTTAAAAAATAACACAAAAGAAAATATAACTAAAACCTAAGCCTATGACATCAGCAACAACATTTTCGAAAACTAAATATAATACAGTGATTTCATCAGTGCCGAAAAGAAGAGCAATAGCGTTAAATAAAAACTTAATCATTTTATCGTGTTGTCAACTATTTTATTATACAAAAAGAGTAGAGAAAAAAGCCCTAACGGTGTTTATAAAAAGTGAAGCAAGCCTTTGGAGAATTTTTCCGTTATTTCTCAAAAGAAAAAAGTAGCTGTTCTAACAATAGAAAAAATATAAAAAGAAAGAAAGAGACAAATATATGAAGCTGTTAAAACAAAATTTTAACATACAAAACAAGTCGAATTCATTACTAGCTGAAAAAAAGTGGCAAATGTCGAAAAGCAAATATGCAAAATTAAAGAAATAGGTACATAAAAAAATATGCATATAGATAAAAAAAACAGTAACCACAAAATAAAAAATATAAAACGAATTGAAAAAAATAGAAAACAAGTATATAGACAAAAATTACTGAGATAAGGTTCCAAAATAAGCTGATGCAATAAACGGAATGTGAAAGAAAAATTTAAATAAGGAAAATAGAGGATAGCCAAAGAAATTGGAGCAACGCAAACGCAGCCTCGATGATACTGGATATGCAAATACATAGCTAACTTGATGACGTCATAACATGAATGCAGGGAATCGTAGTGAGACCACAACTTTTAAACAAAAAATCATACAGCTAATTATATTAGATACATAATTGGTATTTTTCGCACGCATGTTAATGCATACTAACAGATAATATAAAATCATTTTCATATAGTTAAAATTATTATATTTTCATATCTACTAATTGCTATCACACTACATTGTGTGTTATAAGTATATTATACTAACGTCACTATTACATACATGTGTATGTACATCCATATATACTAATTAGTACAATAAAAATAGAAATCAACAAAATTAAGTACATATATTTAAAATAGAAAGAAAGACAAAAATTATCAAAAGAGAAAGGTTCAATAAGAAATATTGAATTTAAAACTTTTATTTTGAACGTTTTTATAAAAATTGAAATTCTGAAAACAAATACCTACAATAAATCGTGGGAATCAGCAAACATAAGTACATATATTTAAAATAGAAAGAAAGGCAAAAATTATCAAAAGAGAAAGGTTCAATAAGAAATATTGAATTTAAAACTTTTATTTTGAACGTTTTTATAAAAATTGGAATTCTGAAAACAAATACCTACAATAAATCGTGGGAATCAGCAAACATAAGTACATATATTTAAAATAGAAAGAAAGACAAAAATTATCAAAAGAGAAAGGTTCAATAAGAAATATTGAATTTAAAACTTTTATTTTGAACGTTTTTATAAAAATTGTAATTCTGAAAAGCAAATACCTAGGAAAAAAATAGAAACCAGAGAACATAAGTATATTCTCTTAATAGAATATTAGAGAACAGAAGAGAAAAAAAGGAAGCCAAAATTATTTAAACCAAGGAGAACTAAATTTTATACTTTTATTTTGTGAAGAATTTGATATTACATTTTCTTAACAAAGTACTTAAAAGAGAAAACAGAAACGAAAAGTATTGGGAAAAAATATAAAGGAAATATTGAATTGGGCCTATTAATTTTGGACATTTTTATAAGAATTTTATCAAGAGGTATTCATAATTTATACCACTATTTTCCTCAAAATTGTTAGCTTACTGCAAGCATGCACTTTTAAGATTTGAATTGCTGTAATGAGCATTGACGGTTTAATTGAGAGTTTAGATAACTTGAGATTTGAGCCAGAGCATAGTGGAAATATGGATTCTCAGGTCGTACAGTCGTTGATGACAGCTGCTATTAGGGTGGCTACTGAGCAGACACGTAGAGAGTTTCAGACTACGGTGGATAATCTTACATCTAGGTTGGAAACTTTGGAAACCCCGATAACTGTGGACGAACACAAGGAATTCGAAATTATTGATGGCACTGAGTGCAACGAGACGTTGGACGTAGTAAAGTCTGTACCGGAATTTAGGGGTGATGCATTTAGATATATTTCCTGGCGACAGGCAGCAATTACCGCTCACAAACTATATGAACGGTATGTCGGAAGCTCAAAGTATTATCAGGCCGTCGCCATATTACGAAATAAAGTAATCGGCAAAGCGGATGCAATTTTGAGTTCATATAACACTGTTTTGAACTTTCATGCGATCTTAGAGAGACTTGATTTTGCTTATGCCGACAAAAGGTAAATTTTTACTCTTGAGCAGGAGCTTTCTACTCTTACTCAGGGTCCTACGACTATTATCGACTTTTATAATGAAGTGGAGGAGAAACTTAATTTGATAATCAGTAAAACTGTAATGAGCTATGGGGAGAATAGAAATTTAATAGAATCGTTAAATCAGAAGTACAGGCAAGATGCTCTTCGCGTATTTATTTCTGGTTTGAGAAAACCTTTCTGTGACATTCTCTTTTCATGCAAACCTTCCGATATGCCAATGGCATTAGCGTTGGCTCAGGAAATGACAACAAATCAGAGCAGATATAAGTTTGCTAGAGGCTACAATGAAAGTCTAAATAGGCAAAGTCCGTTATATTTTCCTAGACAGATGGTAAACCAGAGTATTCCAAGATATCCTCATCCTAACTCACAAGTTCCAAATAGTTCCACTCAATCTAGATTTCGGCTAGAGCGAACGCCTATCTCACCAGGCACTCAGGGAAATGGTATGATGCGAAACGGCGCTCGTTGGCAAACTTCTTCGGGTTTTAAACCCACGTCGTATAGTGGCATTCAGTCATCACAGGGTTTCGAGGCAGCGCGAAGTTTTCAACGGCAACAACCTGTAGACACAGACGTGAGTATGAGAACGGTGGGTACTTTTCAGCACAATTCTGCTAGACAGAAGGGGACAGGTGGGCCTGGCCCGGTTCATAATAAGGCACGTGTTTTTCACTTAGCAGATGATCGGGATGAGAATATGGCTGCTACCGAGGGACATTTTTCTGAATATGTTGGGGATGACCAGATTAATTTTTTAGACCTAGGTCCCTCTTGCCCTATGTGGAGAGGGAATTCAGAGGAGAGAAACTGAAATTTCTAGTAGACACTGGTTCTTCAAAAAATTATATCCGAGACCTCGGCATATTTTCCAATGTGACTGATGTGAAGAACCCAATTTTAGTAAAGTCTGTTCACGGGGAAAATTTAGTTTATCGCAAGACTCAGGTAAGGTTATTTAACAGGGTGGCAAATTTCTTTGTACTCCCTTCTCTCACTACATTTGATGGTATTATAGGATTCGAGCATCTCAATGAGATTAGGGCACATCTAGATGCAGAAAATGGCATTTTGGAATATGAAGGGGGTGTGGAAAAGTTATTGTTTTTTTATTGCGATGGAGCGAATCACATTTCAGTAGATACAGGTGATATTCCGGAGGACGTTATGGGGAAATTTCTCGCGCTGTTGGAAGGTTATAGAGGAGTTTTCGCAAGCCCTAACGAAGCTCTTCCATATAATACCAGAGTTATAGCGATTATAAGAACAAGGTACAATGAACCGGTTTATTCGAAGTATTATTCGTATTCTATGGCAATGGTAGATTTTGTGAACAAAGAGATAGAAGACTTACTTGCGAATGGAATAATAAGACCATCTCGGTCACCGTACAACAATCCCGTTTGGGTAGTTGATAAAAAGGGATTTGACGTTTTCGGAAAACCAAAAAAGCGACTAGTTATTGATTTTCGGAAGCTAAACTCGAAAACAGTGAGTGACAAATACCCAATACCTGAAACTTCCGTTGTTCTTGCAAACCTTGGTAAGTCAAAATATTTCACCACCTTGGACTTGAAATCTGGTTTTCACCAAATTAATTTAATTGAACAGGATAGAGAGAAAACGGCATTTAGCATTAACAATGGAAAGTTCGAGTTTTGTAGACTACCATTTGGGCTAAAGAATGCACCCAGTATTTTTCAGCGTGCTATAGACGATATACTACGTGACGAAATTGGTAAATGTTGCCACGTCTACATTGATGATATCATCATATTTTCTGACTCGGAGCAGAAGCATATTGATGATATTGAAATGGTTTTAGGAAAATTGTATAATGCTAACATGAGGGTATCAATGGAAAAGTCAAAATTTTTCAGGACATCAGTCGAGTTTTTGGGCTTTACAGTTTCAACAATGGGGATTGGAACTTGTCCCGATAAAATAGAGGCAATAGTGAATTATCAAAAACCGTCATCTTTATATGGTTATTATAGGAGATTCGTAAAGGATTACGCAGCTATTGCGAAACCGTTGACAAAGTATCTCAGAGGGGAGAATGGACACATAGGGGCTAGGCAGTCGAAAAATGTTAGAATCACTTTGGATGTAGAGGCCGTGGAAGCATTCAATAAATTGAAGAAAATACTTTCCTCAGAGGAAGTTTTATTGCTCTATCCCGACTTTGGGAAACCGTTTGACCTTACCACGGATGCATCCTCATACGCTGTTGGTGCTATGTTATCGCAAGCAGGACGCCCAATTACGATGATATCAAGAACTTTGTCACCCTCAGAGGAAAATTACGCGGTAAACGAAAGGGAGTTATTAGCTATTGTTTGGGCCTTAAAAAGTCTTCGCAACTATCTTTACGGTTTCAATAAACTGAACATATTTACGGATCATCAACCGCTTATATTTGCAATATCAGATAAAAACCCTAACACGAAACTAAAAAGATGGAAAGCATTCATTGAGGAATATGCACCTACGTTCCATTATAAACCTGGAAAAGATAACGTGGTCGCAGACGCACTTTCCAGGCAATACAATAACATGATTTTTCATCTCTCATCGAGCTCATCTTTAAATGCCCAAAATAGCGAGGAATCATATACCGAGGTGATACCGACTGTAGAGAATCCGCTTAATTGTTTTCGTAACCAAATCATTCTTACTCAGGGACTAGAGAGCAAAAGACAGACTAAGATAATTTTCAAGGACCGCGTTCGTCATAACATAAATTTTTCTGATATTGGGGAAGTTTTTGAGAGCTTGAAACAAGTGGTGAACCCTAATGTTGTGAATGCTATTCACTGTGAGCTGCCAGTTCTGGCTCGGATTCAACATTTTGTAGTAACGTCGTACCCATCAGTCAAATTCCGGTATACTAGTAAATTTGTGGCCGATATATTTAACACGGATGATCAGCTAGAAATTCTGAGTAATGAACATAATAGGGCCCATCGTGCGCTTAATGAGAACGTTAAACAGATTTTACAAGATTATTTCTTCCCAAATATCCGCAAGAGGTTAAAGGAACTCATTCGAAATTGTAAAATTTGTCACCAGGCCAAATATAATCGGCACCCGGTGAAACAGGAAATATCAGAAACCCCTATTCCGTGTTACACTCGACAGTTGTTACATATAGACATTTATGCCACTAATAGGAAATTTTTTTTGACATGTGTTGACAAATTTTCAAAGTTTGCCATAGTTAAGCCCATATCCACAAGATCAATAGTTGATGTTAAGCCTGCTCTGCAGGAAATATTGAATATATTTTGTAATACTAAGACCATAATTTGTGATAATGAGAAGTCGCTTAATTCGGAAGCAATCAAGACTTTAGTGAAAAATTTGTATGGAGCAGATATAGTTGCTGTTCCTCCGTTACACAGCACATCTAATGGTCAGGTCGAGAGGTTCCATAGAACTCTCTCAGAGATAGCTCGATGCATCAAGTTGGAGTATGCGATATATGATACTACGGACCTAATTCTTACGGCTGTTTCAAAGTACAATCGGACCATACACTCTGTCGTAAACCTCAGACCAATGGATATTTTTCATGCAATACCGGACAAACTGGGAAGTTGAGGGATCAACTAATTGGGAAACAGAAACAGGACTTAAAATTTCACAATAGAACGAGATGCATACGGACTTTTGAGCCAGGACAGGAGGTTTTCGTTAAGACTAATAGACGGCTAGGTAACAAATTTAGCAACGTTTATGTAAGAAAGGAAATACAGAAAGATTTAGGATCCACAGTTCAGATTGAGAACAAGATCGTTCATAAGGATAATATCCGCTAGTGGTCAATGTGAACTATCCCATATTTCCATTAGAAGTTTTTGCAATAATCAAGCTCATTGAACTTAAATTCAAAGTGTGTGCCTTTAAATATGTAAATAAAATTAGACAAATTATAAGCAATAAGCAAATTGATGAACCATGTTTAGAAATTTTTGCTGACTATATCTCGAGTCGAGGACGACTCCTTTTGAACAGGGGGGGAAGTTAACGAATTTGTTAACTGGTTGACAAATTTTTTAGTCAACTGTATCGAATTTTAATTTTTATTTTTCCTTCTTTTTGACTCTGTAGCAAACTGGTAACATAATTATCCCTAATTAAACAAAATAGAGAATCGAAAAAACTGAGCAGTTGCTATGCGAAGTAAAGCTGAATCGAGTGAGTTAAAACTTACTGTTTATTTTCCCGTTTTATGCGAGTACCTTTTTAAGTTTTGCTTTGTAAGTTTTAAAAAAAGTATAACAAATTGGATTCTGGTTTTCGATCTCGACTAAGAAACAACATTCTTTTGTTCTTTTAAGAAAAATTCCACATAGTGGAAAAATTGATTTGAAACTAAACATTCACCAGCATTGTCAAATAAAAACATTTAATAATATCTGTGCAAAGAAATTGATTCAAATAAAACAAACAGAAACAATTAAAATAGTTAATAATATTTTGTATTGTAAAACAAAATTGATTTGAAACTAAACATTCACCAACATTGTCAAATAAAAACATTTAATAATATCTGTGCAAAGAAATTGATTCAAATAAAACAAACAGAAACAATTAAAATAGTTAATAATATTTTGTATTGTAAAAAAAAATTGATTTGAAACTAAACATTCACCAACATTGTCAAATAAAAACATTTAATAATAGCTGTGCAAAGAAATTGATTCAAATAGAACAAACAGAAACAATTAAAATAGTTAATAATATTTTGTATTGTAAAACAAAATTGATTTGAAACTAAACATTCACCAACATTGTAACATAAAAACGTTTAATAATATCTGTGCAAGAAATTGATTCAACTAAGACAAACAGAAACAATTAAAATAGTTAATAATATTTTGTATTGTAAAACCCCACATAGTGGCAAAATTAGGACTAAACCAACCCGTTTATAATATTGTAATAATAAGAATTTGATTTAAAATGAAACCTTTAATAATAATCGTGATTTGCAATAAATAAGTCATTCGATAATATTTTTAAATAAATCATTTAATAATATCTGTTAAACATTGTAAAAATGTAATATGCGTTGAATAGATAGATTGATAAATAAATCTGTTGGAAACTTTAAGTAAAACCGTCGTATGTTTTATTGAAAAAAATCACGAGGTTAATTTATATAATCATCCCAAGCATTTATCTTTAGAGTTTTATGACTGCCGATTTCTGCCCTACCCCCCCCCCCCCTCTTCCTTTGCCCCCTAAATGACCCTACCAAAAAAAATTTTTTTTTTAAATTTTTTATATAATCATCCCAAGCATTTATCTTTAGAGTTTTATGACTGCCTGTTGCTGCCCTACCCCCTCCTCCCCCTTTGCCCGCTAAATGACCCTATTAAAAATAAATATACATTTTTTTTTATTTTGTGTATAATCATCCCAAGCATTTATTTTTACAGTTTTATGTGTATCTGTTTCTGCCTTAACCCCTCTCCCCCTTTGCCCTCTAAATGACCCTATCCCTACCCTAAAGAGAATTGTGATGAAGTCTAAGACGGTCTAACAATGCCCATACGTTCGTCTGTGGAAAACATGATATTGTATATTTTTGAACCCCGCCCCCTTTAGTAGGCGTTGACGTACGATATTATATAAAGGAACTCTGTCCCACCAAGTTAAACATTTCAAATTCACTTACTAAATATTTGGAGGGTATTTAAGATTCGACCCGGTCGAATATAACGTTTTTACTTGTTTTTTATATGGAATACGCTATCACTAATTGTTAAGACTTTTTCTATCAAGTTTTTTGCTGCATTAATTATAATTCTTTTACTGTGTTTGGAATAATAATTAATTATCCTAGTTGAAGCTGTTGGCTTTTGATACCAATCCATTACTATATTGTTATCTCTCCTCATAACTAACGTGTCTAAATAAGGCAACTGTAAATTACATTCTTTCTCAATTGTAAATGTAATATTACTATTAAAACTATTTAATGTATCTAACATATCCTCAATTCCATTCTCAGATATAATACAAAACAAATCATCTACATATTTTGTAATAAATTTAGGTTTAATGTCAAGATTGTTAATACATGTATTTAACAACTCTTCCATAACAATGTCTGCTACAACTGGTGATGCTGGAGAACCCATAGGTAATCCTTTCTGTTGAAAATAAAATTTGTCATCATATTTAAAATATCTATTGTCATCTATACAAAATTTTAAAATTCTACAAAACAAATTTTTATCTATTTTAGTAAATGTTTCCAATAAAGTCCACTTTTCCTCTATTGCATTTATAGCTAAGTCTATTGGGACGTTTGGAAACAAAGACACTACATCAAATGAAATAAGTCTATCATTTTTGTCTAACTTAATTTTCTTTAATCTCTCTTTTAAATCCAATGAATTCTTTATATTATATACCGATTTTTCATTGATTTTTTTCAAAATATTTGTAATATATCTACTAAGTTCATAAGATGGTGAATTTATAAATGAACAAATAGGTCTCAATGGAAATCCCTCTTTATGAATTTTAGGTAGCCCATACAATCTAGGAGCTACTGCAGTCATTGTTTTAAGTCTATTCTTCTCCAGTGTTGTTACAATCTTCTTTTTGAAAAGTTCTTCTACTAATTCATTATTTTTCTTTTGTAGTTTTCCTGTCTGATCCCTATTCAGAGTTTTATAACTAAAGTTATCACTTAAAATATTTTCAATTCTTAGATTATAATCATGTCTATTAATTGCAACCGTTGTATTACCCTTGTCAGATTTAAGAATTAATATAGCTCTATTTCTTTTTGAAAATCTTTTAGTTTTCTAAAATAAAAATAGAATGTATAAAAATTTTAATTTTTTTGTCAAGTAAAACTATGTTACACTTCACTAAGAATTTCATTGGTAAAAAATAAAAAATTCGCTTCCAGAGTTGGAAAATCTTAAATCCCACATTTTGTGCTTTTGGTGAATTAAACCTATTAAATATTTCAGAAAAAATTAACCTAGTATCAAAAAATTATAAATTCGGTTCCAGGGTTGAAAAATCGAAATTTTTGGTACATAAAATTAACCATATAAGTTCCAAATTTTGGTTTTTTTCAGTGACTTAAACCTATATTATACTTCGCTAAGAATCAAATTGGTATTAATATATTTAAAAAACTAAAATTTCGTTTCCAGGGTTGGAAAATCTACATTTTCTGATTCGTAAAAGCAGCCAGTTTATTTGATATTTTTGACTTTATATATCAGAAAGAAGTAAACTGGTACTAAGAACCAACAAAATCTAAAAGACGATTCTACGGTTGGACAATTAGAACTTTTTGGGGTACATGAAACGAATTTTTTGTTTTGTTTGTAAATTAAATGTATATAATATTTTTGAAAGACGTTCAGATATAAGAAAAGCTAAACATTTAGCTTCCTAACCGAAAAATTTAAACGTTTTCTTAAATATAAAAGTAACCGATAACATCTTTTTGATTTTTTAATTGAACCTACTTTCTGTTTTGGCAAGAAAGAAAGAAAGAAGAATTACATCTGTGAAGGGTATTTAAGATTCGGCACAGCCGAATATAGCACTTTTACTTGTTTTTTTAATTTTTTATACCAATTTTGTTCTTCCTGAATTAAAAAATAATTTCGATTAGCAAAAAAAAAAAATGTGTGTGTGTGCAAGTCACACACGGTAGAAGTGAAACTTCTGAAAAGTACCTGATTATTGAAAAGTATTGAGAAAATGAACAGTCGCTTCATGTAAACTGTATATTTAGTTTTATTTTAATTTTTTTCCGCCAGTATTCACGATTCTTTTCAACTTTAGTTTTTTGCATAATTGTAAAATTAGTTTATCAAGGAGATGAAAATATTGACACAAATAAAAACTCATCAACAATCAACACACTTATACTAAAACATTCTAATACCTGGAGCAGGATATATATATATATATATATATATATATATATATATATATATATATATATATATAGATCAGACACGGGCGCAGGGCTGCCAGAAATCCTGATTTATCGGCATTTTGACGACTTTTTATTTCAAAAATGTCAATTTGCCGATTTTACCCATAAAGATGCAGATGTTTTTAATAATAGTGTGGTAACATTATTATGTAATTCTTCTTTTTTGTTTTGGTTACATTGTTCAAAGAATATGCAACAAAAATCACAAATTTTACTAAAGAAGTCAAGAGAAACACCATAACAAGTGTTTTGTTGTAAGATTTCTCATTATCATACATACATATGTATGTACATGCAGATATAGTACATACATACATATGTACGTGTATAATACGAAGTGACATATGTATATAAGAATTTTGTTAAAAAATTTGAGAATTTACAGTTACATATTAGATAATATTCTAAATTTTTAGTAGCATTTTGGAACTCGTATTTTAGAACCTAGAGTTAATTTTTAGGAAATTTTAAAACATAATAGCAAAATTCTGAAATGGTATTTGGAAAAGGCGTATATATTTTAATTTAATTATTTTATACTGTTGGATTTCTGGTGGTGAAAAAACGGGACGAAAAAGTAAACAAAAAAGGAGTTAAAAGGATGTTTTGAAACCTATGTCATATTAGTACCGCAGTGGGTCTGGCTGGACCCACATATATTTTGTATGAAAAATTGCAGTACATTCGTATTTAAACTTGATTTTTCTTTTAAATTTTCTCCATAAAATACGTAGAAACCCATCAACATTTTTAAATCAATTGACCAAAACAGGTGTTCAGTAACAGATAAACGCCCAGATAAACGGTAAATAACCTTTACTTTTTAACCGTTACATTTTTTCACCGAAGCAGTCTTTGAGTGTTTTGTTTTAGTTTGACGCAAACTTTCAAATGTTTATGAGAATTTTTTTCTAAAAAAGTGGTAAAATTGGAAATCCTGGGAAAATGAATGATGAATTGGAATTTATTTTCAATACCCGACATTTTAGTAACTTAGATACAGGTTTTTACACCCGAAATGCCGGACAGCATGAAGAAGATGATCCATTTTTGGATGAATATGATGAAGATTATTTGCCATACGAAGATGACGGATCGGACGTTGAAAATGGTTTGGTCATCGAACCAAATGTAGAAGACGACGGTGATGAAGAGGGGGGAAGACTGTGGTTATGATATAGGTGAAGAGAATAATAATTGCTTCATTGGAAAAGATGGTACTATATGGAATAAAAACAGTGGTGAACGTACTCGTCAACATAATGTAATGCGTTTTCACTTGAAGTTTTCCAAAAAAAATTTTACACCAAATATTACAGACAAAACCATGAGTTTGGAAGAATCTAACAGAAGATGAATTATAAGCTTTCATCAGCATTCTTCTACCAATGGAAGTTTCACATAATAACATGCAAAATCCACGGGTTTTGTGGCGTACTGATAATTTACCCATATTCAGGGCCGCAATGTTTCTTCAAGGATTTATGTCCCTGGCCAGATACATTCGGTTTGACTACGAAAGAAAACAAATGAATAGGATTTGAAATTCCAGAAAACACAACAAAAATATTTTATTCCATATAAATCTATTTTGTTTTCCCACCTTCATACAATTAGTATGCCGTTGACAAACAATAAAAGTATATAAAAAAGGTACAATGAAAAACAAAATCTACATAAAATTCTCAATTCATTTTTGGGAGTTTATGTATAAGCTGAGAGGTTTTGTTGTTTTGGAAGTAGGTTAAAGTCTACTGATGATTTGGTGTAAGAACCAACGAAATGCAGGCATATAGACATACTTGAACACATAACAAACAAAAAGCATTGCTTCTATTTCTTTATGAATTAAAAACTTTATAATAATAAAACAAGAAATGAAATTAATATACCACCTGTAAACCGTTTTTAAAACTATTTCCATAAACAAGTAAAAGTGCTATATTCGGCTGTGCCGAATCTTAAATACCCTTCACAGGTGTAATTCTTCTTTTTTTCTTGCTAAAACAGGAAGTAGGTTTAATTAAAAGATGTAACATAATTTTTAAATTTTTTGGTCACTTTCATGTACCATAAAATATATTATTTCTTCAACCCTGGAGTCGAAATTTTGATTTTTTAAGATTTTAGTACCGATTTTGTTCTTTCTGAATTAGAAAATTGTTTTAATTAGCAAAAACAACAACGTCAATTGCCTATTTGGTTACTTTCATAAATTTCAATTTCCCAACCCTGGGAAGAAATTAAAATTTTTTTTACCAATGCAACTCTTAATAAGGCATGAAATAGTTTTATTTAAAAAAACTTAATATTTGTAACCATATTGGTCACTTTCATGTACTACAAAATATTGCAGTTATTCAACTCTGGAATCTAAATTTTGATTTTTTAAAATTTTTGATATCAATTATGTTTTTCCTGAACTAAAAAATAGTTGTAGTTAGTAAAAAACCGACACTAGTTGCCTTTTTGGTTACTTTTATATATAAAAAAATTTCAATTCTCCATCCCTGGAAGCGATATTTAAATTTTTTCTTACCAATCCTAGTCTTTATTAGGTATAAAATCGTTTTATTTAAGAAAAACTGAAAAATTGCAACCATTTTGGTCACTTTCATGTATTACAATATATTGCATGTACCAAAAAAAAATTTAAACTTCCCAACTCTGGAAGTTAAATTTTAATTTTGTTTGTTTTATTTTTAACCAATGCAACTCTTCATGAAGAATAAAGTAGTATTATTTAAGAAAAATTTACAATTTTCAACCATTTTAGTCACCTTTATGAACGATAAAATATTGAACTTGTCCATCCCTGGATTCGAAATCTTGATTTTTTTGTAAGTTTTTGATACCAATTTCATTCCTCCTAAAATATAAAATAGTTTTAGATAGCAATAAAAACAACGTCAATTGCCTTTTTGGTTACTTTTATGTATAAAAATAATTTCAATTTCCCAACCCTGGAAGCAAAATTTTAATTTTTAAAATTTTTTTATCAATGCAAATCTTCATAAGGTATACGGTAGTTTTGTTTAAGAAAAACTTTTAACAATTTTAGTTACTACATGTACTACAAAATACGGAATGGGCCGAAAAAAAAATTTGTATTTTCTATCCCTGGAAAACATTTTTTTATATTTTTATTGTTTTTAATAAACCATTGAGGCTTCCCAAAGCACGAAATAGGTTTAATTTACAAACATGAAAAAAATAATTGATTTTTGGTATAAATTTGGTGTAAGCTTCCCAGCTCTGCAACCATACTTCGGATCTTTCAATAGCACTCTATTTAAGTTCATTTCCAATCCAACGGTCCATGAACGAAGTCGCTAGCTCTTCGGGGATCTTAGGAAACCCGATTTCACGTACAGACGGACGGACATCGCTCAATCGTCATCGCTATTCGTAAGAGTTTCATGTGCATACCGAAGAAATTACACGCGGAATGACAAACCTATATATACCCTTTCACTTTTTTGTGAAGGGTATAAAATAGAAATATAAATATATATATATATATATATATATATATATATATATATATATATAAATGAAATTTATTTGTTGGTGGTTAAGCAATGTCTATATGCATTTCATTGGTGCTTTACCAAATCGTCAGTAGACTTTAACCACAGTTTTGAAAAGTTAAAAACCTCTTATCTTATGCATATACTTCCGAAAACCATCTGAGAATTCACAACTTGTAAATAACAAACTATTTTCAAAAATAACAACAGAACAAGAACATAGGCTTGCAACTCATACAAAACAAAACCAACAAATAAAGTATGTTCGATACGAATCTATTTTATTTTTCTACACCTTCATACAATCAGAAATCCATTGGATAACAAGAAAAGTATTTATAAGGCAAAATGAAAAATAAAATCTAAATCAAACTGTTATGAAGTTTCTCTATTTAACACATTGTTGTCACAATACTAATATATAAATGAAATTTATTTGTTGGTGGTTAAGCAATGTCTATATGCATTTCATTGGTGCTTTACCAAATGGTCAGTAGACTTTAACCACAGTTTTGAAAAGTTAAAAACCTCTTATCTTATGCATATACTTCCGAAAACCATCTGAGAATTCACAACTTGTAAATAACAAACTATTTTCAAAAATAACAACAGAACAAGAACATAGGCTTGCAACTCATACAAAAATAAACAAATAACAAATAATTAATATGCATATTTTTGGTATAAATTTAGCGTCGAGAAATAGGTGCAAGCTTCCCAGCTCTGGAACCATAGTTCGGATCTATCTGAATTTTAACAATACTTTATTTAAGTTCATTTCCAATCCAACGGTCCAAGAATGAAGTCTCTATCTCTTCTGGGGGCTTGGCTAGACCTGTTTCATTACTTTCACTTATAAAAACAATGCAATTTCCCAACCCTGGAAGTAAAATTTGAATTTAAAAACAAAAATTTTTTTTGCCAATGCAAATCTTCATGACGTATAAAGTGGTTTTGTTAAAGAAAAACTTAAAATTTTTAACAATTTTAGATACTACATGTACTACAAAATACGGAATAAGCCGAAAAAAATTTTTTTTATTTCCCATCCCTGGAAAATTTTTTTTATTTTTTTAGTTTTTAATAGACCATTGAGGCTCCCTAAAGCACGAAATAGGTTTAATTTACAAACATTAAAAAAAATAATTGATTTTTGGTAAAAATTTTGCGTCGAGAAATAGGTGTAAGCTTTCCAGCTCTGGAACCATACTTCGGATCTTTCTGAATTTCAATAGCAGCCTGTTTAAGTTCATTTCCAATCCAACGGTCCAAGAACGAAGTCTCTAGCTCTTCTGGGAGCTTGGGAAAACCGATTTCACGTACAGACGGACGGACAGACGGACATCGCTCAATCGTCATCGCTATTCATAAGGATCCAGAATATATATACTTTATGGGGTCCCATGTGCATATCGAAGAAATTACACACGGAATGACAAACCTATATATACCCTTTCACTTTTTTGTGAAGGGTATAAAAAGGGCTTCGTTTTTCCTTGTTTTGCGCATGGCTATGCAACTCTTCCTTTAACTTCCTAAAAAAAATCAGACAAAGGTGAATAGCAGCAAAATACAGAAGAACCACCAGAAAAGCGTGTTAGGAGTAAAAAAGAGTAAAATTTTGATATTAATTTGTTACCTTTGATATTGACTTTTTTTGAAATTTCAAATATTATATTATCTGTTTATATAACATTTTTAAATTTTTTCATTAATTATGTTCATCTTTACAGGTGATTTGAAAAAAAACTAAAAGACATAGAAACTTGCGGTTTGCGGCATTTGAAAGAGTGTTTTTTTTCTATAAGAATCACGCAAAAAGTAAAAAAAAAAAAAATTTTTCGGCGCAGATGCCCCTTTTCTCTTTTCTATATATATATATATTTATATAGACATATATATATATATATATATATATATATATATATATATATATATATATATGTATACATATATATATATATATATATATATATATATATATATATATATATATATATATATATATTGTATATATATATATATATATATATATATATATATATATTTTTTTTTTTTTTGCCGAACGAGGGGGTCTCGCTTTGCGCGACAAGACCTATCAGAAAAATGATATTTTATATTTGTAATAAAATATATTTGTATCAGTGTTATTGTTCAAAAAATTCAGTTTTATTATACAATTGTGAAAGTTGATTCCTTATAACCTATTTTTGGTATCTAGACACGTTCAGATTATATTGGTATGTTCACAAAAGTTGTTCAGCTTTACCGTGGCTAGTGTACGAAATATCAGGATTTCCTAAAAATTATGAGCAAAACATTGAAAAAAAAAATTTTTTTCTGTAACTTTCTGAAAGAAAACTCTAAGATGAAATAAATTTTTGTCATAAAATTTTGGCAAAAAATATTCAACCTACTCTTGGCTACATTTTTGCCGAACCTGGTTAAGCGATATTTTTAAAGCAACATGATAATATTGGGAAACTTTGTAGGCCCATAAAAAAACGGTCTCCAAATTGGCCAAACTGAGTATAGGGTTTTACTACAATTTGATAATAGAATCGAACCGATGTAGACACGACCTTGCACTTTTCAAAGATTTTCATTTGTCGCATAGTGTAAGCAAAGATATTCTTATAAGTGATTTAAAAAAAAACTCCGAAGTTGCGTATTTTTTAAACAATAATTGCAAGTTTTGACAACTGTAGTTCACTTTTTTTGCAAATTCGGTAAAAAGAATCAAACTTAAAGATGTTACTACCGATGCTATTGAAAAGTCTGTTCTCAAATACAAAAAAAAAAACAAATTCAACTGAAATGTTTTTTATTAATATCATTAAAAAAAATTCAACATGAAAAAAGTAAAATTTTGACTTCTATTAAAAAATCAAATAGGCTCGAAATATTTATTGCACCTACAGAACTTAATTTTTTAAAAAACCAAACTAAAACTAATTAAAAAATTAACTAACGATATCTTTGTTATAAATGTAAATCAACATTTTCAAGAAAAAGCTAAAAGTTTAAGTCCATCAAATTCGCCTGATATGTTTGGTGATGCTAAAAAAGAATTCAAAATAGCTAAAAAGTTTAATATCAATATTTTGAAGATTCCCAGATGTGATGAAGTTCTAATTAGAAATGCGGAAGTTAACCCTAACTTGTTCGACAAAGACAATAACAACTATATAATAAGAGACGAAAATCAAATACTAAATGTTATTGGTACTTTCCTTGAAAGAGTTCACGCTTTTAAAGAAATTGATTATAATAATAGTGTACAAAGTGAAGTAGCAAATTGTTTAAAAAGTTTTCTGGAAAGGAAGGCTAATTTGAAAACAATAAAACATTCTCTAACAACATTTAATATTCTCAAAAAGGCAATTCAATTAAGTGATTTACTTACTCAAGACTATTTCGTGTCTACGAGTAATAATACTATATTATATATTTTTTTGAAATTTAAGGCGTAAGCTTTCAGCGGGAATAGTCAATACCAATATTATATAGAAACATTTTCCAGAGCCTCTGGTACTTGAACACTGCACTCTTTTTAACAACATTTAAAATAACTCTTATCTTCCTGACGCTTGGAAAAAAGCCAAAGTAATAGTACTACCCAAAAAATAAATTAAAATAAAGATAGTAGCGAACCTAAAAACCTACATACGTGCAATAACCTTGCTACCAAATATAAGCAAAATTTTCGAAGTTTGCAAAAATTTAATATAATACGATTATGCAAAAAATTTTCACTTATATATGATAACACTGCTCAGCAGCAAAATCCTCTTTTAAATAAAACTATGTGGACTATATGGATTTTGATGCGCTAAACTCAAATCCGCTTTCGGTTTTTTCCATCACGTCGGAATTTTTTTAATAATCGTGGCAAATTGTTCCCCCTAAATTAGTCATGTACAGCATTGAAAGGCAAATGTAGAGCGCGGCGCCTTCTCATTTACTCTTCTGTTACGTACGTGTGTACACGCATTGTAGAGCTGTAAACAATTTCAATCGGTCTAGTTCAGGGGTCCTCAATGGTAGAAAATATTTAAGTATAATGTATTTGAGAATTTTTCATGTGTTAGTGACTGTTTTTTTAAGCAAGAGCGTACAAATAATGTTCCCAGACGACGTCATTTTTACGACTTTTTATACCAAAAATAAAATCACATGAAATATTTAAATAAAGTTTTCATTAATATGTATTTATTACATTTAATTAATACAGGCGAACTTCCTTATAGTGAATAAATTATACACTCCACGCAATATTTGTAAGGCTAAAATTATTTTAAATTTTTTTCCGAATTTATTAATGTACATAATGTTGGAATATTTTGACTTATATATTGCCATTTTATCTGACATAAAAATATTGTGTTCCGTTATTTCTGTTTAAAAATAACGTGATTTAAATATTAAATTTGAACGAAATATTTAAAAGACCAAGTCCAGGAAATTATAATAGAGGAGTAAAAAAATTTAAATATGTATGTGGAATCAAAACATTTTGCTTCTTACTTTTAATTAAGAGAAAAAACATATTTTATAAAAAAAGACTTACAAATCAAAAAATTTGCTATCAAGTCAATTCATCTATTAAAATGTTTGTAATTTTGAAAAAATTCTATATAAGGACGCTACTAGACGTTGAAACTTGTACTTCTAGCAATGTAATTCGTAAAATATTAGTAATAGGTGATAGCTACATTAAAGAAGCTAATTAAAAAATCTAAATAATAATAATCGGCAATGTAACTTCTGAGATATAGTGCCTCGGAAAAAAGAGCCTTATGTACCCTCTTATCCATAAAACTTTTTGCAATAAAAAATTTATAGGAACAAAAATATTAAACAGAAGCAATTTCTTATTTTACGTATACTTCAAATTGAACTTACTCATTGTTTTTAAATATTTTTGTCAAAATAACACCTTTTTATATGAAAAATTGAAAGCATTTTTTAATTCTGTAGAAATGTTGAGGTATTTTTCATAAAACTACCGTAATAATTTCACATTAACGATTTGAAAAAGTAATATGAAGATTTTGATGTTTTTTCTCCAAAATTTGGCGATATTGCATCTATTTTGTCTGGCAACTTTGTGAACAAGAAAGAACATTTAAAGGTGTTGCCGTTGATCACAAAATCAAATTAATAATAATATAAGAAGGCAAACTTAGTTTTCACTTTTATAAATGTGTGAAATTGATTTTTGTTTCTGTAGCCTATATTCTATTCACAATTTCGACCGAAATGCTGCCAAAGCCCATATAAAAAGTATTTAGTCGAAATAAGCGTGGAAAAATTTGGAAAACTAGTTTACTATGAAAAACACGTGAAATTTTTCTGAACACAATTTTGCTAAATATTTTTTTTACTGACAGTCATTTGGAAACATTATTAAAAATAAAATGTTATAGAAAAGAAATAGACATAGATGAATTAATAAAGTGTGAAAAATTAACTTTTCGATTGACACAGACGCAATATTAGGTACTTTAAAAATTGGAAAAGATTTTTATTTTTAATATATTTTTAATTTTGCTGCATAAAATAAAATATGAGCCACTGTATATACATATTTGGGAAATTATGAAATATAAATAAATAGAATTTTCTAAAATATGATAAGAAAATTCGGAAATAAAACTGTATATGGTGTAAAGATAATGTACCAAACATTTTAAAATACTCGTGCAACTGAGTAAAATTTTCATAAGGCTTATATTAAAATATTCTATTATAGACAATACTATCTTACAATGGTGATATAAAATATTATAAAACCATTTTGTATCATACAAAATTACTAAAAATCATAATATATATAAATTTATCCATCCAAGAATACAAAAAATCGAACGATGGCAACGCGGGTTGAAAATTTAGTCATGCATTTGTTGTTCAATGTTGCCAGAAGTTCTAGGAGTGAAATCGTCCAAAACTATAGATTTCTGTGCTTTCATCAAATATACATATATACATTAATATATATAAAAAAAAAAAATAAAAAAAAAGTATTAACATTTTTGTTATAGAAACATTTTATGTATATATATATATATATATATATATATATATATATATATATATATATCAGAATCATTTTTAACAAATTTGAACTGATCTCAGTGTCATAGCAGTTTGACTTTTTAAGTTTTAAATAGTCCTTTGTGTATAGAATGCCTTCTAAAGAATCATTTTGTAAACTATTACGAACTTTGGTTTTATTTAAATTCACCTGGCTAAATATTCTTTCGACATTTGCCGATGAATGTGGCAAAATCATTATATTGCGAATAAAATTTGTTAAAATTGGGAAAGCCAGACTTGAATCACATTTTTTCATTTCCGATATTTTTTTCCAAAATTCAGTAAAGTTTGTTTCCTTTCCTTCAAAAATACTTTTAAAATCTAAAAATTGCAATTCTCTAAACTCTGAATCTACTATTTGCTTATCATTTTCGTTTAAAAAATTTGGGAAAGTCTTTGCAATGTCCAGAATAGAGTTGGATTCGCCATTTACTATTAGGTTTGGATGAATTATGTTTAAAGATTTATATTGACTTTCAAAATCAAATCTTTTAAGTATCTGGTCACATAATTCAATATAAAATTGTATACAATTATTCATTATTTCTTCTACATCACTTTCACAAAGATTTGAATTTGAAAGAACTTTTGCAGCGTAAACACCTATATATACTTTTTTACTATTCTCGAAATTTGAAAAGTCTTTGTAATCTACCAACAAAATGTTACTGCCTTTGACTAGATTTTGTTTTAGAAAGTTACTCATTACTGTTTTGAGTAATTTTTCCATTTGAAAGTACAAGTTATGAATTTCAGCACCTTCGCTCTGAAACATTTTATTTATATTATTTACAATACCAAGAATGTATTTAAGAAATGAGAAGTAAACCTGATTTGTGTCATTTAAATTCTTGTGAATGCATTTAGCTGTGTCAATTTTGTCAATGTTGACTGCAAAGGAAAAATAAATTTTAAGAGGTTCAAACAAATCCAACAAACGATTAACAACCACTTCCAAAGAAAGCCAACGCGTTTGGCATGGGTGCAAAATCTTTTTAGGTTGAATTTCTAATAATTTTTGTATAGCGTCAAACTGGTTATGTCTCTTTGGACTATCAGATAAATAGTTGTATATATCTCTTGCAAGAGTTTCTACAGCTGATGGAAGTTTAAGGCATGCATAAGACGAACATAGAGCCAATGAAGGGCACACACATTTGATTATAAATAAGTCAGGTATATAATTTTTCAAAAGTTGGGCTACTGAATGTTTTTTTCCGGTCATGACAGATGTCCCATCTGCTGCAAAACCAACTAAATTTTTCTTGTAATTAATGTCATTATTATTAAAGTAGTCTACTATTAAGTTATACAAACTTGTAGCATCACACTGGTCTACGGCCAATAATCCAAAGAACAAATCTTGAATTTGAAAATCAATACAAATACGTACTATAAGGCACATAGATTTTTTGTTCAAAACGTAGGTAGATTCATCGACGCATAATGAAAATAAATTATTTCTTAATAATTTGCACACATTTAAAAATTGGTTTCTTCCCACAAGATTTTTAATAATGGCATTGGCTTTTGTTCTACCCAGTTTCATATTACTTGCAATTTCCGAGTCACTGAAGGAACTTTGACATACTCTTGTCAAATGGTCAGCAACAGCAAATGGTAGATTATGTTCCACAACAAATAAAGACAGTCGTATTTCCGCTGTTTTATCTTCACATTTCTTAACGGGAAATAGTTTATTAATTTTTAGCTGCTGGTCAGCAATACCTTTCGAAACATCTAAATGTTTTTTTGTTCGCGAATGATTTATTAAATCATACTTTCCTGATGATGCTTTTAGTTCTACGTTGCACAATTTACAATAAACGACTTCATTCTTAATTTCTGCCCAAGATTTTATTTCAGGGTCCTCCATCCAATCACTTTTAATTTTTCGTTTTTTTCTTTCACTTGATATACTTGACTCTTCGCCATCATTCTTATCTAAAAAATTAAGTAAAATATTCTTTAATACATTTAAGAAATGAAAACTATTAACTTACCCTTTCTTTGTAAATATTTTAGCATTGTTTTATTTATAAGTATATTTTTCTTAAATTGTGGATAATACCCTTTTTGCCGCAACAAGTGTAGAACCGTTAGATTTTTTTCTTAATTTTTTTTCTGCGAAAAAATCATTGTTGATATTTTTGTGCACTATACTCACAAAATATTCGGTACTTACTTAAATGATCAACAGAAAACACATACACTCAAACTTATCGGTTCTTTCTTTTGAATTGATTTTCTTAAAGCATGAGTTGTTATTTTCATTGAGGCAAAACACACTGGATGAATTTTTAGTCCGCTTAATTTTTGTTCTTTTCAAAACACACTGGATGAATTCACCTGCATAAAATTGTATACGTATACACAGCTTTGTGTGTGTTAGTATTTTATTGTTTATTTGGTGTTTGTCTTTCGTTCGCTGTATACATACATTATGAAACAAACTTAGCGCAAATATGGCTGGAATAAATGATGAAAAATTTGCAATAATCTTAGGAGGAATTTCTAGTGCCTGTAACTTTGAAGCTGCAGCATTACTTCTAGAAGACGAGAAGGCAAAGAATAGAAGCGAATACATTTGAGAAAATGTATTCCGGTGGAAGAAAAATTGTCTGCAACTTTAAGATTTTTAGCTACAGGAGAAACCTTTAAGGAAATTTAAGATCAGCTATGATTACGATAACCATGTTTTTCAATGCAAAAAGGGCATTTAGAAATGTAATAAAAATTGTATTCACTAATTATAAACAATTGCATATACTTTAGGCATGGCCCTCTAACTAGCATATATTAATGTTTTTTAAACAATAAAATATGTCCAAATATATTACAGTAATTTCATAAAAAGATTTTTCACTCCATTTGGTGATGATATTATTAATATTGTATTGGTGATTATAACTTTTATTGTATTGAGAAAATAAGACTTTTAACATAGGAGTTTGAAGAACGAAAAAATTTATAGTAAAAAAATAAAAAAGGACACATCAATTAAAAAAGGACACCTTCATTTTTTTTAATCTAAACGTGAATTTTTAAAGGTACATTCGTATAAGTTTATTTCGTCACCAGTAAAAGTTATTTAAGTAATTTCAATAAAATTTTGCTGAAATTTTCAGTAACCAAAAAGTTTTACTAGTTACTAAAATTACTGCAAAATTTTTTATAAGTTTCTGAAATTACCGAAAAAACCCTTACTGACTCATTCATCAATTTTAATGGTTGTTGGCGCAGCCAACCCCTTTTTGTTTTGAAGTTAATGTTTACACAAAGATGGACAGCTAAAGACTAAAAAACGCTCTGTAAAAAACAAAACGCAGAACCTATGTTTTCATAAGTGTGTATGTATTAGTTTTGTTCTGCTTGTGCCGGGTTGAAGCAGGTTGAAAAATTATGCCAACCAAAAACTACCCTCTTCACCGAAACTGCCAACAAGCTGCCATGTTATGCCAGCATAATTCATCCAGTGTGTTCTGCCTCATTTAGTTGAACACAAAAAAAAATCATAAGATACCAAAAAACCAACTCTAAAATTGCAATACTAAATACTAAGTTGCCATATATGGAAAATTTAGAAAAATCGTCATTTTTGGACCTAAAATCGTCACTAGTGTATTTTGAGAGCTGAAAATCGTCAAAATGCAGAGAAATCGTCAATTCTGGCAACAGTGTTGTTTTTGTCTATGAATAAAATTTTTATTTTCTCTTCTCTCATTGATGTGAATTTCGTTACTGTTCGTGTTGCCTATGTGAATACGTGTAAAAAATCCGATTGGCACTCGTATCTGGAGTGTAATGGCTGAGGTGCCCTGGTCTAGTTTCACCATTCAAACAGGCAGGTTGTGTTTATCACATACTTTAAGAATCAGCGTTGCCAGAAAGCAATGTGAGTCCGATCACTGTGGAGAAATCTTTATGAAAAAAATGATTGCTGATTCTAGTACAGGGAAAGGCAAATGCTTTGGCGAAAAGTATGAAGAGATGCGGTAAATTATAAATGACATTCCCTTATGACCACCTCGTGTTTTGTTAACAATTTGAACCACAATTCATAGTGTTCATTACATTCAAACGTTTTGCAAATAATGCCAGCTGGTAAATAATGCAATGAACATATACATACATATGTGTATTCGCATTACTCTTTGTCAGATGTCCTACAAAACTTTATTTTTTACACACCATCACTGCATACAGAGCCACAAACATCATTTTGCTCCAATGCCATGCCGATACTAATTTTCTAATATATTAGCCCAATTCACAATCCTGTGCAAATGGTCTTGCATAATAGCATTTGCAAATTGAGAGAGTATTTGAGAGCATTTTCAATGTATTTTGTTGGTGTAGAGTACAATTATTTTGCTCATGCTACGATGCTTGACTACTTCCTCGAGATTGTGAACTGGGCTATTGAAAATACCCATAATAAAATTAAGTTAGCTTTTAGAAATTTTAAAGTTTTAATTGGGGAGAAGTGACGAAAGTTGATTGGCAAGACCGATTCGTAATGAGAGCGCAGAGAGTATATGTATATGTAAGTAATACAATCGGAAAATGTAATAGTATAGGTTGCCTTTCCCTGATGTACAGAGACATATTTCATCCTAACTCGAGAACGAGTCATCCGATTTTCAAAAATAAAGGACCAAAAGATGTTTAACAAAATAGTTTTTAATATTGGGTACCTGCAGTAAATTGACAATAAAATCCACATTTTTAACCGATATTTATGGTTTATAGATTATATTATTTTTAGGATATGTAGCTCTCAGAAAAATGTGCAAAATGTTGAAGTATACATAGAAGTATACATTTAATTAAGGCTACTTACTATACTTCCAACGAATTTATTCTTAAAACACACAAAGAGGATTCATACCACCTCAGGCTTTTGTATACCTCGATACCATGATTATATTCAAAATGAGCTTGGCGTTCCTATGACGAGCCAATATTAAAGCAATTCAAAGCAATCAACACAGATATTAATACAAGATTTAAAATTACGAGTTCTATTTTTGAACAATATAAAAAAGCAAGTGTTTGTTTTGTTATTTGTTCTTTATTAGTTGTGTTTTTGAATTGAAGAATACGACTGACTTAAAACTAAAAAATTCTTAATATTAAAAACAAGAATTAAATATCAAAAATGCTTATTAATATTATATGTTTGTATATTTAAATGTTTGTTCACTTCACTGTGGACAAACATTTGTCACTTGGAAAAAATTACGAAACAGGCATTAAATTATGAATTTCTTAGGGGTTATTATAGCTCCCCTATCGTTACGTTGAGGCTCCGACGGGATTATAACTTTACTACTTCTAGTTTTCATACATAACAAAATCAATGTCGATGTTTCAAGTATGATTATTATAACATTTGATTTATTATTAGAATAAATAATTTTTTGAATAGTTTCTTTGTGCTTAATTTGTTTTAAATATATAGATTCTAATTTCAAATCAGCTATACTTGCATTAGAGTTTTCTTTTATTTTAGCTATAAGATTTGGTAATATATATAAAATTTTCGTACAATTTGATTTTAATGTTTGTAAAGTTTTTATATAGTACATGAATTTCACAGTTTTCAAATTCTAAATTAAAAGTTCCCATCATTTGTATTTTTACTTTATTACAATTATAAATAATTTCAGAAAAGAAATTCTTAAACATTAGTACTCCTGATAGTACTTCCGTTATACTTGTATTATTCATTGTTATCATTTTGCAATGAGCTTCTTCAAAGTTAATAATATTTTGTAAACAATCATCAGTAATTGGTATTAATTTTTTTCTTAGGTTTTCTTTAATATTTGTCTCATATATTTTGTTTTCTGTACCTACTAGTACTTCATTATTATATCCTCCAAAAGGAATATGGAGGGTATATTCACTTTGTCATTCCGTTTGTAACGCAGCGAAATATCCACCTGAGACCCCATAAAGTATATATATTCTTGATCAGTGATGAAATCTATGACGATCTGAGCATGTTCGTCCAGCCGTCCGTCTGTAGAAATCACGATTCAGTCCAAACGAAAAGAGCCAGACTCTTGAAATTTGATATAAATATATATTAAAGGGTAGCACAGGCTAAGGTCGGAGATGTGCTAAATCGGGCAAGAGGGAAAAAAGTTCCCCTAAGAAGAACTAAACATACCTCTAAAAAACAACATAATTTTTAAAGTTTTTTTGTAATTTTGTTAAGCAAATGACATATTTTTATATTAAAGAAGGTCCAACGCATTAAAATTGGATACATTAAATTAAAAAAAAAAGTTTTGGACCCCACCCCTTTTAGTGGGCGTTATTATATGCAAAAATAGTGTAAAAATAAAAATTGTTTTACTTAAGCCTACATTCCTTAAAAATAAAATTTTTAAGCTTAAATGACGAAGCTGAGACGTAACATGGTACTACTCTGCCCCTACCCCTCCTCCCTCTTTGCCACCTTAATGACCCTATCAAAAAAAATATTAATTATGATATAATTATCCCAAACATTTATTTTTAGAGTTTTATGACAAATGTGAAATGTCTCCCCCACAGCCCTTGCCAGAGCGACCCCGCAAAATACAGTTTTAATACCCTCCAAAGAGAATTTGACCCCATAAAGTATATATATATACTGTTGATCAGTGATGAAGTCTAAGACGGTCTAGCAATGCCCATACTTTCGTCTGTGGAAAACATGATAATTAATGAAAATTATTTTTGGACCCCGCCCCTCTAGTGGCGTTATTATATGCGAAATTATTGTAAAAATAACATTTTTAAGATTTTGTGACGAAGCTGAGACATAAACTGATCCTATTCTATATTCCTATGTTTTCTGATCATCAGCCTATATATTATTTATCTTTAGATTTTTTTCGGAATTACTGACCATCATAATTAATAAGGTATTATTTAGAACTGATATTAATTTTTTTTTTAGTTTTGATGTGCGTTTAATAATTTTTTTTATACCCTTCACAACAAAGTGAAAGGGTATATATAGGTTTGTCATTCCGTGTGTAATTTCTTCGATATTCACATGGGACCCCATAAAGTATATATATTCTGGGTCCTTATGAATAGCGATGACGATTCAGCTATGTCCGTCTGTACGTGAAATCGGTTTTCTCAAGCCCTCAGAAGAGCTAAAAACTTAGTTCGTGAACCGCTGGATTGGAAATGAACTTAAATAGAGTACTATTGAAATTCAGAAAGATCCGATGTATGGTTCCAGAGCTGCAAAGCTTACACCTATTTCTCGACTCAAAATTTATACCAAAAATCAATTTTTTTTAATGTTTGTAAACCTATTTCGTGCTTTGGGAAGCCTTAATGGTCTTTAAAAACTAAAAAAATTAAAAAATTTTTCCAGGGATGGGAAATAAAAATTTTTTTTCAGCCCATTCCGTATGTTGTAGTACGTGTAGAAACTAACATTTTTAAAAATTTTTAGTTTTCTTTAACAAAACGTCTTTATACGTCATGAAGATTTGCATTGACTAAAAAATAATCAAAATTTCGAATCCAGGGTTGGACAAGTGCAATATTTTGTAGTACATGAATATGTCCAAAATAGTTAAAAATTAAAAGTTTTCTTAAATAAACCTACTTTATACCTCCAGAAGACTTGCACTGATAAAAAATAAAATTTCGCTCCCAGGCTTGGGAAAACAAAAGTTTTTTTTGGTTCATGCAATATTTTGTGGTAAATGTAATAACCAAAATTGTTATAAATTTTGAGTTTCTCTTTAAACAAAATTACTTTATACTTCGTGAAGATTTGCATTGATAAAAAAATTTTAAAAATTAAAATTCCAGGGGTGGGAAATTGAAACTTTTTATACATAAAAGTAACCAAAATTTTAAATGTTACTTCAACAAAACTACTTTATACCTCATCAAGAGTCGCATTTATAAAATAACAAAAAAAATTAAATTTCAATTGCAGGGCTGGGAAATTGAAAGTCTTTTGGTGCGTGCAATATATTGTAGAACATGAAAGTGACAAAAATGGTTGCTAATTTTATGATTTTTCTAAATAAAACTACTTTATAAGTAATGTAAACTAGCATTGGTAAAAAAGAAGACACAATTAAAATTTCGCTCCCAGGGATGGGAAATTGAATTTTTTTTATACATAGAAGTAACCGGTTTTTTACTAATTAAAACTATAAATTGGTATCAAATATTAAAGCAAATCAAAATTGTGGGTGCTGTTGGCTGAAGTAGTAGAACACGAGACTATGAAACGGAGGGTCATGAGTTCGAGCCCGCTCTGAGTCATGAAATATTGTGTTGAATTCTTCTGATCAGCATTAGTGCGTGGTTGTGTTAGTTGTTGCCAGCCTGTTTCAATGATGAAGGCATAGTCACTGATCACTGAACATAATTGGCAGCGACTGACACTATCATGTACTAAAAAGCAGAGTAACAGCACCCACCTTCGTCGGCCCTGTAGCAAAAATTAGCCGGCGAAGTAAAAGGTTGAAATGGCTACAAAAAAAAAAAAAAAAAAAAAAAAAAAAAAAACTGTCTATCTTCTCATCTTTCCCAATCTGTCTCCTCAATACTATCCCCTCGTTTCTAGTTCCAGCGCAATGCACTGCATATGTAGGGGCTATCCCCTGAGTGCTGGTCCTACTCCTAAAAAAAAAAAAAATCAAAATTTCGATTCCAGAGTTGGATAACTGCAATATTTTGTAGTACATGAAAGTGACCTATATGGTTACAAATTTTAAGTTTTTCTTAAATAATCCTCATTATTAAGAGTTGCATGAACTTCATTATTAAGAGTTGCATTGATAAAAAAAAATCAAGAAAAATTAAAATTTCGTTTCCACGGTTTGGAAATTGAAATATTCTTCATGCATAAAAGTATCAAAAGAGTCAATTGACGTTGTTGTTTTTGTTAATTAAAACTATTTTATAATTCAGGAAGAACAAAATTGGTATTAAAATATTAAAAAATCAAAATTTCGATTCCAGGGTTGGACAAATGAAATATTTTATGGTACATGAAAGTGACCAAAAAGTTTAAAAATTCACTAAGAATTGCATTGGTAAAAAAATAAAAATTCGCTTCCACAGTGGGAAAATCGAAATATTTCTGGAACATATATATAAGAAAACGTTTAAATTTTTCAGCTAGGAAGGTAAATGTTTGGCTTTTCTTTTTTCTTATATCTCTAAACGCCTTCAAAAATATTAAATATGTTTAATTTAAAAACAAAAAGTTAAAATCCGTTTCACGTAACCCAAAAAGTTCTAATTTTCCAGCCGTAGAATAGCCTTTTAGATTTTTTTGGTGTTTAATACCAATTTATTTCTCCTAATATATAAAGATAATTCATCATACAAATCAAAAATAGACATTTATATGGTTACTTTTATGTATAAAAAAATGTCGAGATTCCAACCCTGAAATAGGATTTTTAATTTTTTTTGTTTTATAATCTTCCCGAAGAATAAAAAAGATTTTTTAAGACCAATTCACTAAATTTACTTGACAAAACATTAACATTTTTCAACTTTTTCTTCACTTTCATGTACCATAAAATATTTCATTTGTCCAACCCTGGAATACAAATTTTGATTTTTTTAATATTCTAATACCATTTTTGTTTCTCCTGAACTAAAAAATTGTTTTAATTAGTAAAAAACCGACGTTAGTTGCCTTTTTGGTTACTTTAATGTATAAAAAAAGTTCAATTTCCCAGCCCTGAAAACGAAATTTGAATTTTTTTTACCAATGCTAGTCTTCATTAGGTATAAAGTCGTTTTATTTAAGAAAAACTTAAAATTTGCAACCATTTTGGTCACTTTCATGTACTACAATATATTGCATGTACTTAAAAAAACTTTCAATGTGCCAGCCCTGGAATTGATATTTAAAATTTTCTTTCATTTGTATCAATGCGACTCTTCATGAGGTATAAAGTAGTTTTATGATAGAAAAATTTTAAACTTTGAACCATTTTGATTACTTTTATGTATAAAAAATTTCAATTTGCCAACCCTGGAAGAGAAATTTTATTTAAATATTTATTTTAATTAATGCAAAGCCTTATGAGGTATAAAGTGGTTTTATTCAAAAAAAAACTTAAAATTTGTAACTATTTTGGTTATTACATGTACTGCAAAATATTGCATATACAAAAAAACGTTAACTTTCCCAACCCTGGAAGCGAAATTTTTGTTATACCCTTCACAAAAAAGTGAAAGGGTATTTATAGGTTTGTCATTCCGTGTGTAATTTCTTCTATATTCACATGGGACCCCATAAAGTACATATATATATATGTATATATATATATATATATATATATATATATATATATATATATATATTCTGGGTCCTTATGAATAGCGATGACGATTAAGCGATGTCCGTCTGTAGGTGAAATCGGTTTTCTTAAGCCCTCAGAAGAGCTATAAACTTAGTTCGTGGACCGTTGGATTGGAAATGAACTTAAATAGAGTGCTATTGAAATTCAGAAAGATCCGATGTATGGTTCCAGAGCTGGAAAGCTTACACCTATTTCTCGACGCAAAATGTATACCGAAAATCAATTTTTTTTGTGTTTGTAAATTAAACCTGTTTCGTGCTTTGGGAAGCCTCAATGGTCTATTTGAAACTGAAAAAATTTTTCCAGGGATGGGAAATAAAATTTTTTTGTCGGCCCATTCCGTATTTTGTAGTAACTAAAATTTTTAAAAATTTCTAGTTTTTCTTTAACAAAACCTCTTTGTACGTCATGAAGATTTGCATTGACTATAAAAAACCAAAATTTCAAAAGTGTCCAAAATGGTTAAAAAATTAAAATTTTTCTTAAATAAACCTTATTTCTGTCTCCAGAAGACTTGCACTGATAAAAAATAATAAAATAAAATTTCGCTCCCAGGGTTGGGAAAATAAAAGTTATATTTGGTTCATTTGTTATAAATTTTGAGTTTCTCTTAAATAGAATTACTTTATACTTCATGAAGATTTGCATTGATAAAAAATTTTTTAAAATTAAAATTTCGGTTCCAGGGGTGGGAAATTGAAACTTTTTATACATAAAAGTGTTAGTCACTTGGTTATGGTTAAAAATTTAAAATGTTACTTCAATAAAATTACTTTGTACCTCATGAAGAGTTGCATTTATAAAATAGCAAAAAAAAAAATTAAATTTGAATTCCAGTGCTGGGAAATTGAAAGTTTTTTGGTACATGCAATGTATTGTAGAACATGAAAGTGACAAAAATGGTTGCTAATTTTAAGATTTTTGTAAATAAAACTCCTTTATAATTAATGAAAACTAGCATTGGTAAAAAAGAAGACACAAATTAAAATTTCGCTCCCAGGGATGGTAAATTGAAATTTTTTTCATACATAGAAGTAACCAAAAAGCCAACTATCGTCGGTTTTTTACTAATTTAAACTATTTTTTAAAATTGGTATCAAATATTAAAACAAATAAAAATTTCGATTCCGGGGTTGGATAACTGCAATATTTTGTATTACATGAAAGTGACCAAAATGGTTACAAATTTTAAGTTTTTCTCAAATATATGTCATTATTAAGAGTTGCATTGATAGAAAAACCAAAAAAATTAAAATTTCGTATCCACGGTTGGGAAATTTAAATATTCTTTATGCATAAAAGTAACAAAAGTGTCAATTGACGTTGTTGTTTTTCCTAATTAAAACTATTTTATGATTCAGGAAGAACAAAATTGGTATTAAAATATTAAAAAATCAAAATTTCGATTCCAGGGTTGGACAAATGAAATGTTTTATGGTACATGAAAGTGACCAAAAAGTTTAAAAATTCACTAAGAATTGCATTGGTAAAAAAATAAAAATTCGCTTCCTCTGTTGGAAAATCGAAATATTTCTGGTACATAAAAGTACCCACATAAATTCCAAATTTTGTTTTTTAGTGAATTAAACTTATTTTATACTTCAGGAAGAATTGATTTGGTATTAAAAATTCGGTCCCAGGGTTGGAAAATCGAAATTTTTTAGTACATAAAAGTAGCCATATAAGTTCCTTATTTTGGTTGTGTGTGAATGAAATATTTTTTTTACTTCGGGAAGAGTTAAATTGGTATTACGAACTAAAATAATTAAAAATCCAATATCAGGTTTGGAATGTCGACATTTTCTGATTCATAAGAGTAACACTATAATTTGTTATTTTAGATTCTTATGATGAATTATACCTACTTTATATATCAGGAAGAAATAAATTGGTATTGAAAACCAAAAAAATCTAAAAGACTTATTCTACGGTTGGACAATTAGAACCTTTTGGGGTACATGAAACGACTCTTATCTTTTTGTTTGTAAATTAAGCATGTTTAATATTTTTGAAAGACGTCAGAAGTATTAGAAGTAAGAAGAGCCAAACATTTAGCTTTCAAACAAAAAAATTTAAACGTTGCCTTAAATATAAAAGTACCTGATAACATCATTTTGTTTTTTTTAATTATTTTTTTAATTAAAGCTACTTTCTGTTTTAGCAAGAAAGAAAGAAAAAATAATTACGTCTATGAAGTGTATTTAAGATTCGGCACAGCCGAATATAGCACTTTTATTTGTTTAATTTTCTTTTAATACATGGAAATAACTGAACGTTTTTTTTTTTTTTATCTTATACCAGCACTCAGGGGATGACCCCTATATATGCAATGCATTGCGTCGGAACTGAAAACGATAGAGGGGACAGATTAGGAAAGATGAGAAGATAGACAGTTGTTTCTTTTTTGTAGCTATTTCAACCTATTACTTCGCCGGTTAATTTTTGCTACAGGGCCGACGAAGGTGGGTGCTGTTACTCTGCTTTTTTAGTACATGATAGTGTTAGTCGCTGCCAATTATGTTCAGTGATCAGTGACTATGCCTTCATCATTGAAATAGGCTGGCAACAACTAACACAACCACGCACTAATGCTGTTTTAGAAGAATTCAATACAATATTTCATGACTCAGCGCGGGCTCGAACTCACGACCCTCCGCTTCATAGTCTCGTGTTCTACTACTTCAGCCAACAGCACCCACAAATGTACTAGAGAAATAGTGTTTGCCTGTTTATTATTAATAATATTAGCTAACGGATGTACGTTTTCTAATATATCAAATGCACAAACAAAACAAATTCAAATTTATTGTATGACCAAATAGTGAAAGAGATATTTGTCGGCTCAACAATACAAATTATTGTTAACAATTTTTTTTTGCTTCAGACGAACAAGGTGTGAAATCGCTTTTGGATGTATATATATATACATATTTATATATATATATATATATATATATATATATATATATATATATATATATATATATATGTATATATATACATATTTATATATATATATATATATTTATATATATATATATATATATATATATATATATATATACATATATATATATATATATATATATATATATATATATATAGATACAAATCTTTTTTTTTTGTGTCAACTTGTTCCAACACTTGCACAAACCTATAGATGCACATATATTTACATTGAAACAAAAATATACTCATGTGAGTACGTAGCAACCACACATTCGTAGACACATTGCTTATTCACAATAAAAGCAATACAAACATATGTAAAAATATTTGACAGGAAATAGATTGTCGTGGGATTTTTCCGAGACAGAAAAAACTTTTAAAATTAAACAAAGGAATAAATTTAATAATATCCAACTATTTCATTTCGCAATTATCAAGGCTAAATCAATAATTCAATGCAGCATACGTATTTGTATCGGTAATAGAGTTTGCACTGTGTATCGATACATACGATTATATGTATCAGGCGCGCTTATTTAAAGACTGCTATACACGACATGTTTTTTACATCTGACTTGTCAAGTTTTCAACTCATATGTAATTGTGCGTGTCAAAAATATTATAACAACATTAAATAATTAGTAACAATAATAAGACATCAAAAATGTTAAGAAAAAATAACAATCTAAGTAATAAATTCCTTAAAGTGGTCGACAATTTTGTTTTTGAATGAAATACGAGAAAAAAAGAAAAACTCTTAGTGGACGTGGTAGCGAATTCCAGATCTTAGCAACACGTACAGTAAAAGATTTATCACAAATAGATCTGTCTCTGGCTGGTATTAAAAGCTGAGGGTTTTTTTCACTCCTTAAAAACAGGAAATGTCTACGGACATACTCGGGGTTACCAGAATGCATGACATTATAGAAAAAAGAAGGGATCTAATCTGGATGTAGCTTTTGAAACTACAACCCAAAAAATCAACTGCATGCATTGTTCTTATTATTCTGTTGAAAAGTACCACACACCTATTCAATACAAAAGTGTTACAACCAGAGAAGACCTCAATACAGTACAGAAGATTGGACAGGAGTAAGGAGTGAGCTAATCTTTTTCGTATATAAAGTAGCTGGTACACATTTAAAGCATACAGACGTCGTAAGGTAAAATTGACTTTAGAGATTAGCCCACTGATGTGAGGTCCAAACCCTATACTACTATCTAGCAGAACACCAAGACATTTCATCTTATCTACAAATTTAATATGTTGACCATCTATTATAATGAATGGGCAGATAGATATGTTTGATGGTTTGAACATCATTGCCTTAGTCTTAGAAGAGTTAATGCTAAGATTGCAGTTTTTCATCCAGCGAGAAACATTACCTATTATAGTATTTACGTCATATTAAAAAACATCTATGAGCTGAGCGTGACCCTTAAATAAAAGTTGTATGTCATCTGCAAAAACAAAAGACTCGCATTCGTAATCTCGCATCAAGTTGAAGAAATCGTTCATATAGATCATAAATAGTAAGGGGCCAATAACAAAACCCTGCGGTACACCGCTATTTACAGGCATGAAACTTTAATTGGTATGTTGGTAAATAGCATGACCCACATTATCAAAAGCTTTAGAAAGATCCAAAGAGAGCAAAATGGCAACGTCGCCCTTATCAACAGTTCTTCTAACAGAGTCGGTAAGACCAACTAATAGGGATATCGTACTGTGCCCTTTACGGAAGCCAGATTGATACGAATTAAGCATTATCTGGTCTTTTAAAATATGCTCAAAATTGTTAGACAAGACTGAAACCAGAACAACCAAACGGGTTGAAACTATCAACTGATCTGTGCCTTAAAAACTCAGTGTTGAGGGCATCAGGCGACAGATCGTTAGCGGGTAAGGACTCACATAAGCCATTCTGTCGAAGAATTTTCCACATACCTTTAGTATCTAAGTTAGAAAACATGTTACTATGCGCTTTGCGTCTTATTTTACGTATAACCGATTTCAATTTATTACGTGCTCTGCAGTAATTATCAGGGGAGCGGTCTCTCAAGTATTGCATAAAGGCCAAGTCCCTTAGTGAAAGGTGGTATTTTATAATAGGCGTATTAAGCCAATTATTGTCGGATGCGGTAAGACGTTTTGTTTTGGTAGGAATTAAAGAATACAGATCACACACACAGGACATAAGAGTAAATAATTGTGTGTTAATATCGTTAGATGAATAGAAACTAGAAAAGTCATAATGTAAGTAATGGCGATGAAGTAGAGAGAAGTCAACATTTTGGTAGTCTTTAAACTCAATAGATTGTTCATTTGGTGCAAGTGAGTAAGAAACGCTGATAAATATAAGTGAGTGATGAGATATGGCAGGGCACTGAATTTGACCAGAACTATGTACCGAAAGCGACGGGCTTAAAAGAAAATATTCCAAATCGAGGAGGAACCAGATGTAAAGTGTGTGGGTAGATTATTGTGTCGATAAGAAAGACCCAGACCCCGACAGGATGAGAACACTAGATTGGTTTTTTCAATATTGAATAGATTCAGATTGAAGTCGAACATGATAACTATATCCCTATATTTCACAAGCAAGTCACCTAACCTATCCTCCATAACATTGATATCGCCATGGGGGAGGTAAACAACGCTAATAAGCAGCTTAGTAGACAAATAGTTAATTTCAATGAAAAGTGATTCAAAAATACCAAAATCAGTCGAGGTAAAGACTACCCTACCTTTGTACTTATTAGACAGGTATACACCACCACCACGTTGACAAGTTCCGTTGCCCACATCCGAATTCGATGAGTGTTCCCTGCCAGGTCTATCGCTCCTATAGAATGTATATCCTGGTACTGAAACAGAACTAGTGTAAATATGCGACTTTAACCATGTTTCGCTAACACCAATTACATCAAGAAGAGATCCACTTAGTATGCATCGTATTTCATCCATTTTTGAAGACCTGGAGGAAATGCTGAAGCTCTGACAGTAAAAATTACCTATATTAAAGTTATAAGAATTACAAAATTTAGAACGCAAATAATTGTTATCATGTGCCACAGGGCCAAAATTTAAAGCAGATGGCATGATAAAATAGTGAAAAAAATAGAAAAATTTGTAAAATTAATTAATTAATTAATTGATATAAAATACATCGAGATCATCAGCTAATGATTATTATAAAATAAAAGGTTATTCGGCAACATCCGCAAATAGAAGATCACATTCATGAAGATCCATAGAAACATGGGACCCGTCCATCGAGTAGATTGTAACTTTAGACTTATCCGCATTGTATATTTTAAATTTTATAATCTTCTTCTTCTTCAAAAATTGTTTACAGACGAAATTCATTCTCGCTGCCATAGGGGCATAGTGGTCATTAAGAAAAACTCTAGAATGAACATTGCCATCAACTAGGTTGCTAAGCTTGAGCGCTCTTGTCTTATAGTATTCCGCCATTAAGTTATCACGTATCCGAACACACTTGAATTTTACCAACACCGATTTATTTTTATTCATAGAGCAGACATGTTGGATATCATTTTCATATATGGATATACTATAAAAATTGCATAGGTTGACTACTACATTTACTAAATTTGGGGTGGCTGTAGGTAAGCCATTGATGACTACATCAGTCCTATTGGCTCTGTGGTGCTTGACATTTATTGCCTCATCATGTTTTTTTAACTTACTGGACATGGATGTGCTGTCCAGACGAGCCGCTTGTGTATTACAAGATGCCACATCGGCTTGTATTAACTTTAGTTTTGAGGCGAATTCAGCTCGAAGATTATTTATAGAAGTGTCGATCAGGTTAATAGTGTCTTCACGATGATGTTTCAACTGATCCGAAATGTTATCTAGTTTGACATGCAGTTGGCTTATTAGCTGACTGAAGTCGTTATTATCAGTAGGTGAATTCCGGCATTTCGCACACTTATAAAATACTCCAGCCTGTTTGGACATGGAGGAGCAAAATACCTCAGACAAATCTGCACATTTAAGGTGTAACCAATGCAGACAGGTGTCACATTGCACACAGCCTCCTTTTCCAATATCCCTAGTGCACTCACCCCAGGGAATTTTTTTTCCCATTCATTGTAGAATATGTAATTAGTATACAAAAAAAATATAGCAAATGGCCGCAACAAAAGTAAAAAAACACAACAGCACAGCAGGTATACAGCAGCAAGAAACTTATGCAGAATCCAAAGATGATGGAGTTATTTGAACTCAATTTAGCAATATAAGTTTTAATTACATCGAAAAGCCCGTAAAGTTTAATTAATTTGCGAATTATAATTATAAAATATCAATATCAAGCCGAGATGAGTACAGATCTACCTTCCTCTCACATAGTGTCGGTTTTTTTTATCAACAGCTGATTTATGCATTTTTCATAATTTTTGCAGGCAACAAAGCAGTTCGTAGCTTTCAAAATGTCATGCTGCCGCAGATGAGTACAGATCTACTTTCCTCTGACATAGTGTCAGTTTTTTTTATCAACAGCTGATTTATGCATTTTGCATAATTTTTGCAGGCAACAAAGCAGTTCGTAGCTTTCAAAATGCTGAACACTTCAGCAATTTCTAAAATTTTTTCTTTAAACTCAAAGATCTTAACTTAGGATATAACACTGAAGTTTTATATATGTATGTATGTACGTAATTTCATTAAGCAATACATCAGTATTGTAATATATCAACTACAACCGGCTAATGTTTTCATCAACGGAACTCTGAAAAAATATTTTTCATAATAAATACAGCTGATGTTAGAAGGTTTGTCAGAAGAAAATAGAAGACGTTCTAATTGAAATTTTTTCAGATGACTTTCTGTCTGACTTTTACGGAGCCAATATTTTAAAGGTCACACACGACATGTACATATGTATTTTGTAATGGAAAATATGACATATCGTGTATGGTAGGCTTAAGGAGGTTAAAAAATTTCATACTCGGAAATGAAAGGAAGGGGAACAATACTCTCCCCACCCCTTATGAGCTACGATTATGACCTAGTGGCATATTGTGCGTTATTTGAAAAGTTTGGGTAACTCCCAATCTAAACCAAAACCGTATGATCTTATGTACTATAGGTCAAAAACAAAGTTTGCTCTATGTATTTCCTTAAGTCTTTCCTTTTAGAAACCATAAGATATTGTAAAACTGGCATAATTTTGTAATTAAATGTACGCCTTCTAATTCGGTTGAATATAGGACAGTGACACAAGAAATGGCCAAATGTAATCAACAATACCTAAGCGTGCCTTAACACTGTACGTCCTGCTATTATGTTCCAGTTTTCAAAGAGTAAACATACTTAATTCTTGTCATTATTTCGGTTACCCAACAGAACTTTGGTTACTATATCGACATTAGAATTCTGACAATCTAGGATGTGCTGCGCTATTGCCCACTGTTTTAATTAGTTTTTTAATAGTTTTTTATCTTGGTCCAGCACTCAGGGGATGACCTCTATATATGCAATGCATTGCGCCGGAACTGAAAACGAGGGGATAGTATAGAGGGAACAGATTAGAAAAGATGAGAATATAGACAGTTTTTTTGTAGATATTTGAACCTTTTCTACCGGCTAATTTTTGCTACAGGGCCGACGAAGGTGGGTGCTGTTACTTTGCTTTTAGTACATGATAGTGTTAGTCGCTGCCAATTATGTTCAGTGATCAGTGACTATGCCTTCATCATTGAAATAGGCTGGCAGCAACTAACACAACCACGCACTAATGCTGATCAGAAGAATTCAACACAATATTTCATGACTCAGCGCGGGCCCGAACTCAGGACCCTCCGCTTCATAGTCTCGTGTTGTACTACTTCAGCCAACGGCGTTTTTTGGTGCAACTGTAGTCATTAATGATCCCATTGTATCCGCTGCTGTTAACAGCACCATTATCGCAACATATATCGTTGTCATCTTGGAGTAAATATTTACATATCATATATATATATATATATATATATATATATATATAACACTGAATCTTTATTAATTTATTGCCCCTAGACAGCAGGTAATTGTCCTCTATATATAGTTTCTAACTTTCTTATATTGTTATCTCTGTAATTTTTATAAAGCTATTTTTAAATTCTGAGCTAACATATATCTTTCCTTTTTATTGACCGTGTTTGTTCCCTCAACTTTTTCTTTATATGTCGTTGCTAAGTGTACTATAATTCTATATTCTTTCAGGAACTTCTTCACTGTTGAAATTTTTCATTTGGTTTTTTTAAATGACTTAGCCATACCATTCCATTCATGTTGCTATATTAAATTCAATTAAGATTGAATTGAAAAAGACATGAGGGTGCAGTTGGCTGAAGTATCTAACACCAGACTATGAAGAGGAGGATCCTAAGTTCAACCCCGCGCTCGGTCATGAATATTGTGTCGAATTCTTCTGATCAGTATTAGTGCATGATTGTGTTAGTTGTTGTTAGCCTGTTCCAGTGATGATGGCATAGCATTGATCACTGAACATAAGTGGCACCGACTGACACAATCATGTACTAAGGAACAGAGAAAAAGCACTCTCCTTCGTCGGCCTTGTAGAAAAACATTAGCCAGCGAAGTAAAAAGCTTCAACTTGCTACAAAATTTTTATGTCTTCTCATCTTTCTAGTTCTGGCGCAATGCGTTGCATATGTAGGGGTCATCTCCTGAGTATTCCAGGGCAGATAGGAAAGTCAACATCAGTTCATAACTATTCAACTTACAGAGCAGAGCAGCACAGCTGCTTTCGAAAGCCGCTACACCTTCATAATCAGTGGCCATATATAGTTTCTGTGACACTGTAAATTTCTTTGAAAATTCAGGGTGTACCTAAACAGCATCCGCTTTAATAAGAGTTTTCATTTCGCAAACACATCTTAGTATTTTTTATCCTTAAGATTAATGTTATCGCCCTTCTTAATAACTGTATGATTCCAGGAAAGAGGAGTTCTGTCCGTGGATTCAATTTTTTTTTTTTTTTTTTGGATTTGATCTTATACCGCTACAAGTGTCTAGATGTCTCAGGAACTCTTATTTATTTTTTTTCTGTAATTGTAGAGGATATCAGAATATCGTCTAAATACACAAAAAAAAATTTACCAATATATTTCCTCAAAACTTTATTAATTAGTCTGTAGAGGATGCGTTCCTCAAGCTGAAGGGTATTCTCAGAAATTGGTAATATCCTCTCATTGTTGAAAAAGCCGTGTTGTGGATGTCACTTTCACCCATCTCTCTCTTTCTCTCTCGGATGGAAACCATTGATTAGATCGGGAGATTTGGGATTGGGAATATGTCTTAAGCAGTAACGTTATTTTCGATAATCAATCACGATGCCCCGGCGGAATAACTTTTTTGAAACAATTCAAGTGGATCTGTTAAGGAATATTCTCCTATGAGTCGTTGTCATAATATTTCTTCAATCTGTGTCCTTATTTTATTCTTAAGTATTTTCGTGTATCTGTACAATTTTGAGTACACTCATGATGTGTACTTATTCTGTGCTTAATTTTATCTATGGAAGTTTTCGGTTTCCCTATACATGGTTTTGTTATATACTTTAAGTATCGAAAACAATTTGCTTCTATCTATGTTATTCAAATTCATGTTAGATGTGGGGTTTGTGTTGCTAAGTTCTATTTCATTATTAAGGATTTTGATAACATTATTATTGTTACATATATTTTTATCCTTTTCCTCATTTTTGTTAAGATAAATAGTGGTGTATGCTTCTTGTTTCCATAGTCCACAATACAATCAAGATCCGTTAAAATATTATCACTTTTCAACCCGTCAAATCTGTCTATAAAGTTGGATTCTAAAAATTTACATGACAAGTGAGAAGTAATTCATTCAATTCTTTACCCTGAATTCATTTCCCATCGTTCTTAAAACTACATCAACGTTATGTTTCCATTTTGGATCGCAGAGATCCTGTAGCAACAATGAAGCGTAATGTCTTTATTAGGGTTTCAATAATTATATAGGGAAGTTTCTTGGACCTATCCTTCGAAAATTTACGTTTGAACTGCCGTTGTTCATCAGTTCCTTAACATTTCTAAGAGAATATCGCGAGTTTCTTGGTTGATGGGCTCTCTTCCTAAATCAGGCCATTGCACGCTTCTGGCAAATCAAATATATGTTGTTTCGGTAGTTACTCCTATGCTTACTATCATTGTTAGTGTTGTTACTGTAATTGTTATTATCATTATAGTAATAACACTATCATAACAAAACTTGCTGAAAGCGTATTTCGAATATCATTACTAAAAATTGTTCTATAATTTGTACCGTCGTTCCCTTGTTTGTTTCCAAAAACGAATAATATATTTCTAATTTGGTTTGTTTAATCTTGGTAAGCCTTATCTAAAAACAAAATGTTTGTCTTTATTAAATGATTAAAGTCGTGACACTTTTACAGTTTAATTTTATTTATTTTGCTTAGTTTTTTTACTTTTTTCTATAGCTTATTAACATTATTTTCTAAACCTATTTGAATATAAACAAGTAAAAACGTTATATTCGACCGGGTCGCATCTTAAATGCGCTCCGAATATTTAGTAAGTAAATTTAATATGTTCAACTTGGTGGGACAGAGTTCCTTCAAGATATCTCTGTACCCAATTTTAAATCTCTATTTTGACAGAGTCATTCCGGGAAGGGCCGTGGGGGAGACGTTTCACCTCTGCACGATCAGAGAACATCTCAGCTTCTTATAGACATAAGGAATAAAAATTGTTTAATATTTACACTATTTTTGCATATAATATCGTACGTCAGCGTCCACTAAAGTGGGCGGGTTTTCTACAGACGAACGTATGGGCATTGATAGATCATCTTAGACTTCATCACAGATCAAGAATATATATACTTTATGAGGTGCAATTCTCTTTGGAAGGTATTAAAACTGTGTTTTAATACCTTCGGTATTAATATATATTATAATACCTTTCGGTATTATACAGCCCTTGCCGGAGCGGGGTCGCTCAGGCAAGGGCTGTGCGGAAACATTTTGTCATAAAACTCTAAAAATAAATGTTTGGGATAATTATATACAATATAAAGGGTGTTTTTTTATGAAGTTTTTTTTTATACGAATCACTCTGTTGTCTGACAGCAGTTTTGACAGTTTAAAGTGACGTCTCTACTCAGTATTGTTTGGCAAATCACCATGAACAGGTTAACTCTAGAACAACGCTTCCAAATCGTGGAAATTTATTTTCAAAAACAGTGTTCAATTAAAAATGTTTATCCGCTTTTTTACCGCAAAATTCTCGTCAGTGATGAGGCGCATTTTTGGTTGAATGGATATGTCAACAAGCAAAATTGCCGTATTTGGAGCAGATATAATCCACACGCCGTTCAAAAATTACCAATGCATCCCGATAAATGTACTGTTTGGTGCGGGCTATGGGCTGGTGGAATCATCGGTCCTTATTTCTTTTAAAATGAGGAAGGACGACGCGTTACTGTGGATGGAAATCGATACAGAATCATGATCAATGAAGTTTTGGTGCCAAAACTTCAAGATATGGATGTAAACGAAATGTGGTTTCAACAGGATGGTGCCACTTGTCATACTGCGGGCGAAAAAATGGACTTATCGAAAGAACATTTCAACGACAACATATATTCCGCGTTCGTGTGATTTAACGCCACTCGATTATATTTTGTGGGCACACCAGAAATCATTGGTTTACGTGGATAAACCAGCAACGATTGACGCCTTGGAAACCAGTATTCAACGAGTCATTGCTGAAATACGCCCTCAAATGCTTGAAAAGGTGGTCGAAAATTGGACCTCCAGAATGACCTTTGTGCAAAATAGTCGTGGTGGCCATATGCCTGAAATTATATCTAAATTTTAAATGACAAGAAATTATCTACCAATAAAAAATTTTTTTTTGCCATTTCATAATTTGGCATGTGTTTTATTTAAATTTCAAATCAGCAAGCTCTTATAAAAACACCGTTTATAAACATTATCTTTTTATAGGGTCATTTAAGTGGAAAAGGGGGAGGAGGGGGTAGGGCAGAGTAGTACCAGGCTACGTATCAGCTTCGTCATATAAGCCTAACAATTTCATTTTTAAGGAATTTTTAAGTAAAACAATTTTTTAAATTTGTACATAATTTTTGCATATAATAACGCCCACTAGAGGGGGCGGGTAAAAAACTTTTATTTTTATTATTTTATGGCTCTTTGGCATAAAAATATATCATTTGCTTAACAAAATTACAAAAAAAAAATAAAACTTATGCTGTTTTTTAGAGGCCGGTTTAGTTCTTATTAGGGAAACTTGTTTCCCTCTTGCGCGATTTAGCCCATTTCCGAACTTAGTCTGTGCTATCCTTCGAGATATATTTATGCAAAATTTGACTAGTCTGGCTCCTTTCGTTTGAACTGAATAGTGATTTCCACAGACGACCGGACGGACGGACATGCTTAGATCGTCTTAGATTTCATAACTGATCAAGAATATATATACTTTATGGGGTCTCAGATGGATATTTCGCTGCGTTACAAATGGAAAGACAAAGTGAATATACCCTCCATATTCTTTTTTGGAGGGTATAATAATACTACGCAACAAAATAAAATTTAAACTACACGTCTATAACAAGAGCAGGTCTGTTGATACATGTTTTTAACCATTGTCTGCATTTATTAACATAAAAGGGGGTTTTTAATAATTTATCGACCTCGAGTTTTGTCAAGTCGCTTGGCAGCTTCTGCTTAGATCAGGATATAAACGCTTGTGTAGAAGGCGCTGGCCGAAAATTGTTCCTCTAAGAGATATGTTGGCAGAAACTGTTGCTAAGAATTTGTATAGTTTCTGGATTCGGAAACTATAACCACCGACCAGAGAACGCATTTCGAATATCCTTTTCTCGTTTAATTGGAGATCAAAGTCTACTGATGATTTGGTAAAGCACTAATGAAATGCATATAGACATTGCTTGACCACCAACAAATAAATTTAATTTTTTTTTTTTTTAGACCAGCACTCAGGGGATGACCCCTATATATGCAAATGCATTGCGCCGGAACTGAAAACGAGGGGATAGTATTGAGGGGACAGATTAGGAAAGATGAGAAGATAGACAGTTGTTTTTGTAGCTATTTCAACCTTTTACTTCGCCGGCTAATTTTTGCTACAGGACCGACGAAGGTGGGTGCTGTTACTCTGCTTTTAGTACATGATAGTGTCAGTCGTTGCCAATTATGTTCAGTGACCAGTGACTATGCCTTCATCATTGAAACAGGCTGCCAGCAACTAACACAACCACGCACTAATGCTGATCAGAAGAATTTAACACAATATTTCATGACTCAGCGCGGGCTCGAACCCACGACCCTCCGCTTCATAGTCTCGTGTTCTACTACTACAGCCAACAGCACCCACAAAAAATAGAATTGTGACAATATGTCAAATAAATAATTTTATAACAGTTTAATTTAGATTTTATGTTTCATTTTGCCTTACAGCCATACCTAAATACGGGCGGAAAGCGGAACGTTTTTTTCCGCTGAGCTTTAACGCTGAAATGCCATACCTAAACAAAAGCGGCAGCGTTATGTAAAAAAACAATAAAAACAGGGTTATCAAACAAACAAATTAAACAACCCTGATTATTTTAACAGCAGGACGGACGGCATTTGTGATTTTGTTATTGAAATTTTGTCCAAATTACAAACGTGCATACATATGTATGTATGTATATAATCATATTGTAAATATTTTCTTATCTCCATTTTCTAATACGAAGTGAACAAATTTTTTCTTTTATTATTTATTTCACTTCTGTAAATTTTTGCTTTATTTTCTGGTTACAATTGTTTTCTTTTGCAACTAACTTCATTAGAAAACGCTCTGTCAAAATCGGATTTTCCAATAGCAAAGCGTTGCCGCCGCGTTATTTCGGTATGCTCCATACAAAATGTATGGACATGAGAACTTTTGACATCTAAAAAACGCTTGCCGCCCGTATTTAGGTATGGCTGTTATAAATATTTTTCTTGTAAACTTCAAATTATATTTATTCATCATTTAGGCAATAACGCTTAAGTAAAATTTATTTAATAATCGCACACTGGGTGGAAATGTACAGTTTTCGAAGATTAATTCAAAAATGAAATATAAAGTATCGTCAAAACTTATTGCAGTTGTCTACAGCCTATAAAATTCTACATCACTAGCTGGAAAAATAAATATATAAAGTGCTTTGGTGTGTTTGCAGTGAGGGATCAAAATCAAACTTTTTTGCATTTTTTTTAAATGACAGAAAAACTGAAAATTTACTTTGTTAAAAATCTTTTTTTTTACAATGTTATTAACAAAGTGATCAATTTAGCTATGGAACCATCAAGTTCAGGTAGTTCTGCGAATATTATGGTAAAATTTGTGTAACATATTTGATGTGGAAATGTTTTTGTTTTTATATAAATGAAATTTATTTGTTGGTGGTTAAGCAATCTCTATATGCATTTCATTGGTGCTTTACCAAATCGTCAGTAGACTTTAACCACAGCTTTGAAAAGTTAAAAACCTCTTATCTTATGCATATATTTACTTCATAACTGTTTTTGATTTTGTGATTGATATTAGAAGTCAAAAAATATTTAAATTTTCATAGTTTAAGTGAACATATAGTTATTATTCCTGTACATTCGTGTCGAGATTTGTGGTTTATATATATAACAGAATAAATATATATCTAATATGTTGCGAAAATGTAGACTGCATTTTTGTGCATTTTAGAAGTTGTGCATTTGTTTATAAAAAGTGTCGTTGCGCTGATATTCCAACAAAACATGCGGTCTGGCGATTGCCAGATTGTTATTATTACTGTTTTTGTATATTAATTGTTATTGTTCATGTTTTTAATAATATTCTTTATATTGTTGTGTTTTTTATACCCTCCAAAAAATAATATGGATGGTATATTCACTTTGTTATTCCGTTTTTAACGCAACGAAATATCCATCTGAGACCTTATAAGGTATATATATTCTTGATCAGTGATGAAATCTAAGACGAACTGAGCATGTCTGTCCGTCCGTCTGTGGAAATCACGATTCAGTCCAAACGAAAGGAGCTAGACTCTTGAAATTTGGTACAAATATATCTTGAAGGATAGCACAGGTTAAGTTCGGAGATGGAGTATATCGGGCATGAGGGAAAAAAGTTCCCATAAGAAGAACTAAACCGGCCTCTAAAAAACAACATAATTTTTAAAGTTTTTTTGTAATGTTGTTAAGCAAATTATATATTTTTATATTAAAGAAGGTCCAACGCAGTAAACTTGGAGCCATCAAATAAAAATATTTTTTTGGACTCCGCCCCTTTTAGTGGGCGTTATTACATGCAAAAATAGTGTAAAAATGTAACAAATTGTACTATTTAAGCTTATATGCCTTAAAAATAACATTTTTAAGCTTTAATGACGAAGCTTAGGCGTGACATGGTACTACTATGTCCAACCCCCTCCTCCCCCTTTGCCTCCTAAAACACCGTATTAACAAAAAAAAAATTTTTAAGTTTGTATATAATTATCCCAAACATTTATTTTTAGAGTTTTATGACAATTGTGAAATGACTCCCCCACAGCCTTTGCCAGAGCGACCCCGCCAAAATTCAGTTAAACATTTTAAATTTGCTTACTAAGTATTTGGAGGGTATTTAAGATTCGACCCGGTCGAATATAATGTTTTTACTTGTTAAATAATGATAGTGGTGTGAAGTTTGAAGTTGTCGTTTAAAACGGATAATTTTTTTCTCTACGTATAGGAACAAGTTCAAACGTTTTTTTTATACTCGTTGGAGCTTGTACAATATGATGATGAATTCAGACTGTCAAACTTTGCATGAAAAACTAAAATTTTTAAAAGATAAATTGAAGAAACGTTCAAACTGGTTAGAGTCTTTTATGTGCGAGTTGAATAAACGAGCTTTCTTATATGACTTTAAAATCGGAATGGAATAATGTGCATAGATTAGTTACACGATTTATGGGTGCGAATAGGAACTGGTTGGAGTCCGCTATTGGTTTTTCTCGTACTCAGACTGGAAAACGCGGTAGAAAAGAAATTTCTTTTACCTAGTCAAATGAATCGAGTAAACGTAAAAGAAGAAATTTCAATACGTGAAGAATCTTTTTGAGCTACTCAGGCATAAAGCATCCAATGTTAATAAAAAACTTTATTAAATTTTTTCCCAACGTTTCGTCAATTGCTTGTTGGTTTCCTCAGGGGTTCTTTTTGCCTATTTACATTTTAAAACATACCATAGTTACAATTTAAAACATTATTTCCTATAAAAGAACAAAGGTTTTAAGGGACACCACAGCATTGCCAGTGTTAGCTCATGCTACACAGATTAAATTAAGAACATCAGAGTACATAGAAGAATCGAAGATGCTGCGGGGATTCACATATGTATCACTATCAAAAAATACACATTCAGTAGCGAGCTCGAAGCCACCACTAGCGTCTGAGAAAATGTCTAATGTAAAAGCATTGTCTGTTTTTGTTAAGCTAATCTATCTCGAATATTGTATTATTAGACAGTTTGCATCTGAGAAGTTCCCCTCATACACAAATATTCAAAATGAAAAACAAAATTGTCAACGAACCTTAAAATAAGTGGGATTTGTGTTCACGTAAGTTTACAAACTCTTCTTGATCACAGTGCGGAGCGACTAATACAACTTAAAGAAAATTTTATTGAGCATAAATCAAATCTAATATTATATACAAAATGGGGCTTTGATGGAAGCTCTGGCCATAATTCATATCAACAGGCCTTTCATGGCTCAGATGCTTGCGATTCATTGGTATTTTTAACCACAATTTTGGCACTTAGACTTATGCTAGAGGAAAAGGCTATTTGGGAAAATCCTCGACCATCTTCCACTAGTTTTTGTAGACCTTTGAAAATTGATCTCAAAAGGAAACTTCAATTGTGTCAGTTAGTGAAAAAAATAGAATGGAAGAAGAAATAGTAAGTGAAGCACAATTTAATTTTGTCAATGATAGATGGAAAGGTTCTTAATGCTATAACTGGAACTACGTCAACACAAAAGTGTTACTTATGTGGCTGCACTAGCAAAAACTTCAATAATATATGCCATGCCTGTGAAAACAGAATATTTAAGATTTGGTATATCTATTTTTCATGGCTGGATCAGATTCTTTGAATGTCTTTTGCATATAAAATGCCTTTAAAGAAGTGGCAGGGTAGAAGTGATTTGGAAAAAAATCGTTCCTGAAACAAAATTAGAAATTAAGAAACAATATAGAGAGGCTTTGGGTTCAATCGTTGACAAACCTAAGCTTGGGTTCGGAAATACCAATGTACGGCAAGACGTTTTTTTTCCAAAACGCAGAAAAATCCGCCGTAATAACAAAAATAGATTTGAACTTAATAAAAAGAATGCACATTTTGTTTATAGTAGAATCCAGCGGCAATGAAATCCAACGTGAAAACTTTAAAATATTTGCACAGAATACAGCCAGACTTTTTTTGAAAAATATCCATGGTATAATATGCCACCCTTAATCACCAAGGGTGCCAAGTACTTAATCACGGTGCCGAAATGATCAATAATTCTCCCTTACCCATTGGGCTATTATCGGAAGAAGCGCAAGAAGATTGGAATACAGATTTTAAGAAATATAGAGAGTTTCATTCACGAAAGTGCAATCGCGAAAAATCCCTTTAATATGTTTTTAATTTATTCTTAATAAGCTCTGTCCCAATTATTTCGAGCATAGGAAAGTTGCCTCCAAAGAAGGTTCAAAGTTTGCCAGAGAAGGCAATGGATATAATAATACCTCCAGATCCAAACAAAACCAATTTGCGTGATCGAAATAATGATTATGATAATAACAAAAATAATGATGATGATGATGTGATGATGATAATGATGATGTGATGATGATAATGATGATAGTGATGATCAAGTAGATGGTGATCATGATTACGAAAATAATTATTTTTATGTTCTCATATGTTATATATATCTTAACTCAAATTCATTTATTTATAATAAAACTGCACTAAAATATATTTAACAAGTAAAAGTGCTATATTCGGCTGTGCCGAATCTTAAATACCCTTGACAGATGTAATTCTTCTTTCTTTCTTTCTTGCCAAAACAGAAAGTAGGTTTAATTGAAAAATCAAAATGATGTTATCGGTTACTTTTATATTTAAGAAAACGTTTAAATTTTTCGGCTAGGAAGATAAGTGTTTGGCTTTTCTTATATCTAATACCTATGAACGTCTTTCAAAAATATTATATATATTTAATTTACAAATAAAACAAAAAACCCGTTTCATGTACCCCAAAAAGTTCTAATTGTCCAACCGTAGAATCGTCTTTTAGATTTTGTTGGTTTTTAATACCAGTTTACTTCTTTCTGATGTATAAAGTAGGTATAATTCATCATAAAAATCAAAAATTAACAAATAAAATGGCTGCTTTTATGAATCGGAAAATGTCGATTTTCCAACCCTGGAACCGAATTTTTAATTTTTTAATACTAATTTAATTTTTTCTGATATACAAAATAGCTTAAATTCACTAAAAAACAAAATTTGGAATTTATGTATGTACATTTATATACCAAAAATATTTCAATTTTCCAACCCTGGAACCGAATTTATAATATTTTGATACTAGTTTAATTTTATCTGAAATATCTAATAGGTTTAATTCACTAAAAGCACAAAATTTTTAATTTATGTATGTACTATTATGTACGAAAAATATTTCGATTTCCCAACTCTGGAATTTTAAATTTTTTAGCAATGCAATTTTTAGTGAGGTGTAACATAGTTTTACTTGACAAAAAAATTAAAATTTTTAAACTTTTTGGTCACTTTCATGTACCATAAAATAAATATATCATTTGCCCAACCCTGGAGTCGAAATTTTGATTTTTTAAGATTTTAATACCAATTTTGTTCTTCCTGAATTATAAAACAGCTTTAATTAGCAAAAAAAAACAATTCAATTGCCTTTTTGGTTATTTTTATGCAGAATAAATATATCAATTTCCCAACCCTGGAAACGAAATTTAAATTTTTTTTATCAATGCAACTTTTAATGAGGCATGAAATAGTTTTATTTAAGAAAAACTTGATATTTATAACCATATAGGTTATAAATATGGGTTTAATTAGTAAAAAACAACGTCAATTGCCTTTTTGGTTACATTTATGTTTAAAAAAAATTTCAATTTCCCAACCCTGGAAGCGAAATTCAAATTTTTTAAAATTTTTTTTATCAATGCAAATCTTTATGAGGTATAAATTAGTTTTGTTTAAGAAAAACTCGAATTTTGCAACCATTTTGGTTATAACATGTACTACAAAGTATTGCATGTACCGAAAAAAATTTAGTTTTTCCAACCCTGGAAGCGATATTTAAATTTTTAAAATTTTCTTTATCATTGCAAATCTTTATGAGGTATAAAGTAGTTTTGTTTAAGAAAAACTCGAATTTTGCAACCATTTTGGTTATTACATGTACTACAAAATATTGCATGTACCAAAAAAAAATTTAATTTTTCCAACCCTGGAAACGAAATTTTAATATTTTTGTAAGGTAGTTTTATTTACCAAAACTTGCATATTTTTTACCATTTTGGTAACTTTCATGTACCATAAAATATTGCACTTGTCCATCCCTGGATTCGAAATTTTATTTTTTATTTTTGAATTTTTTGTACCAATTATGTTCTTCCTAAATTATAAGACAGTTTTAGTTAGCAAAATACAAAAAAAAACAACATCAGTTGCTTGTTTGATTACTTTCATGTATAAAAAATATTCAATTTCCCACCCCTGGTAGCAAAATTTGAATTTAAAATTTTTGATTTTTTTTAGCTAATGCAAATCTTCATGACGTATAAAGTGGTTTTGTTAAAGAAAAACTTGAAATTTTTAACAATTTTAGTTACTACATGTACTACAAAATACGGAATAGGCCGAAAAAAAGTTTTAATTTCCCATCCCTGGAAAAAAAATTTATTTTTTTAGTATTTAATAGACCATTGAGGCTCCCCAAAGCACGAAGTAGGTTTAATTTACAAACATTAAAAAAATAGTTGATTTTCTGTATAAATTTTGCGTCGAGAAATAGGTGTAAGCCTCCCAGCTCTGGAACCATACTTTGGATACTTTAAATAGCAGCCTATTTAAGTTCATTTCCAATCCAACGGTCCAAGAACGAAGTCTCCAGCTCTTCTGGGGGCTTGGGAAAACCGATTTCACGTACAGACGGACGGACAGGCGGACATCGCTCAATCGTCATGGCTATTCATAAGGATCCAGAATATATACATATACTTTATGGGGTCCCATGTGCATATCGAAGAAATTACACACGGAATGACAAACCTATATATACCCTTTCACTTTTTTGTGAAGGGTATAATAACTTCAGATTAAAAAGCACATGTCCTATGAAAAAGTTTTATGAAGAACTATTGCTAACTATAATATATACCGGGTTTCATATTTTTAGTAATATCTTGGTCTATTTTTAAATTATAGCAGGAACAGTTTCTTATTGCTAAGTAATCTTTTGCATATAAGATACCTTTGAGAGTGCTGTTGTCTAATCTATTTCTATATTTAGTTTTGTTTTAATTGACTGTTGAGAATATTCGTTCGACATTTGCTGACGAAATGGGAAGACATATTAAGTTTTGAACAAATTTTGACAGCACCGGAAAAGCTGGAATGTTGTCAGCACGAGTTATTTTTGAAACTTTTGACCAAAATTCTCCACAGCTAAGATTATCTAGAGTTGTAAAATGGTCACTGAATTTTATAAAACGGAGTTCTCTAAATTCGTCATCTATGTTTTGAATATCCTTTTCACTAATTAAATTTGGAAAACTGTGTATTAAGCCTGTCAAAGAATTAATTTATCTATTTACAATTTTCAAAGGGCCAAGACATGAGAGCTCTTTTAAAAACATGTCGTTAAAATCAAATCGTTTTAATATTTGTTTACATAACTCAATGTAAAGTGCCACACAATTTTCAATAAATTCATATTTTTCATTTGCAGTAAGCTTTGAGCTAGAAATCTTTTGTTTAACAAAAACACCCAGATAGACTTCTTCGATATGTAGAAATAGACTTTTGTTTTCAAAGTCAAGGTCGTTATTGAGACTCATGTTCACAAATTCTGTTTTTATAAAATTGTCTAAAATTTTTAAGTAAAGGCGTTGCAGTTCCTCATACATTCTATGTATTTGCCAGGATGAGTTTTGAAAAATTTTGTTTACGTTATTTACAATATACAAATATCTATATTAGAGGCAAACGCGAAATATATTTTTAATGGTTCATATAACTCGAGAACTCGTACAACTACAGACTCTGATGATAACCACCTAGTCTGTGAGGGGTGCAACATGTTTTTTGGTTTATATTCCAAAAGCATTGCAACTTTTTGGAATTGCGAATTGCGTTTTGGACTATTCGCTATGTAATTATATATATCGCGTACTAAGGACTCTACTTCAGGTGGAAGTTTAACACAAGCATAAGAGGAGCAAAGCACAATTGAATGACAAATACATTTAACAACAAATAAATTTGAAATTTCATTCTTAAATAACCTGGCAACGGAATGATTTTCGCCTGTCATATTTGGAGCACCATCTGCTGCGAATCCTATTAAATTTTCTTTGTACAGTATTTTGTGTTTTTCAAAATAACCTTTTATACAATTAAATATTGTTAAAGCTTCACCACTCTCCACTTCAATTAAGCCAAACAATAAGTCTTGTACTGTATAATTTATAGTTACCCGGATTACTAAACAAAGCGATTTTTTATTGCTTATGTCAGTAGACTCATCCACACATAAGGAAAGTTTCTGCTGATTCAGTAAATTACAAACGAATTCAAATTGTGTCCGGCCTAAAACGTTTTTAATAAGGCATGTAGTTTTTGTTCTGCCACATGCAAGATTAGGTGTTATTTCTGAATCAGGAATGGAGGATTTTAAAAATAAAGTTAAGTGATCCATACACGAAAATGGAAGGTTGTGTTCTGCAATAAACGCACTTAATTGGAGTTTTAAGTTTTTTACACTCCTCATCTCAGCAGTTTTACCTTCAAATTGTGATTTAATTTTTGTTTGGCTGCTACTTATACAATTCGCTCAGCTTATGTGCTTTTGGGTTGATTGATGTTTTACTAGATCCGCTCTGCCAGCACTTGCTTTAAGAGTCGAATTACATATTGTACAAAAAATGTCCTCCTCACCTGATGAACTTATTTTTGTTGTTAACCAATTAAATTTTTCATCCTAGATGGGTTTACTTTTCGTCTTTTTTCTTCTGAAATCTAAAATTAGAAATTTATTTTCAAAGTATATACGTTTATATAAGGCAAATTAATTTAAATAACTTTATCTTACTTTATCATCTTCAACCGTAATTTCTTCGTTTTCTGCTTCACGAGGATTGTAATTACCATCTAAAAGTGATAGTAAATAAATGGATTATAGATGCAAAAAATTTATAATAGAAATATTAATTTTACCTTTTCGTATTAAATACTTGTACATTTTTTTTATTTTTCCTTTTTCTTAAGAAAGAATATAATTTGTACTTCCCACTAAAATAACAGATATGCAGAGATGATCTTTAAGGTCTTTATTTCCAAAACAAAGATGCATTTTTGTGCACATACATACATGTGTTTGTTACAGGGTAACAATTGTAAAGCAAATAAAAGCAACGAACAACAAGATGATACAAAACTTAACTTAACGCTATGTAGTACAATTACAATGAAAGTGGTACACAATTAAAATAAAAAAATCATAATTTTTATAAATTAGAAATCATAATTTTAGAAAAAAAATCATCAAATCATATTTTGGTTCAAAAATCATCAAAAATATGATAAAATCATCATTTTGGCAACGCTGAATTGTTGTATGTGCTGAACACCACTGCCATAGTTTTTAAAGGCAATAGTTGTATCTTTTTACCTGGAGGGTCCCGTGGGATTCGCAGGTTCTTTATCGAACTTGGTTTACTACAACTGTAAACAACTGTGAAGCATTATCGAACATCCCTCCTACATATACTTTGCACTAATTCGTTGGCGCAGCTGTAATGTACGTTCAACTTAAATACGGTTTGCGTTAACGAATGGTGCAATACTGTTCTATTATTTAGGTCATTAGAAAATAGCTTAATTGCTATATATTATTTTATAGTTAATTTTAAGAAAGTATAAATAGCTAGTTCTAAGTTAGTTAAGTGACAGTTGTAGTAAACCAAGTTCCAATAAAGAACCTGCGAATCCCACGGGACCCTCCAGGTAAAAACAAGTAACTATTGCTTTTTAAACTACACTACAACATTTGGCGCAGTCGGTATTCGCAGAGTAGGTTAGGTTAGGTTAGAGGGCCGTTGTCCCTGAGAAGGTCGCGTGTTTTGCGCAAATCGTAATGGGGCCACGTGGCTCTTGCCACGAGACAGTGCAGACTTTCCTGAATGCATAAACACATCATTCGCAGAGTATTGTTTGTTTAATACCTTTCAACAGAGAATAAGTACATATTGTGATATTGGAAAGCTATTTTAGCTCAATTCAATTCAATAGGTGCTTGGTGTTTCTTGAAGGAATTCGTTGTTTCGTGTGTCAGTATTATTAACTCCTCAAGGTTTTAATTAGCTATTTTAGCTGCCTTCAGTTGTATAAATTTTATGGGCAAACTTTACGACGAACAAACTGCTCTTGGGATACAAATGGAACCAGTATAAATGGTAAGTATTGGTGTAAAAAAAAAGTGTAAAAGCTGCGAATGACCGTCCTTGCTAGAGTCATTATACAGCAAAATGAATTTTTTTTTTAGTATGGGTATTTAAATTAGAGTAATAGGAATTTATATATAAATGGCATAGTTTTTTTATTAGTTAGGAAGAAATTTATATATGGAGGATTTAAAATTAGAATTGAAAAAAAAACGCAGGTGGAAACTAAAGAAATTTCGGGGCGAGTGTGGAATTTAATTAAGTATGTCAATAATACAAAGGAGTATATAGAGTTAGTAAAACATAAGGTGCGAAGCCAGGGAAATATAAGTGAGTTCGAAAAGATTGATATTTTATTAGAAGAGTTACAAGTGTTACAGGAACATCAGAAAAATTCAGTTATATCTAAAGAAATAGAAGAATACGTACAAGTGAACAGGATCTTGAAGCAGCAGAACGAAAGCTTGAAGAAAACCATAGAAGAAGCCGAACAACAAATTCAAGACAGCGAGCAAGAAAACCAAGCGTTTAAAGAGCTCGCGCAACACGTTAACACGAGGTTGACTCCAGAACAGCTGAAGAAATTCGTTGAGAACAGGAAAGTTGTTGAGGAAAAAACTCAGCAAATTGAGACGCTAAAATTAAAAATACAAGAGTTGCAGGGGGGAACTACGAAAACACTTTTAGTCAACAATTCTTCAAATACAACCAATATGACAACTTTTACGGAACTTTTGAAAAATATATCTCATGTCGTGCCGATATTCTATGGAACGGAGGGGCCCGAACTTACAACTGAGACAAATAAATTTATTGAAGGATGTATGATAGCAAAGGATAAACTAGGTGAACCGGGTAATGTTGTTGACATAATCAAATGCATAAAAACTAGGCTCTTTGGAAATGCTTACTCGTATTTCCACAATAAGGATTTCACTACAATAGAATCACTGTGCATGGCTATTAAAGAGAAATTTATAAAAACTAAGACGCTAACGGAAATACAAGAATTGATCTTTAACAATAAGCAAAGTTCAACAGAGAGTGCATATGAATTTGGAGAAAGATTGGAAGAACTACTTAGAAATGCAACAGAGTTTATTGCGACACAATGGCAAGATGTTTCTCATCAAAAATCTATGACAGACCATTGTAATCAATCAGTGGTAAGAAGCTACAAAAGGGGTTTACGAGATCCCAAGTTAGTGGCAAAGTTCATCGGGCATGAAATGACAAGTTGACTGATCTACTAAAAATTACAAAGAATGCTCAAAATCTCTTAGGCACTAATACGAGATATCCAAATGTTATGACAGTGCAAGCCGAGGAACCCTTATTTGAGACGGTGCAACAATTGTTGAAAGAAGTACGACAACTGTCTTTGAACCAACAAACATATAACCAGCCAATGCCCAATAATAATGTACATCTTAGGTACTGCAGTTTCTGCAATAAACCTGGACATATGTTGAATGAATGTTATACTCAAGCCAGACGACAAGAACGTGCAGAATACAACTTTAGAAGAAACCCACAACCACATAATCCCAGAATCAATACTCAAAATTATGCAAGGCAAGAAACTCAAAATATAAGGCAAAATCAAATTAACAACAACGAGCAGCAACGTTGTTATAGATGCGGTCGACAGGAACACATTTCCTACAATTGCACCGAAAACAGAGACAACAATGGTAGCAACAAGAATAGAAATAGAAATGATAATACTACTGGCAATAGAAACAGGTACACAAACGGCAGACAGGATTCGGGAAACGGGTATCGGCCCAGTCACAACTAATTGACTGGAATGCCAAAACCCGCAGAAAAAGAATATATGAAAAACATACTGATGAAAAAACATGTAGGAAAACACAACCGGTAGGCGATAAAGGTGAAAAACATGAGAATTTCAGCATCATAAATTTAGACATAAACAGCATAAATGTGACAGAGGAGGAAGATAATCAGCATCCGGAGATTAAAATGAATATCAAGGAAAAAGCAGTAAGTACACCCAAAAGATCGCGTCGGAAGAAAAAGGCTCATACAAAAATGATAAGTGGTGCAGGGTACATAAATGCAGCATACAATGTTTGTAACATTAGTAGAAAAATTTTAAGAAAATCAGTATATTATATGGCAATAATGTTACAATTTATAATGATGACGTGGACTAGTATAAAAGAGAAAGTGAGCAAGAAACAAAACGTGGCAAACCGCCACACATATCACTCAGAGTCCCGAAGGGAACTGAGTCTGAAAAGGGATAATGCTAGTAATGAAAAATACGATATAAACGATGCATATATAAGTTTCCCCTACAAAGAAGCAAAAGAGGAGAAACTATTATTATTGGTGGACTCAGGAGCAGACACGACACTAGTAAAAAATGAAGCTTTGGCAGCAACAACAGAAATCAACAAAAATGAGCAGAAGACGTTGTCAGGAGCATTTGGGGGAAGCATAAGTACCAAAGGAACTGTAATGGTGAACCATAAATACGAAGACAGATTACGTTTGAAAATGCACGTAGTACCGAAGGGTAGCATATTGCCCGCAGATGGTTTATTGGGCAGAGATATGATGTGGAATAAGTCGATTACCGATACAATTACCAAGAACATGAAATTTTTTGAGAACCAGAAAGAAATAGCTTCCTTACCACTAGTTTCGGAAAATCCCCAGTTGTATATAGCAGATAATGTTTTTGTGAAAGGACGATCTCAGGGAATTGTGGCAGTAGCAGTTAAAAATGGTAGCGGAGACATAATAGTAAACAAAGTAGAAATTACACCAGGCGTATTTGTGGGTGAAACTCTAACGTCGATCAGAGAGGGAACAGCATTTGCTCCAATTCTGAACACCAATGACTTTGCAGTGAATATAAAGGAAAAAGTAATTTAAGTTGGGACAACCCTTTAAACTTCCAGATAGCGCCGACAGCAGCGATTAATACAATAGATTCCGCACACAACAGAGATAGAACCCGATTGCTATTAGACACGGTTCGTCTGAAGCCAGATCTGAACTCCGAAGAGAGAGTGTCAATCAAAAACATTTTAAGATCATACGACGATGTAATTCACCTACCCGGGGACAATCTTACATTCACGAATGTACTTAAGCATAAAATACCAACTGACCCTACTCAGCCCCCAATCAATACTAAACAGTATAGGTTACCCGAGGCCCACCGAAATGAAATTAATAGAGAAGTAGGCCAAATGATCGAAGATAGAATTATCTCCCCTAGTATTTCCCCTTGGAACTCTCCAATACTCCTAGTACCCAAAAAGGCAGGCAAGGACGGAGAGAAAAAATGGCGTTTGGTAGTGGATTTCAGGAAATACAATAAAACAGGTTTTCCCCATACCAAGAATTGATGAGATCCTAGACCAACTTGGCTACAGCCGATACTTCTCTACCCTAGACCTGGCAAGCGGGTACCACCAAGTTCTGATGAGCCCTAATGATAAGCAAAAAACCGCGTTCAACACCAACATGGGACATTTCGAGTTCAATCGTATGCCTTTCGGATTGACAGGGGCACCAGCCACCTTTCAGAGGATAATGAATTCAATATTAACGGGTCTACAGGGAATCGACTGTTTCGTATATCTGGACGATATAGTAATCTATGGAAGAAATCTAGAGGATCATCAGTTAAGACTTAAAAGAGTACTGGACGTTTTAAGGAAACACACCCTTAAGCTGCACCCTGAAAAATGTAATTTCCCGCAAAGAGAGGTAGTTTATCTAGGACATCAATGTTCGGAAAACGGAGTATTACCGGATCCCCATAAGACAAAAGCAGTAAAAGATATACCGCCTCCCAGAAATGTCAAGGAGCTACAATCATTTTTGGGGCTTATCAACTATTATAGAAAGTTTATACCAAGGTCGTCTGAAATTGCATTGCCATTGAACAAACTATTAAGGAAGAACGCAAAATTTGAATGGACAAAGGAGTGTCAACAAGCAATGGAGAAATTAAAAGCTGCAGTAACAAGTCCTCCACTGTTGCGGTATCCTGATTTCACAAAACCATTTATTCTGACTACGGATGCTAGCAATGTGGCATAGAGAAGGAGTTCCTTGCCATCGTGTGGGCATCTAAGATTTTTAGGCCCTATTTGCTTGGTAGACATTTTACCATTTTTACAATCATAAGCCTCTGAAAGGAATAGCCAATTTGAAGGATCAAGAAGGCAGATTGGGTCGACTGAGACTCAAACTTTTAGAATATGACTTCGAGATACGGTATAAGCCGGGGAAAATCAACCAAAACGCTGATGCACTTAGTCGTCTCCCAGTGGAAAAAATGAGTGTAGGAGCAATTACCAGGGCAAAGGCACAAGAGGCAAACGCATACAAAAAGGGAAATAATGAAGAGATTATGGATGAAGTGAATAGGAGTGAAGACGTGGAACAAGAGGATACGGCAGTCTATTTGACAAATGTGGAAGATATTAACAAGGTAATTAAAACGTTTCATGATACACCTTTGGGTGGACACCAAGGGACATACAAAACTTACTCCCGCATCAGGAATCAATACAAGTGGGCCGGTATGTACCAGCAAATCAAAACCTATGTAGCAACGTGCACTCTATGCCAGAAGAACAAATGCTCAAAAGTCGAAAAGATGCCATTGGTTATAACAAGCACGTCAAATAGACCCTTTGAACAAATTTTTTTGGACCTTGTAGGACCGTTGCCAGAATCCGGCAGTGGAAACAAGCATATTGTCACCTTTCAGGATGATTTTTCAAAAATTTTCGCGTGCGCCGCAGTAGCTGATGCAGAGGCCTCAACAATAGCTCGAGTTCTTTTAAATGAAATAATTTCAAGATACTTTATTCCCAAGGTGTTAGTAACGGATAACGGGTCTAACTTCACATCGAAATTGTTCAAAGAAACATGTAAGCTCCTGGGAATAAAGAAACTTCTAACCACTCCTTACCACCCACAAGCAAATGGTGCCTTGGAAAGAGCTCACCGACCTTTAGCCGAATTTTTGAGACATTTTGTCAATCTAGATGGTACCAACTGGGACGAATGGCTCAATCACGCAATGCATGTATACAACAACAGCAAACATACAACGACAAAGCAAACGCCGACAAGAGTTCTATTCGGGTTTGAGTTTGAGATACCGATGAGTTTGAAAACGCCCCCTGTAGCCCTATACAACACGGAGGATTATAACAAGATTCTAAAATACCAGATCCATCGTTCACACGAAATTGTAAAAATAAATCAAGAGAAGGCAAAGTTAAGGGCAAAACAATATTATGACAAGAGTGCAAAATACAGAGCGTATGAAATAGGACAAAGGGTTTGGTTAAAGAACCAAGCCCGTAAAAATAAATTTTCACCTCTATGGTTAGGACCATATGAGAGTATAGATGTACCAACACCAGTAAACATAAAACTGAAAATAGGAAATAAAGCAAATACATATCATAAAAATTTAGTAAGGCCACACAGAGACCGAGAAATAGGGAACAGTCAGTTTAATAAGACGTTTTGTAGAAGGTAAACCCAAAATATAATAAATACCCAAAATATAATAAATGTGGGTGCTGTTGGCTGAAGTAGTAGAACACGAGACTATGAAGCGGAGAGTCCTGAGTTCGAGCCCCAGCTGAGTCATGAAATATTGTGTTGAATTCTTCTGATCAGCATTAGTGCGTGGTTGCGTTAGTTGTTGCCAGCCTGTTTTCAGTGATGAAGGCATAGTACTGATCACTGGACAATTACTGGCAGCGACTGACCCAATCATGTACTAAAAGCAGAGTAACAGCACCCACCTTCGTCGGCCCTGTAGCAAAAATTAGCCGGCGAAGTAAAAGGTTGAAATAACTACAAAAACAACTGTCTATCTTCTCATCTTTCCTAATCTGTCCCCTCAATACTATCCCCTCGTTTTCAGTTCCAGCGCAATGCATTGCATATATAGGGGACATCCCCTGAGTGCTGGTCCTACTCCTAAAAAAAAAAAAAAAAAAAAAAAATACGTTTACCCCATATATCGGAGTGCAATAACCTTTAATGTTTACCTAATTTTCCATTAAGTGTTCGAATATGGGACACTATTTTGCAACTACAGCGAATTTATTTACGAATACTCCAATGAATATAGCTACTGAAAAAAACTGTTTACAGGCAGAGTAAATAAGAAAAAAAATATATAATAACAATTAATACATGTACACATAATATTTTTTTCGTAATATGATTCCGTCAATGTCTTTCTTGTGATAGGTCAGTTAATAAAAAGCAAATGAAGCAACAAATGCAATTAAGCGGTTGTAAGTTATTCACAAGAGACAAAAACCATGTCAAGTTTTTTTATATTAAAGTTGCAATAAAAAACAACATTTAAAATAAAAATTTGCATACATTTTATGCGTAAATACAAAATATGAAAAAAAATCATCTATTAATATACATATGTATACCTTAAGACAAAACATTACTATTTCATTATTACTATGCAAAACCACACTATATACCTAAATGTATTTGTAGAAATTAAATTAAAAAATCGATTGAATAACATAAAAAATATCTTCAAACAAAACATTAATATTTTTCAAATTTGAATTACGTTAAAAAAGAAACAAAAAATAAAAATATTGCTTAAATGTTAAATAAAAACCTACACAGCATAAACTTTAAAAAATCAATATTAAAATAAAAAATATACAAAATAGAAAAAAGCAAATAAGTAAAAATAAATATAATTTATTAAAACAAAGAAAATGTACAAGGAGTAGAGCTCCTTCTTTATAAATAGAAACGAAACTCAAAGATTTGATGCACTTTAATGATACAAAAAAAAATATTATCTCAACAAAACAAAAACCCCAAAATTAAAAGTTAAAAAAAAATTTTTTTGATAAATTGAAAAACAAGTATTAGCAAAGGAGGTACAGACGAAGGATAAGATAAGACGGAGTAAGAATAGGCATCACTAATGAGGAGATGGGGATGGAAAACTGGTGTCACCTGATGGAGATACATATGGGATGGGTCGAAATGGCGTCGAAGTTTCAGTATATTCTGCACGAGATCAACATCCAACAAATAGCAGACTCTGTAAACGAGGTTCATCGTAACTTGCCGACAGTTCTGCCCACTCTCTATCGGGAACTAATTTTGAAGGAAATAAAAGAGATTGAAGACGGTCTACACACACTTTTGCCGGGCCGCGTAAAACGGGGATTGCTGAATATTGGAGGGAAGGTGATGAAGTGGCTGTATGGAACATTGGATGATGAGGACCGAGAGCAGATAAATCAGCATTTCAAGGTAGTTGACGCAAACGGTCACCAAATCATCGAACCATCAGATACCTATAAATGACAGATTCAATTCCTCCATCAACAGAATGGTTGAGGAAATAAATGACAACAGAAGGACGCTGAACGACTTGACACAGATCAAGTTGCACTCAGAAAGTCAACATTACCGAGACGTCGCGATTTTCCAACTTTTCAAATTAGTTGATATGAAAAGTCAAGTGAAGATCATACAAGAATCCGTTGCTTTGGCAAAGTTGAAAATATTCAACCCCGCTCTACTGACAATTGAGGAAATTGAAGAGAATAAAATAAATATTGAGACCATACAACAAATGCAAATGGGAGTGGCATTACGCAAGCACAACACGCTAATGTTCGTAATCAAGTTGCCTATCGAAACAGTCAGCCTAAAGAGGTCATTGATAATACCCGTTCCAAACGACAGTCACCATCAAATTGATTCCCCCAGAGAGTACGTTGTAAAACTCGATAAAACAGTTTTCAGCTACACCGGAGAGAAAGATTTCAAGAGCCTAAAACCACCACAAAGCTGCATTTTCCGTGGTAAGTGTAGTTTGATTTCGCACGAAGAAGGAACCGTGGAATTGGTAGCAGAGGGTACAATCGTGGTAATAAATGCTAACAGAACCTCAATGTCCACCAACTGTGATGACAGACGTGCCAATCTCACAGGCAACTACCTTTTCTCATTCTGCAACTGCAGTATAACAATAGGTGGGCAGGTTTACGTCAGCAAAATAGTGGATGGAACCCAGAAATTCCTCTTAGTGGGGAACAACAGGAATATCACAACAAAAATTAAACCCACTCTGGAGAAAATACAAGTAGCCCAGATAAGCAATATCGAAACCATTAAGGAGATTCAATTCCATCAAAACGTTACAAGTAGCATCGGATACTCCTTGACAGCAATTGTCGCGGTAGTGACAATAGTAGCGATATTAGTGTTATGCAGAAACCGGCGTCAACTAAAGGTCAAGATAAATAACGAGTTCCCAAATCGCAGCGAGAACTTGAACCAGATTGTGGAAAGCCATCTCCAAGAACAGAAAACTCCACCCCCACCACCAGCACCGAGCACTCCAGCGCAACAAATTTAAGAGTTAGTCAATAGAAAAAAAATACACATAAATACATATATATCATAAAAAATAGCTTTAAAAATTGTACATAGAATAAGAAATTTCCATTAGAAAAAAATCATTGTATAGATGTTTTCTACCATTAAGGGGGGAGGGATGTTGTGAAGCATTATCGAACATCCCTCCTACATATACTTTGCACTAATTCGTTGGCGCAGCAGTAATGTACGTTCAACTTAAATACTGTTTGCGTTAACGAATGGTGCAATACTGTTCTATTATTTAGGTCATTAGAAAATAGCTTAATTGCAATATATTATTTTATAGTTAATTTTAAGAAAGTATAAATAGCTAGTTCTAAGTTAGTTAAGTGACAGTTGTAGTAAACCAAGTTCCAATAAAGAACCTGCGAATCCCACGGGACCCTCCAGGTAAAAAGAAGTAACTATTGCCTTTTAAACTACACTACAACAACACAAACAAATAAATGTGTAGGATTCAGCCGGCTAGAGAATGAGATAGAACACATTAGACGTGCTCGGTCTCCTCTTTGCGCGACTCACTATCGTCTACTAAACATTGTCAATATCAGATACGGGCGTTTCTTAGCACAATTGTGCTGAGATCATTCACACGTATTCTTACCCTCTTTAATTTAGTCGTCGATGAGACAGCGACGAATGATTGTTTGTTTGTTTGAATGAAATACAAAGTAAATTTGCAAAGTATTTGGTGCACAGATGACGACGGGGTGACTCAGACCATGTGCCGGCGATGTTATTAACCCGTATTTTCTTCCGTTACTGTGACTGACTGTACAAGACCTATGCCTTCACATAGGAAGTAGCAACGTAGTTAACCACGGAATATTCCTCAGAACTGTAAAACTATACAGTTATCTGATGTGTTGAAATTAACTAGTGCGAGTGAGACGCAAAACTCTCGAAAGAGAGTAAACAATCAATGGTCTGGCTGCACTTAAAACATAATTGCCAACGAGGCTTGATGTTGACTGACTCAGAGCTGCTTTGCGACTGAGCGACGAATACCAGGCGGATGCTTACGAATCTTTTAATATTTTTTCCAGAATATTTGCCCAGCAAACAATTTCAGTCATGATGATATGAGAAAAATAATTTGTCATAAACAATGCTTTCGATAACATACAAGGCCTTTTATAAAATCTTTCTCCAATAACGGACTATACTAATTCTCCTGATTTAGTAATACACTTAGTCTTATTAATTAGTCTGTGTAAAATCTTATCAAAAATATTTTGAATATGTTTCCCATATGAAAATGATCTTCCATGCCGACAAATATCAAATCTTATTAAGTTTGATACATCCAACCGCGTATTTTTTGTTTTTGACGAATATTCAGTGATATGCTCTAGCAAGCAACCATTGTTTTATTAATATTTTTTTCTTGAATGGAAAACGTAACATTGTAATATCTTTTTTATTCTTTTTTTTTTCATTTGACTGTTTACTTAGAAAAAGCTTTATTTTTAATTAATAATATTACGTAATCAAAGTTTTTTTCAACTTAGAAAATATTGCTAATTATGATAAGTATACCATAATCTTTCAAACGCTTCGCTTTGTATTTGGTGGGTAGCTCATAAGCTCAACACATACACAATAAGACAGCTGAAAAGAGCAGTCAGCTCAGTGAGGTGAAAACCAACTTGTTATTATACCCTAAAAAAAAGAGTTTGGAGGTTATATTCACTTTGTGATTCCGTTTGTAACGCAGCGAAATATCCATCTCAGACCCAATAAAGTACATATATATTTTTGATCAGTTGTAAAATCTAACAGTCCAAACCAGAGCTAGACTCTTGAAATTTAATATAAATATATTTTGATGCTTAGAGCAAGCTAAGTTCGGAGATGGGCTAAATCGGGCAAGAGAGAAAAAAGTTCCCCTAAGAAGAACTAAACCAACCCAGAAAAATAACATACTTCTTAAAGTTTTTTGGTTATTTAGTTAAGCAAATGATATATTTTTATGTCAAATACGGTCCAACGCATTTAAACTTGGAGCCATAAAATAAAATTATTTTCAGACCCTGCCCACTTTAGTAGGCATTATTATAAGCAAAAATAGCATAAAAATTTAACAAATTGTTTTACTTAAGCCTACATTCCCTAAAAATAAAATGTTTAAGCTTTAATGACGAAGCTGAGAAGAAACCTGGTACTATTCTGCCCTACCCCCTCCTCCCCCTTCACCCCCTAAATGACTCTATCCAGAAAAAAAAATTAAATTTTGTATACAATTATCCCAAGCATTTATTTTTAGAATTTTATGACTGCGGATTTCTGCCCTACCCCCTCCTCCCCCTTCGCCCCCTAAATGACCCTATAAAATTATCCCAAGCATTTATTTTTTGGATTTTTTTAACTGCGGATTTCTGCCCTATCCCCTCCTCCCCCTTTTTTGCCCCCTAAATGACCCTATAAAAAAAATGAAATTTTGTATACATTTATCCCAAGCATTTATTTTTAGAGTTTTGTGACTGCCCATTTATGCCCTACCTCCTCCTCCCCCTTTGCCTCCTAAATGACCCTACCAAAAAAAAAATAATACATATATATTTTGAATTAAGATTTTATAGGCTAATTGTTCGAAATTTTAATTTAAATCTCAGAAAGACATGATAAATATTCCAAGGCACAAAGGCAAGTTAACATCAGTTTTTTTTATTCAACTTACACAGCAGAGCCGAACAGCTGTTTTCGAAAGACGCAACCCTTTCATCATCAGTGCTCAAGTGTATTGTGTTTGTCACCACTTATTACGTGGCTTAGTTGAATGTGATAACAGTTCCTATTTACACAAATTTTATTGTGAAAAAGGATACGAGAACTGTATCAACGTGATGTTAACATGTCATTGTTATAATACCCGTATTGCCGTTTGATTATTTCTCTTCATGTCCCATTTTTCTGATTTTTTTGTTCCATCATACCTAAGTCAAACTTTTTTGGTTTGAATTTTATACTTAAGTACATGTGAACGTTTTTCCAATTTATTATTGGTAGCTCAAGCCACAGCTTAAATTTGTATATAGTAAGAATTTTAACGAACGTTTTATATTGCTATAATAATTTGAATTAAGATTTTATAGGCTAATTGTTCGAAATTTTAACTTAAATATCAGAAAGACATGATAAATATTCCAGGGAACAAAGGCAAGTCAACATCAATTTTTGTTATTCAACTTACACAGCAGTGCAGAACAGCTGTTTTCGAAAGACGCAACCCTTTCATCATCAATGCTCATGTGTATTTTATTTGTGAATACTTATTAGGTAGCTTAGTTGTATGTGATAACAGTTCCTATTTACACAAATTTTATGGTGAAAAATGATATGAGAACTGTTTCAACCTAATGTTAACATGTTATTGTTATAATACCGTTTGATTATTTTTCTTCATGTCCCATTTTTCTGAATTTTTTGTTCCATCATACCTAAGTCAAACTCCTTTGGTTTGAATTTTATACTTAAGTACTTCTGAACGTTTTTCCAATTTATTATTGGTAGCACAAGCCATAGCTTAATTTTTTTTTTTTTTTTTTTTTAGGAGTAGGACCAGCACTCAGGGGATGACCCCTATATATGCAATGCATTGCGCCGGAACTGAAAACGAGGGGATAGTATTGAGGGGACAGATTACGAAAGATGAGAAGATAGACAGTTGTTTTTGTAGCTATTTCAACCTTTTACTTCGCCGGCTAATTTTTGCTACAGGGCCGACGAAGCTTAAATTTGTATGTAGTAAGATGAACAATTAGCCTATAAAATCTTAATTCAATTTAATATAGCAATATATAAAATGTTCGTTAAAATTCTTACTACATAAAAATTATATTTTGTATACAGGTATCCCAAGCATTTATTTTTAGAGTTTTATGACTGCCGATTTCTGCCTTAACCCCTCCCCCTTTGCCCCCTAAGTGACCCTACAAAAAAAATTTAATTTTGTATACATTCATACCATGCATTTATTGTCAATTTACAATGAACAAGTGCGCGTGGCCCCGCAATGTTTTAAATTATGTATAAATTTTTATTAGTCGCACTTTCTTATGTAAATTGTTAATTTTCTCAACGGACTTAAGTTCGAAAAACATTGGTCAAATAGTTGATATTCCTACTAACTAGCACCAATTGCATAAGTGGAAAAATTGAACAAAGAACGCTGATGAGATGGCGTAGCGGCCTCGAAATCAGTACTGATCCGTTCTGCTGGTTTAATAATTATTGAAAATATTCTTAACATTTCAATCTTAATATAAATAAGAAATAGAATTGGAACAAATGATTTGCAGTCTGGCAGATTCGAATTTAAGCCCGTTGAAAAAATTAACAATTCAAATTGTTTTACTTAAGCCTACATTCCTTAAAAATAATATTTTTAAGCTTTAATGACGAAACTGAGACGTAACCTGCTAATACTCTGCCCTACCTCCTCCTCCCCCTTTGCCCCTTAAATGACCCTATTAAAAAATTGTTTTTAAATGTTGTATTTAATTATCTCAAACATTTATTTTTAGAGTTTTGTGACAAAGGTGAAATGTCTCCCCACTGTCCTTGCCAGAGCGACACCGCCAAAATACATGTCCTTCCGTTCGTCTGTGAAAATCACGATTCACTCCAAACGAAAAGAGCCCAACTCTTGAAATTTGGTATCATTATATCTTAAAGGATAGCACGAGTTAAGTTCAGATATGTGCTAAATCGGGCAAGGGGGAAAAACGAAGAACTAAACCAACCTCTAAAAAACAACATAATTTTTAAAGTTTTTTTTGTAATTTTATTAAGCAAATGATATATTTTTATGGCAGAGAAGGTCCAACGCTTTAAACTTGGAGCCATAAAATAAAAATAAATTATATTTGACCCCACCCCTTTTAATAGGCGTTATTATACACAATGGTGTAACAATTTAGCAAATTGTTTTACTTAAACCTCATTCCTTAAAAATAACATTTTTAAGACCCTTTGCCCCCTACATGACCATACAAACAAACAAAAATTTTAAATTTTGTATTTAGTTATCCCAAACATTTATTTTTAGAGCTTTAGGACAAATGTGAAATGTCTATCACACCGAGAGACATTTCACCGAGTTTTAGTACCCTACAAAGAGAATTGGACCCCATAAAATATATATATTATTGATCAGTGATGGTATAAGAAGATGTTCTCTGATCATGCAGTGATGAAACGTTCCCCCCACGAGTCTTCCCGGAATGCCCCCGTCAAAATAGAGATTTAAAATTGGGTACAGAGATGTCTTAAGGGAACACTGTGCCACCAAGTTCAACATTTTAAATTTATGTTGATTTATTTTTATTGGCCTATAACGTTTTTACTTGTTAACACTCATTTAACTCATCCCTAAGATTATAAACGATTTCATTCACAAAAAGCCAAAATTAGGAACTTATGTGGTTACTGTTATGTACTAAAAAATTTCGATTTTCCTAACCTGGAGCCGAATTTTTAATTTTTAAAATTCTTAATACCAATTTAATTTTTAGCGAAGAAGAAAATGGGTTTAATTCTCTGGAAAAAGCAAAAATTTGGAACTTAAATGGTTACTTTTATCCACCAAAAATTTGGATTTTCCTACCCTGGAACCGAATCTTAAAATTTTCAATACCAATTTAATTCTTCCTGAAGTATAAAACAGATTTAATTCACTAATAAAACAAAATTTTGAATTAATGTGGGTACTTTATGTACAAAAAAATTTCGATTTTCCAACTCTGGGACCGAATTTTTAATTTTTTACCAATACCATTCTTAGCGAGGTATATCATAGTTTTAATTGACAAAATAATAAAAAATTTTAAACTTCTTGGTCACTTGACGTACCATAAAATATTTCGATTGTCCAACCCTGGAATCGAAATTTTGATTTTTTAAGATTTTAATACCAATTTTGTTCTTCCTGAACTATAAAATAGTTTTAATTAGCAAAAACAGCAACGTCAATTGTCATTGGTTACTTTTACATCTATAAAATATTTCAATTTCACAACCCTGGAAGCGAAATTTTATTATATCCTCCAAAAAAGAATATAGATTGTATATTCACTTTGTCATTCCGCCTGTAACGCAGCGAAATATCCATCTGAGACCCCATTATATATATTTATATATATATATATATATATATATATATATATATATATATATATATATATATATATATATATATATATTCTTGGTCAGTGATGAAATCTAATACGATCTGATCATGTCCGTCCGTTAGTGCGTCCGTCTGCCTGTAGAAATAACGATCCAGTCCAAACGAAAACGTAGGGCAGAAATCAGCAGTCTTAAACTATAAATATAAATGCTTGGGATAATTGTATACAAAATTAATTAATTTTTTTTTTGGTGGGGTCATTTAGGTGGTGAAAGGGGAGGAGGGGTTAGGGCAGAGTAGTGGCAGGTTTCGTCTCAGCTTTGTCATTAAGGTTTAAAAATGTTATTTTTAAGGAATGTAGGCTTAAGTAAAACAATTTCATAAATTTGTATGCTATTTTTGCATATAATAACGCCATGCGGGATCGAAAAATAATTTTTTTTACATAAAAATATATCATTTGCTTAACAAAGTAACCAAAAAACTTTAAAAATTATGTTTTCTGAGTTGGTTTAGTTCTTCTTAGGGGAACTTTTTTCCCTCATGCCCGATTTAGCCCATCTCTGAACTTAACCTGATCTATATGTATACCTAATTTCTAGCTCTTTTCGTTTGGACTGAATCGTGATTTCCACAGACAGACGGACGGACATGCTCAAATCGTCTTAAAGTTCATCACTGATCAAGAATATATATACCTTATGGGGTCTGAGAGGGATATTTTTATATGCGTTACAAATGGAATGACAAACTGAATATACCCTTCAGATTCTTTTTTTGGAGAGTATAAAAATAAAAACTTTTATTTTGTATATAATTATCCCCAGCATTTATTTTTAGAGTTCTACGACATTGCCAAAATACAGTTTTAATACCCTCAAAAGAGAATTGGACCCCATAAAGTATATATATTCTTGATCAGTGATGAAGTCTAAGACGGTCTAGCAATGTCCATACGTTTGTCTGTGGAAAACAAAAATATTGTCTAGTTTTGAACCCCGCCCCCTTTAGTGGGCGTTGACGTACGATATTATATAAATAAACTCTGTCCCACCAAGTTGTACATTTTAAATTCACTTACTAAATAGTTTTAGGGTATTTAAGATTCGACCCGGTCGAATATAACGTTTTTACTTGTTTAATATTCAAGAAATACGAACATTCGCTCATCATTAGTGCACACATTTATGAATACGTACATACGAAAAGTATATATGGATACAATTATGTGAGTGTTTAATTTGAATGCATACATATAGTGCACGTAGATACCCAGTTGTCCACGTCTTTAAGGGATTTTTAACGAAGCGTCAGGTACAGGACAATAGTATTCACACAGCTTTCTTTTTAGTAATATTATTTTTTTTTTTTTTTCTCTTGGACCAGCACTCAGGGGATGACCCCTACATATGCGATGCATTGTGCCAGAACTAGGAAAGTTGGTTATGGGAAGGAGGATAGAGGGAGTAGTGTTTGTGGACGTTCGATTTGAACCTCCCCAAGTTAAAACTGACAGGAAAGACCTCTGCTGGAAGTTTGTTCCACATACGAACCGTTCGGCCAAAGAACGAATTTTCTCTGTAATGCGTGGTGCGATTCACTGACAACTCAACCACAAAAGGATGTGCCCTATGTGAAGAGCGGGTAGCTCGCAGAAATAAACGGTTATTCGGCACAAGCTCCCTTATTTCACCAGAACACATTCCGTTGTAGTATCGGTAGAACAGTGAAACACACCCCACGTTGCGTCGATGCTCCAGTGAGTCAATAGAGTTGGCTACCCTACTGTCGCCGATGAGCTTCTTCGCTCTCTCTTGTACGCGGTCGAGCAACTTCAAAACAGACTTTGAAGCACCGGCCCATACATGAGAGTTGTATTCCATCTTTGGTCGGATGTAGGTGGTATATATATTGAGGAGATCAGGTGGGGTGAAGTATGTCTTACACCGTCTTAAAAAGCCGAGACACTTGAATGCTTCTTTTGAAATATGAAAAATGTGATCTGTCCATCGAACGTCACACTGTATTTTCATACCAAGAACATCAAGAGCTTCTGATTCCCCAATACCTATACCACCCATAAACACGGATGGCGCAGAACCTTCGACCAGCCGCCTATGCGTAAGCACGCAGCACTGCGTCTTATGAGGGTTAAAGTTAACCCTGTTCGCGAGGCCCCATTCGGAGATTGACACGAGATCACTTGTGAGTGACTCGTTCATACTTTGTCTCCTGGCGTCAATCTCCTCCAGGCTTGGCCGGCTGGTGAAAGAGAATGAATGGATAATGCTGCTATCATCCGCGAAAGAGTAGATAGGGTTTGAAGTTTGACATAGAAGGTCATTTATAAAGATGAGGAAGAGAGTAGGAGATAGAACAGAGCCTTGCGGTACCCCTGAATTTACCTTGAACTCGTTTGATGAGACCCCGTCTATAACAACTCGTATAGTGCGGTCTCTGAGGAAGCTCGCTATGAAGCGAGAGAAATCATCACCGACACCAAAAGCAGTCAGTTTTGACAGAAGTGCATCATGCCACACTCTATCAAATGCTTTTGAGATATCTAGAGCCACCACCTTACTCTCGCCGAAATGGTGAATCGAATTGCACCATTTTTCTGTTAACAGAGCGAGCAGGTCTCCTGTAGAGCGAGCTCTGCGAAAACCATACTGCCGGTCGTTAAGTAAGGTGTTGGTCTCCAGATACCTTACCAGGTGGAAGTTGGTCATACTTTCCATGACCTTGGAAATTGCAGAACAGACTGCAATTGGGCGGTAATTTTCGGGGTATTGCGCCTCTCCCTTCTTAGGGATCGGCGTTACATTGGCTAACTTCCAACACATCGGAAATTTACCGGCATGGTACGATGCACTAAATAGCTTAGCCAATGGACGCGCTAGCGTCGAAAAACACTGCTTCAAGACCAGTGCTGGAATGCCATCCGGCCCAGGAGACTTGTTTATGTTGAGATTCGCTAAAACCTTTTTAACTGCACGTGGTCGAAAGAATATTCTTGGCATAGTAACTGATACTCTTTCCACCACGGGCAATTGCTGATTGCTACCTGGCAAGCCAGAATTATCTGCAAACATCTCAGCCAAAAGGTTAGCTTTATCAACAGGTTCAGTGAATATTTGATCATCCCTTAAAAGAGTTGGAATTGATGAACTAGCTTTATCCTTTACTCTTTTAACGAATGACCAGAAGCTTTTACTACCTCTCGTGGCGGCAAGAACTTTAGCACGAAGGCGCTGCTCGTATAAAGCTTTTTCGCGCCTTAGCACTCTGGCACACGAAGACCTCGCTTGTTTGCGCAGCGCATCAGTATTTGCGTTTTTGTTATTCCGCCAATTACTGAATGCTTCCTCTCTGGATCTGATTGCCTCTTTGCAAGATTGGTTAAACCAAGATTTTTGTCTCGGCTTAACCGAAATTTTTTTGGATGGGATGAAGTATTTCATTCCCAGCAAAATTATATTTTTAGAACAGTTTGAAGAAATTTTGTTGCGCTGCATCAAAAAAGTCATAAAATAATGCTTTTACAGAGTTTTTTGTTTTGACATAAAATAACTCTAAAAATCTAAGTCGAACGTCCGAAGTTCTATAGTCAGGACTGTAATAGTTTTTATTATTGGGTTTTAAAAACCCAAAAAATTTATTCAGCTCACATCATCGACATACAAATTTATTACAAGAAATTTGTGATGCAACAGACAAATGTTATAGTTTTACCCATTCTGCAGCTTTTGCGTCTGTAGTAAAATATATGGAAAACGGTTGATCTCACAGGCCATCCGCGCAACTTCCCGCTAATTGTATTCGCTGAGGAACCCTTTGAAATACGACTATTTTGTTTGGATTCGGTTCAGCTGTTCAAAAGTTATAAACGGGTCAAATACTTGTACACACACACATATACATACAGATATAGTGACGGCTTCTCAGGAGTAGCTGCCTACGAATTTGAAAAGTCCCGGTGAAAACCGGGACCAGTTTAGTTCTGGTCTATGTTTTATCCTGCAATTGATGCTGTATTATGGCTCAATGGTATTTTACTGATCATAAATTAAAAATCACTAATTTAGCAAAAAAAAATCGAGCAGAGTTGAAACTTGCATGTTGTTCTCAGTATAAGCAGCTGGTCGAAAAGAGTTTTGCCGTTTATACTCCAATCCAACGCCGCTTTGTTAGATGGCGGTTATAATTTAGTTCATTATATGTATATTACAATTGTGATAAATTCATGAAATAAAGAAATAAAATTAATGTGCTAATTGCATTAAATACTGTGTCTCTTTATATATATATAAATTCATGAAATAAAGAAATAAAATTAATGTGCTAATTGCATTAAATACTGTCTCTTTATATATTCACTATATAACGCTAAAAAATTGTTTGAGCACAACGGCGGCTTAGCGTTGATATATAAATTGAATCGGTCCAGATTTCTGTTTCTTTAGTGTTCAAGGCAGCTTAACCAAGTATCCCCACTAGCTCAGGTGTTTATCGGTTACATAGCAGACTAATGTCAAAAGTTTGCACACAAACCACATAAATAGTTGCTTTCTTTTAGAAGTTCAGGCTTGCCATAGGTTAAATAAGTAAAAGTGTTCATATATATATATATATGTAGATGGTTACATATAATTGCACTAGATATATGTATATTGAAATGCATTATTATTAATATAATTAGTATAAGTGGTATAAAAATATTAATATTTTTATACCTAAGTCTCTTAAGCTAAATGAATTAGCTCCAGCGTTTGAAACAGTCAAAATATAAGAGTACCGAGTCTGGTAACTCCTTAAATAGATTTTCATTAATTGAATCACATTGGGGGTGCTGTTGGCTAAAGTTAACATAAGATGGAGCGAAGGACCTTGAGTTCGACTCCGCTCTTAGTCATGAATATTGTGTCGAATTCTTCTGATCAGTATAAGGAAATTGTTGTGTTAGCTGATGTCAAACTGTATCAGTGATGAAGGCATGGTACTGGTCACTGGCAGAGATTGCCAGTATCATGTACTAAAAGCACAGGAATAGTATCCTCTAGTTCAGTTGTATTAACTTCAGTATGCCAGAAATTTTCATTTATATAGCTTCACTGATTTTAAATATTTCTTAATATTTAAATTAGAAAAATATTTATTATATGTATTACTAAAAGTGCTCAAATGGTAAGCCTGTTTATGCGATTTTAACAAAAAGTTGACCAGTTTCTAGCCACAAAATACATGTGTTTTTTGGTGTTGTAAATTGTTGTAGTAGGGGGTACCTGTTTAAGCTGCCTTGGTAGTGTTCTTTGTTTTGTTTTAGCACACAATTATTAATATATTTTTTAATTTTTTAATAAAAACGAAAAATTCCTGGTGTGTTGACTATCACATTGGAAATTGTATTTACAATATTCATACATTTTAGATAAATTTTTAATTTAGCTTGTCGACCTTGTATTTCTTTTTATTATTTTATACCTTCCAAAAAAGAATTGGAGGGTATATTCACTGAGACCCCTTGAAGTATAAATATTCTTGATCAGTGATGAAATCTAAGACGATCTGAGCATGTCCGTCCGTACGTCTATGGAAATCACGATTGAGTCCAAACTAAAAGAGCCAGAGTTTTGAGTATAAATATATCTTGAGGGATTGCTCGGGTCAAGTTCGTAAATGAGCTGAATCGGACTAGAGGGAAAAAAGTTCCCCTTAGAAAAATTAAACCAACGTACACGGAAAAAAAAGTCCCACTGAATTTTTGCTATAAAATATATGTATGTAGCCGCCAAACTATTTAAAAATTTGTCAATATTTATGGTTAAAATTAACATAATTATTACTAAATCAGAAATATTTATCGTTTTACTTCCTGCAAAGTATAACAATAAATAAATATGTGTTATGGCTTAGATTTATCGTGATCAATTATATAGTTGGTATAGCTAAATATATTATATTTGTGCACAATAAAATATATCCACTGTGCGAATATTTTGTTAAATACAATGCATACGCAAAAACATATTATGCATAAAAATTTATCTGAATATAGTGAAAATTGTCTTTATCCCGAAGGGGGGTAAGACGTCGCACACCAAGCCTAAGGACTTCAGACCGATAAGTCTTACTTCTTTTTTACTCAAAACTTTAGAAAGGGTAATTGATATTCATCTGAGAATGACCATTCCGAATGAGCTTCTCTCTAAATCACAGCACGCCTACACTAAAGACAAATCTGTGGAGACGGCACTACATTCTCTAGTGGGCCACATAGAAAAATCTCTTGAGTATAAGGAATTTACTATGGGGGTTTTTGTGGACATAGAAGGTGCTTTCAACTATGTCAACCCCGACTCCATCATCAATGGGACGGTAGCAGTAGGGATTGATAACAATTTATGCCGGTTTGTTAGAAACTTACTAACTGTCAGGGTAGTCAGGGCCTCGATTGGGTATGTCACTGAGTATAGGGCATCCTATCGGGGCACTCCACAGGGAGGTGTTCTGTCACCTCTGTTGTGGAACCTGACCATTAATTCGCTTTTGCTCAGTCTAGAACGCAGACAGATTATGACTGTCGCGTACGCGGATGACGTAGCGGTGGCGATATCGGGTAAGCACTTGGATACCATATCTCAGCGTATGGAGTCTGCGCTGACTCTGCTGAGTAGGTGGAGTGTCAGCTGTGGGCTCGGCATCAACCCAGCCAAGACAGAATTGGTGCTCTTCACTGGGAGGTACAAGAACGATAGCTTTACACACCCAAAGCTTAACGGCACCTCCTTGAAACTTTCTAAAGCCGCCAAGTACCTGGGTGTGATTCTGGATAGTAAGCTATCATGGAATCAGAACATACAGGCGAGAGCGGAAAAGGCCTTAGTGGCTATTTATACATGCAAAAGGATAGTAGGCCTCAAATGGGGTATCAACCCTAAGGGGATCAATTGGATCTTTGAGGCTGTTATTAAACCAGTACTCTTTTACGGGGTGTTGGTATGGTGGAATGCGATGGACAAGCAGGCTCATCGCAGGACCTTTGAAATGTCTTTCGGGTCGTAGCGAGACTGATGACAGGCGCACTACGATCTACACCAACGGGAGCAATTTTTGCAATGCTAAATTGGCTCCCGGCCAGACAATTGGCTCTATTCTCTGCGGTCAGGTTGAATACGGTATGTCCATGGACTAGGACTGACTATGGGCATGCTAGGATTTTAAGAGAGCACTCGGAAATCCATGCCAACATTGACTATTGTGTACCAAGACCCTTCTTTGGTGGACTTTTCCGTTCCATTGTCGTTGACAGGGAACAGGTGGACAGACTTTCCTTTCCCGAGGATTCAGTTAGAGTTTTCACTGACGGATCCAAAAGGGGAACAAGAACGGGCGGAGGCTTCTATGTGGAGAACTTCAATGTAAGATCTCCATTCCGGCTCCAAGACGGTTGTACTGTCTTGCAAGCCGAAATCTCTGCTATTACTCGGGCAGCGAGATGGCTGAGGTAATATAGGATATCGAATGATATCTTCATTGTTACCGATAGCAAAGCAGCCATCTCTGCTATTAGTGGTGTACAGTACATCGAAAACTGTGGTCGAATGCCGACTGTCTATCAACGAGATAGCGAGACATTCGAGGGTTACACTGGTTTGGGTGCCGGGACATTCTGGATGTCCAGGCAACCATACTGCGGATGACATTGCCAGAGAAGGCACTGAATTGAGCAGTTCAATGATTAGTCACTTTAACTGGCATTCCATTATCGCGATGCAAGTTTCTGATTCAAAGCGAATCATACAAACTAGCTCAACTTAGGTGGGAAAGCGTGGCTAACTGCCTCGTGGCAAGGGCCACGTGGCCCCACTATGATTTGCGCAGAACACGCGACCTTCTCAAGTTTGACAAGGCGCGCATGCGTCAACTGGTGACTGTTCTGACAGGACACTGTAGCCTTGGGACTCATGCGAGAAGGATGGGTCTTACATACAACGACTATTGCAGAAGCTGCAATGATGAAGAGGAGGAGGAGACTGTCCTCCATCTTTTGTGTCAGTGTCCTGCCCTTGCAAATGCAAGGGCAGTGGCGCTGGGCTCCCGATTCCTGTCAGACTTAGACAGCCTGGCAAACATGGAGCTTTCAGGGGTATCATCCTTCCTCAGGGGTACAGGATGGTTTGAAACAACGGAGGACATCCCTTAGGAGGTCCTCTGCTTAAAGGCATCACAAAGGGACCGATTCGACGGACCCAAGTGGATTGTCCCGCCAGGAACAACGGCCCTCTAACCTAACCTAACCATAGTGAAAATTGTAGCAAAAATTGTAACAAAGCATTACTGCTTTAGCAACTTAATAAGCTGTATTAGTGTGCTCTGTATTCATAAATATTACTTTTGTAGCAAAAAATGTGACACAACATTGCTGCTTTAACATCTGAATAAGCTTTATTAGTGTACTTTGTTATTCATTCTGAATGGCACGTGATCAAAAGCATTTCTTTTATAGAAATTAAAGTAAAGTGCATTTAAAATTAGGGAATAATATTGAAAAGAGAACAAAAGAAATTAATTATGGATGTGGAAGAATTAATATGGATGGGATATCCCCAATTGATAAAAATATTTAAAGGTAAGTTAATTTATATGAAAAAATAAGCAAATAATGGGAAGCTATGAAATTTCATATAGCAAATTTTGTTTAAATTTCCAGTAAAGTTACTCACATAATTTTTAATTCTTACGTAGGTACTAATATAAAAACTGCTATCGGGTAATATTATTTTAAATATCTTTGTTATATATATATATATATATATATATATATATATATATATATATATATATACATGTTTTTATAATAATTTGCTAAAACAAAACTAATTATTAAATCGTTCTTAAATTGTGTTTTTTATTTTAAGATTCTGAAATTATTTTAGAGGCTTTTCAAAATTTGGACTACTATGGAATTGCAGAACGTATAAAAAATCGATCGGATCGAGCCTTGTTTTGGAAACGTTTCAGAGCTGAATATATTGATCAAGTAAGTTTACAACAAAGTATTTTGGTCTTAGCGTTTTTAAAATAAAAACATATATTAATATTCAACAGGGTGTTATTTCAAGGAATTGCGCATATAGAAATAGTGAACCAGCACTTCAAAATTATACCATCGAAAATCTTGAAGGTGTAAGTATTTTTGTGAAAAAAGTTCTAACCTAAAATGGAGTTGGATTTATTAATTTATTCAATCCACATTATGTAATATATTTAGTAAATTATAAAGCTAATTCTGCTATAAAATATATCATTTTTAAGTATAATTATGTAGCAACTTCTGCTACATAATATAATATATTTAGTCAAATTATATAGCTACTTCTGCTATATGATGTAATAATTTTCTTGTTTGGTAAAATCAAATTAATTCTTTTGTTATATTTATACTTGTTATTTTATATTATATCATTTAGTTAATTTAAATTTAAAACGAAAATGAAATGTTAGCTATGTTAAAACTTTATATCTATGTAAACTAAAACGATAAAAATATAATAAATAAAACTAAATTCTTCTTTTAGTTAAAAATAAGCAATTTTTTATTTTCGATGTAATGTTATGGAACAAAAATTGTAAGTACAATATAGCTAAACCAGGGTACTAATTTTCCTATAATGCACATAAAATTAGATTTATTTTGTTGCAAAATTGGCAACAAAATTACTGTAAATGGTAAAAATTAAACTGAAAAATCACCAAATACACACTTCTTATAACTACATCTTGCAGCTAAATAAGCTACAAAATAAAACTATTTTGCGTATTTTAATTTTGAGAATATGTACATGTGAAAAAATAGCGTAGGAAACAATGGCAATGTGATAAGCAGCTACTCTAATATCGAACATTTAATGCCAAATAGACTATTATAAGAAATATACTGTATTAGAATTGGTTTCACATATACATATAAAGAGATACGAAACTTTTATTCAAAATTCGCTAAAAATGTATAGATTTAACAAAAAACAGATATGAAATACTGTAAATTGATTTATATAAATATGTAATATATGTAGCAAAAGTAGCTGTAAACGATTAAAATATATGCAAAAACTATATTACCCCTTTTGCAATAATTTGAAGCAATTTTTATTATTTCGCAGATATTTTTATTACAAAATTAGTTTAAAATACTACAAAAGCTAACATAATATTTAACAAATGCTTTTATATTTGCTTGTTATAAAATATATGAAATTTTACTATAAATCGACACTGTCCCAGTTTTAGCTAGAATTATAGCTGTTTCTATATAAAAATTTCAGTAAATTTTAGTATATGTTTTTTACGTGTATAAAAAACAATATAATTTTTAAAGTTTTTATGTAATTTTGTTAAGCAAATTATATATTTTTATATCAAAGAACTGGACATTCTCTGCATTAAACTTGGATTAAAAAATCAAATATATTAATTTTTTGACCACGCCCCCTTTAATGGGCGTTATTATATACAAAAATATTGCAAACATTTAACAGATTGTTTTACTTAAGGCTGTATTCCTTAAAAATAATTTTTTTATTGCTTTTATATTGGACCACCACTCAGGGGATGACCCCTATATATGCAATGCATTGCGCCGGAACTGAAAACGAGGGGATAGTATAGAGGGAACAGTTTAGGAAAGATAAGAATATAGACAGTTTTTTTGTAGCTATTTCAACCTTTTTTACTTCGACGGCTAATTTTTGCTACAGGGCTGTTACTTTGCTTTTAGTACATGATAGTGTCAGTCGCTGCCAATTATGTTCAGTGAACAGTGGCAAAAACTAACAGAACCACGCACTAATGCTGATCAGAAGAATTCAACACAATATTTCATGACTCAGCGCGGGCTCGAACTCAGGACCCTCCGCTTCATAGTCTCGTGTTGTACTACTTCAGCCAACGACGTTTTTTAGTGCAACTGTAGTCATTAATGATCCCATTTTTACCAGCTTGTCCGCTGCTGTTAACAGCACCATTATCGCAACATTTATCGTTGTCACCTTGGAGTAAATATTTACATTTTACTTAGTTTATATATATATAATATATTATATATATATATATATATATATATATATATATATATATATATATAACACTGAATTCTTTATATATATATATATATATATATATATATATATAATATATATATAAATATATATAACACTGAATTCTGTATATATATATATATATATATATATATATATATATATATATATATATATATTTAATATATTGCCCCTAGACAGCAGGTAATTGTCCTCTATATATAGTTTTTAACTCTCTTATATTGTTATCTCTGTAAATTCTGAGCTAACATATATCCTTTCTTTTATTGACCGTGTTTGTTCCCTCAACTTTATCTTTATATGTCGTTGTTAGGTGAACTATAATTCCATATTCTTTCAGGAACTTCTTCACTGCCGCTATATCCAGTTCATGGTCTGTAACGATTCTTTATGATAACCTTTTCGCATACATATGTCAAGGTTGATTATTGCATTGTGTCTGTCCATTTGTTTGAATTAAGGAAGTCAAGCTCGTTTTGCTTTTTTTTGCAAAAGTTGAAATTTTTCATTTGGTTCTTTTAAATGACTTAGCTATACCAATCCATTCATATTGTTATATTAAATTCAATTAAGATTGAATTGAAAAGACATGAGGGTGCTGTTGGCTGAAGTAGCTAACACCAGACTATGAAGCTGATGATCCTAAGTTCAACCCCGCGTTCGGTCATGAATATTGTGTCGAATTCTTCTGATCAGTATTAGTGCATGATTGTGTTAGTTGTTGTGAGCCTGTTCCAGTGATGATGGCATAGCACTGATCACTGAACATAAGTGGCAGCGACTGACACAATCATGTACTAAAGAGCAGAGAAAAAGCACTCTCCTTCGTCGGCCTTGTAGAAAAACATTAGCCAGAAAAGCTTCAAATTGTTACAAAAATTCGATATCTTCTCATCTTTCCAGTGGCGCAATGCATTGCATATGCCCTGAGTATTCCAGGGCAGGTAGGAAAGTCGACATCAGTTCATAACTATTCAACTTACAGAGCAGAGCAGCACAGCTGTTTTCGAATGCAGCTACACCTTCATAATCAGTAGCCATATACAGTAGGCGACAAAACTGTTCACATATAATAAAAAAAATTGTGTTTTTTATAAAAATTTTTTTTAATTAACAGCTATTTAAAATTTATTAATACTTTTCAAAACTATATCTAATTACCTAACAAAAATAGTATATTCATTTAAATATTACAACTTTATTAATTTTTAGTAATTGATGTAATAACATGGTCGGTATGAACGGTTATGTCCTTCATTAGAAAGATAGTTTAAATTTAAAATCAGTATCTAGTATGACCTCCACGGGATTTTTTTACTGCTTTTATTCTTTCGGGCATACTATTCACAAGATTTTCCAATACTGTTGAGTTTATATTTTGCAATGCTAGAAGAGCTCGTTCCCACAATTCGAAGACAGATTTTGGGGCGACCCTTTCCGTAAAAATTTTTCGTTTCAAAATCGCCCAAAGGTGCTCGATCTGGTGATTGAGGTGGCCATTCAAACACTTTAATCCCATTATCATTAAACCATTTTTTCGTTATTTTTGCGTTGTGCTTCGGGTCGTTATCCTGCATAAATATGTCGCCTTGCCCGGGCTCGAGCTCAAATATGTCCAAACTTGGTAGATAAGAGTCCTCCAGTATATTAATATAATCTGTTGCTCGCATAATGCCATTAATACGCCGGAGAACACCGAGCTCACTTCCACGAAAACATCCCCAAACCATGAGTGATCCGCCACCAAATTTCAGGGTTTGGCATATATTGCGTTCCTGTACACCACTACGAGAATCAACCCATGTCCATTTACGTCCATCTGACCCAATGCGGTTAATCTTAGTCTCATCGGACCAAGTTATTGTTTTCCAATCGTCCATGGTAAAATTTTCGTATGTTTTTGCGAATTTTAACCGCAATTTGCGATGTCGATCGCTTAAAAATGGTTTTTTTATGATTGCTCTGGCCTTAAATCCATGGCTTTTGAGGCATCTACAAATAGTTTTGTCGCTAACATCGACTCCATGGGTCTGCTTTAAGACTTCATTAGCTTCCACTGCTGTGTTTGTGGCTCCTGAAGCAACTAAGCGCCTAACTATTCGCGCATCAGCTGAGGATAGCTTTTGTGGACGACCGCCGTAATTTCGTGGTACTGAAAGTTCGTATTGGTTTTTTAATTTATTGATGAGTCCGAGAGAAACGTTGTATTTTATTGCAATTTTTCGGTAAGAAATTTGATTTTTTACGTCTTCTAGAATGTTTCCTTTTAAAACAGAATTAATACATTTTCCCATTCTAAGTAAACTAGAAAGCTATTAAAACACTGTTATTTATTTTGCGGTTAAACAAAAACATTTTTTTTATTCATATTTACCTTATGTCTTTTTGTTTAAATCGGAAATTATAATACTTTATTTTGTAATATCTAAACGCAGACAATACTGTTCACATGTGATTTTTTCAAGATGATGCTCAATAAACTCACAAAAGACCCGTTAGTTTAAAACCGAGTTACCAGATAGTAAAAAATAAAACGTGTAACACTTTACTAAAGAAAAGGGTAACCAGGTATGTGCAATAAGAATAAAATAAGCTTACAAATATTTTTTTTCTTTTTCGTGAACACTTTTGACCCCTACTGTATATAGTTTCTGTGGCACTGTAAATTTCTTTGAAAATTCAGGGTGTACCTAAACAGCATCCGCTTTAATAAGAGTTTTTAATATCTCAAACACATATTAGTCGAGCTGTAAGTCAAGCGAAACGTTATATGCACATAGTGTGGTGAAATTAATTATTATGATATAACAGATAATAAACAAAATGTAATTTATAGGCGTTTGCTATAATAAAACACTGATATTAGTCTCTTTGTAGAATCTTATACTTGAGAGTGTTTCATCTATCAAGTTTCTATTCGAAATAACAAGAAGTTTAGTTTAACGATATGTCAAAAACTTATATCTATGAGATAAACAAAGCAATGCGTGTTGCATTTACAGGTACTACTTAGAATGTTGCCACAGCTACTTTCCTCCCAAAATTGTTTCAGGGGTATGAGATGAATTCTGGGCAAAAGAAACGTTATTCTTTCTGCTATATATTCCTTAATTTACTGTTGTTGAGGTAAGACTTTTTGAGAACAAAGCGTGTTTTAGATGTACAATTGGTTTATTTCTATTTTATGTTCTAACAACTACAGGCACAGCATTCGGATCTTTTGTCATGAACACAGGTTTAACTTGTTCAACAGATATATTGTGTGGCTTGTAACTAATTTTGACTGAATATATTCTATTCAACACTATTTCTAAGACTTCATAAGACCCCGTGTAAGAAGGTTCCAATGGCTTTCTGATATGGTCTGATCTAACGAAAATAGGAGATGAATGAGTCTTTCTGCGCAAACAATTTTGTGTTGCTTATGTGATGATTAACAGGTGTAAAGCGAATTTGCCGCATATCTGAGTATTACGGTTGGAAACATTTCCAGAAATGGTGTTGATTTGTTGCACATTAATGCTGCTTTTAATGACGGTTGCTATCTATCAATCATTCCATTTGATAACGAATGGTATGGCGTAGTACGTATACACTGATCTCCAATTAAACGAGAAAGGGATATTCGAAATGCGTTCTCTGGTCGGTGGTTATAGTTTTTGGTAAACTAAATTTCGAAATCCAGAAACTATAAAAATTCTTAGCAACAGTTTCTGCCAACATATCTTTTAGAGGAACAATTTTCGGCCAGCGTCATCTATACAAGCGTTTATATCTTGGTCTAAGCAGAAGCTGCCAAGCGACTTGACAAAACTCGAGGTCGATAAATTATTAAAAAAACCTTTTATGTTAATAAATGCAGACAATGGCTATAAACATGTATCAACAGACCTGTTCTTGTTATAGACGTGTAGTTTAAATTTTATTTTGTTGCGTAGTATTATTATACCCTCCAAAAAAGAATATAGGGGGTATATTCACTTTGTCTTTGCATTTGTAACGCAGCGAAATATTCATCTGAGACCCCATAAAGTATATACATTATTGATCAGCGATGAAATCTAAGACGATCTAAGCATGTCCTTCCGTTCCTTCGTGTGGAAATCACGATTCAATTCAAACGAAAAGAGCCAGAGGTGAAATTTGGTATAAATATATCTTGAAGGATAGCACAGGCTAAATTCGGAAATGGGCTAAATCGCGCAAGAGGGAAAAAGTTCCCCTAAGAAGAACTAAACCGGCCTCTAAAAACAACATAATTTTTGAATTTTTTTTGTAATTTTGTTAAGCAAATGATATATTTTTATGTCAAAGAACCATAAAATAAAAAAAATAATTTTTGGAACCCGCCCCCTCTAGTGGGCGTTATCATATGCAAAAATAGTGTAAAAATTTAAAAAATTGTTTTACCTAAGCCTACATTCCTTAAAAATAAAATTTTTAAGCTATAATGATGAAGCTGAGACGTAACCTGGTACTCCTCTGCCATACCCCCTTTTCCCGCTTTGCACCTAAATGACCCTAACAAAAAAATTAAATCAAAATTAATTTTACATTTAATTACTCCAAATATTTATTTTTAGAGGTTTTTGGCAAAGGTAAAATGTCTCCCACACGGCCGTTGGCAGAGAGACTCCGACAAAATACAATTTTAATGCCCCCAAAAAGTATACATATTCTTGATCATTGATGAAGTCTAAGACGGTCTAGCAATGACCATACGTCGTCTGTGGAAAACATTATGTAGTATAGTTTTAGACTTCTTCCCTTCAGGGGGAGTTGACTTACGATATTATATAAAGGAACTCTGTCCCACCAAGTTAAATATTTTACATTTACTTACTAAATATTTGGGGGGTATTTAAGATGCGACCCGGTCTAATATAACGTTCTTACTTGTTTATTATTATACCCTCCAAAATAGAATATGGAGCGTATATTCACATTGTCATTCCGTTTGTGTCGCAGCGACATATCCATCTGAGACCCTATAACGTATATATATATTATTGATCAGTGATGAAATCTAAAACGAACTGAGCATGTCCATCCGTCCGTCTGTGGAAATCACGATTCAGTTCAAACAAAAAGAGCTAGACTCTTGAAATTTGTTACAAATATATCCTGGAGGATAGCACAGGTTAAATTCGTAAATGGACTGAATCGGGCAAGAGGGAAAAAAGTTCCCCTAAGAAGAACTAAACCAACCTCTAAACAACAACATAATTTTTAAGTGTTTTTTTTTTCTAATTCTGTTAAGCAAATGATATATTTTTTGTGAAACAAGGTCCAACGCGTTAAATTTGGATCCATAAAATAAAAAAAAAATTAGTTTTTGGACACCGCCTTCTTTATCGGGCGTTATTATATGCAATAATAGTGTAAAAATTTAACAAATTGTTTTACTTAAGGCTACATTTCTCAAAAATAAAATTTTTAACCTTTAATGACGAAACTGAGACCTATCAAAAAAAATTAATTTTGTTTTTAATTATCCCAAAAATTTATCTTTAGAGCTTAATGACAAAGGTAAAATGTCTCCGCTAAAATACACTTTTTATACACTTTGTATATATATTCTTGATCAGTGATGAAGTCAGAGACGATCTAGCAATGCCCATACATTCGTCTATGGAAAACATGATACAGTCCACTGGCCTTTCCGGAATGACTCTGTCAAATAGAGATTTGACATTCGTTACAGAGTTGTCTTAAAGGAACTCTGTCGCACCAAGTTAAATATTTTAAATTTACTTACTAAATAGTTCAAGGGTACTTAATATTCGACTCGGTCGAATATAAAGTTTTTACTTGTTTATTTTATTTTTTATTTATTTATTTAATTTAGTCTATGGATCAATCCTTACAGACTGATACACTTAAAATATAACAATGTTTCCGAAATGATAAGTAGTACATATATAAATGGAATCGATAAAGCTTTGTTTTACAATAGCAACAAAACAAATTACAACAAAGACAAAAAGTATGGATTTAGCAAATGTCGATTTAACAAATTAAATATATATCTAGAAATAATTTTGTAATGAGTTAACATGTAATATGATATAATTATATAATTATATAATACTTTTGTTGAAATCGATATAAGGGTAAAGTCTTCTAAAATCATTGCGAATTCTCCGAAAGGGATCGAAGCTACTATAGTTTGTAGTGTAAAACTTAATACTCAAGACGCTATAATACCTTGTTGGACGATTGGGTATATTCAAGTTTATTTTGCTCAGGAGAAATTGAGATGTGATGCAGCCGTTTATTAATTTCAGCAGAAAGGTAATATTTAACATTTGCCGACGGCTCCTTAAGGTTGGGAGCTTCATAAGTCCTAGGCGTCTCTCGTAAGATGGGAATATTCCAAGGAAGACCACGAAGACAAAATAATAAGAATTGAACTTGTACTGACTCTATTTTACTTGAGTGTGAAAGATATTGTGGGTCCCATACAACAGATCCCTATTCAAGTGTTAGGCAAACTAAAGTAGGAAATAATTTTTTAACTATGTAAGGGTGAGAGAAATCCCTTGCCCAGCTCTTAATAAAACCCAGAACAACAGTAGCTTTATTAATCGTTGAAGTTAATTGGCACCTGAAGTGTAATTTTTTATATAAAATAACTCCCAAGTCATTAAATGAATCCACTAGGTCAAGAACAACATTATTAATTTTATGGAGTCCATTGATTGGAGTTGTTCTTGAGAAAATCATATATTTGCACTTGTTCACATTTAGTTCCGTTAAATTATTAGCGCACCAAATTGTTAAGTGTATAATGTCAGCTTGGAGATGGAATTGTTGCTCAATAGAGTTAAACGATAAGAATAACACTACATCATCTGCATACATAAGTATATTTGAGTTTTCAACAACGAAGGGAAGATCATTAATAAATAAAGTAAACAAAAGTGGGCCTAGATGACTACCCTGAATAATATTTATATCATGATGATCAGATGACTACCCTGATATAATATTTATATCAGTAGAGAGCATATTTCGGAACTTGACGCACTGCATTCTGTTCTTCCAATAAGATTCAATGCATTGTATTAGAAACGTTCTAAATCGAATTTGATCAAGCTTATAAATGAGTAAGTTGTGATTCGCCTTATCAAAGGCCTTACTAAAATTGAAATAGAAGACATCTGTTTGTTTGCCGGTGATAAAACCATTGTTAACTAAGGTTGTTAATTCTAAGAGATTCGTAATAGTTGGTCGACCTTTACCAAAACCATGCTGCGCAGGAGAAAGGATGGACGTTGCTTGATAAGACAATGTATCACATAAGGGTTGCTCAATCATCCTTGGTATATCGTTCAGTTTCGCTATACCTCTATAATTTGATATATCAGCTTTAGATCCAGATTTGAACAGCGGAATGATAAACGATTTCTTCCAAATTGGAGGAAAATAACTCAATTTGAGTGATTTGTTAAATAAATAGGTCAATGGAGTGCTTAGTAAATGAGGACAGTATTTTTTTTTTTTTAATCTAGGACCAGCACTCAGGGGATGACCCCTACATATGCAATGCATTGCGCCGGAACTGAAAACGAGGGGATATTATTTAGGGGACAAATTAGGAAAGATGAGAAGATAGACAGTTTTTTTGTAGCTATTTCAACCTTTTACTTCGCCGGCTAATTTTTGCTACAGGACCGACGAAGGTGGGTGCCAATTATGTTCAGTGATCAGTGACTATGCCTTCATCATTGAAACAGGCTGGCAACAACTAACACAATCACGCACTAATGCTGATCGGAAGAATTAAACACAATATTTCATGACTCAGCGCGGGCTCGAACCCACGACCCTCCGCTTCATAGTCTCGTGTTCTACTTCTTCAGCCAACAGCACCCACAAATTTTAAAATACTAGTAGGAATACCATCAGGACCGGGAACATACGAAAGTTTTAGGTTTTTCATATAAGTCGAAAACTTAAAACTTTCGTATGTATACGAGGTACATTAAAATTCACTGATTCAGGGATATGGTAAGAATACTGTTCGAACCTGCTAAACGTAGACGATGACCAGGATGAAAAAAGTCAGCAAGCATATTACTTATAATTTTATCATTTGAAGACTCACAGTCTTTAAACTTCATAACAGAACGGATATCTAACACACGCCTCTTCGAATTAACAAACTTATATAAAGATTTGGGATCATTTTTTAAATTATTATATTGTCATTCGGTGTGAAATTTCTTCGATATTCACATGGGACCCCCTAAAGTATACATATTCAGGATCCTTATGAATAGCGGTTTTCCGAAGCCCCCAGATGAGCCAGAGGCTTCGTTCTTGAACCATTGGATTGGATGAACTTAAATAGAGTGGTATTGAAATTCAGAAAAGTCCGAAGTACGGTTCAAGAGCTGGGAAGCTTACACCTATTTCTCGACGCAAAATTAATTCCAAAAACCAATTATATTTTTTGGTTGTTTGTGAAGTAAATCAATTTCATGCTTTGGGAAGCCTGAGTGGTCTATTAAAACAATAAAAAAATTCTTTCCATTTGTTTTTGTAGTACATGTAACAACTGAACTGCTTTAAAATTTTAAGTTTCTCTTAAATAAAACCGCATTATACATCATTGGCAACAGAGAATATTTTTTAAATTAAATTTTCGCTTCCTGGGGTGGAAAATTAAAATATTTTTTATATTTAAAAGCTAACTAAAATTTTTTAGAATTTAGGATAAAAAAAATTGGTATCAAAAATTAAAAGCAAAAATATCAACATTTCGAATCCAGGGTTGGACAAGTGCAGAACTTTGTAGTATATACATGAAAGTGACCAAAATGGTTAAAAAATGTAAATTTTTCTTAAATAAAACTACTTTATACCTCAAGAAGAGTTGCACTGATAAACAAAAAATAAAAAATTTCGCTTTCAGGGCTGGAAATTGAAATTTTTTATACATAAAAGTAACCAAAATGGTTAAAAATTTAAAATGTAATTTACTTCAATAAAACTACTTATACCCCATGAAGAATCGCATTGAAAAAAAAAAAATTTTAAATCCAGGGTTGGGAAATTGAAAGTTTTTTTGGTACATGCAATATATTGTAATACATGAAAGTCACCATAATGGTTGCAAAATTTCAAATTATTGTTAAATAAGACGACTTTATAACTAATGAAGATTAGCATTGGTAAAAAAAAGAAAAGAAAAATAAAAATTTTGCTTCCAGGGATGGCAAATTGAAATTTTTTTATGAATAAAGTAACCAAAGAGGCAACTAACGTCGGTTTTTTTACTAATTAAAACTATTTTTTAATTCAGGAAAAACAAAATTGGTATCAAATATTAAAAGAAAATTAAAATTTCGATTCCGGTGGTGGATAGCTGCAATATATTATAGTACATGAAAATAACCAAAATGGTCACCAATTTTAAGTTTTTCTTAAATAGAACTATTTCATGCCTCATTATTAAGAGTTGCATTGGTACAAAAAAAACAAAACAAAAAAAAAATTAGAATTTCGTTTCCAGGGTTGGAAAATTGAAATATTTTGTATGCATAAAAGTAATCAAAAAGGCAATTGACGTTGTTTTTGCTAATTAAAACTATTTTCTAATTTTAGAAGAACAAAATTGGTATTAAAATTTAAGAAAATCAAAATTTCGATTCCAGGGTTGGACAAATATAATATTTTATAAAAAAGTTTAAAAATTTTAATATTTTTAAAACTGCGTTACACCCCGCTAAGAATTGCATTGGAAAACAATAAAAATTGGCTTCCAGAATTGGAAAATCCAAGTATTTCTGGTACATAAAAGTACACACATAAATCCACATAAATTCCAAATTTTGTGTTTTGAGTTGTGTTTTATACTTCAGGAAAGTTTAAATTGGTGTTAAGAAATTAAAAAGTCTGTTCCAAGCTTGGAAAATCTATTTTTTATAAAAGTACCCACATAAATTCCATATTTTAATACCGATAAAAACCAAAAAAATTCAAAAGACGATTCTACGGTTGGACAATTAGAACTTTTTGGGGTACATGAAACGGATTTTTTTCTTTTTGTTTGTAAATTTAACATATTTGATATTTTTGAAAGACGTTCAGAAGTATTAGAAGTAAGAAGAGCCAAACATTTAGCTTCCTAGCCAAAAATGTAAACGTTTACTTAAATATAAAAGTAACATCATTTTGTTCTTTTTTTTAAATTAAACCTACCTTCTGTTTTAGCAAGAAAGACAGAAGAATTATATCTGTGAAGGGTATTTAAGATTCAGCACAGCCGAATATAGCACTTTTACTTGTTTTTTTCTAACTTGGACCAGCACTTAGGGGATGAACCCTACATATGCAGTGCATTGCGCCGTAACTAGAAAGGAGGGGATGGTATTGAGTGGGCAGATGAAGAAAGATGAGAAGAGAACATTTTGTAGCTATTTCAACCTTTTTACTTCGCCGGCAAATTTTTTGCTACAGGACCGACGAAGCAAGTAAATATAAATACTGATTTTCCATATTAAGCTAATGTATACGATTACGCCATGTTGTAACGTTTGTTGTATTTGATATTTTTTGTCGTATGACACTGTCTTGTAAACTCTTTAGCAATCTAGTGCATTTAAAAATATGTATTTGTTAATAGAAATTAATTACAGTTTTTGCTAGTAAAAGTTAGTAAATTCAATTAACATTTATTGGCTAATTGTCCGAAAGTGTGCTTTTAATTCAGAATTAAGTGGTGTGGCCCTTTACTATAAGACGGGTTTGCGTTGAACAAAACTATTAATATATTGCGTATGTAACAAGTATAATAGTATAATGTTTATTTCTGAAAGTTAGTATAATTTATTTAACAATTAAACCACATTTAACCACTTACCGCAGTTTTGCACCCGTCTTGATCAGAAGTAATTAATGTATGCTCATAGGCTTGCACGCTCTTGAAAATATAAGTAATATTCAAGTGTGTATACCTAACACAAAAGGGAATGCAAAAAGGCGGTAAAGATTTTGACAGAACAAATCACTCGTTAAGAGTTGACAACTACAGAATATTATACGTATAACGAACAAATGCGATTAACACTTTATGGGCCGTTTGGGCTCCGTGGAGCGTTCAGCTTCACCATCTTCCACATCCAGAACGGTTAACTTTGACACCGGCCGCTGCAGCTGACCTGAAGAAGTTTTCACTGCAGCTCTCCGCGCGACTCCGTCTGAGCCAGTATAAACACAAGTGACCAAACCTCTCCGCCATTGACCTCTCGGGACGTTAGGGTCGCATATAAATACCACATCTCCCGCCTTTATCGGCGCAGTACGCTCGCACCATTTTACTCTTCTAGTCAATGTAGGTAGATACTCGTTAATCCACCTCTTCCAGAAACGATCACGCAAGCATCTCGAGACGCGCCACTGCTTTTTTTGTGTACGGGGGTTTGTATCGGGCGACCCCGAAGACGGTGTACTAGAGAGATTCCTCCTACCTATTAGAAAGTGGTTGGGTGTAAGCGGCTCCTCCTCATGGGGGCTTATCGGCAAATGAGTCAGTGGCCGGGAATTGACGCTGTTTTCCGCTTCGATTAGCAGCGATCGTAGCACGTGTTCCTTGGGCGACACCTCTTTCAGTGTATGCCGCAGCACTTTCTTCACGCATTGAACCATTCTTTCCCAAGCAGCACCTTCGGATGGGTTAGCAGGGCAGTTATAAATCCATTGGATCCCTTTCATTGACATTTCACTTTGAACCTTTTCGGTATCGAAGACCTCGCTAAATCTCTTGGCCTCTTCGTTTGCGCCAATAAAGTTCTTTCCGTTGTCGGAAAGGATTCTGGCCGGTACCCCTCTACGATTCATAAAATTCCTCATAGCAAGTATACACGCGTCCGTCGATAAGTCGTAGGCTAGTTCCAGATGGATTGCACGGATCGTAATGCACGTAAAGCGGGCCACCCACCTTTTCTCTGTTCTTCTTCCTATCGAAACGTTGATTGGTCCGAAATAATCCAACCCGGTATACTTAAAGGGCTCGATATTGGGCTCTAAGCGATCAAACGGTAACGGTCCCATAATAGGTACTCGGGGGCTGGCATGTCTTATTTTACACTGGCGGCAATCTGTTACTACCCTTTTCAGTAGACTTCTCAGTTGAGGTATCCAGAACCTCTTACGTACTTCACAAATCGTGGTCTCATGATTCTGATGTTTCATCTGGCAATGGTGGTGCATGACTACAAGATATGAGAAATGGTGCGCCTTTGGCAATATTATTGGTCGTCGCGAACTATAGGGCAAGTATCTGGCTGCATCTATTCTTCCATATACTCTCAAAATCCCATAGTCATCCATATAAGGGGCTAAGTTAAATAAAGGACTGCTTTTAGAGATTTTTTGTTTATTTTTCATGCATTTGATCTCTTCTGAAAAGGCATCTTTTTGAGCTAGCAGACATAGTATCCTTTCCGCAACTTCTACCTCACCATATTCAACCCATATTCTTGTTGATCGTCGTACTCTTCCGATGCGATGAAGGGACGAGTATCTATTGAAATCAGTTACGTTGTTATTGCCGACCAGCAAGGAAACACTTCGCGATATTTCTTCTTCATCCGATTCATTTGAAATTTCAGTAATATTCGTTACCCATTCTTCTTCAGGTAGTTTTATAAACGCAGGTCCGTTCAACCACCGAGAGGAGGGAGAGAAATCAATTTTGCTGGATGCTCTCGTAGCTTCATCAGCCACATTATCTCCTGTTGGTACCCATTTCCAATTTTCAACATCTGTGGAGGCAAGTATTTCAGCTATGCGGTGCGCGACGTATGGTTTATATTTCCTGTGGCTGCTAGCGATCCACATTAGCACAGTTTTAGAGTCACTCCACATGATACATTTATCTGGAACGAGGCTATGTTCACTCAAAATATTTTGCTTTAGGCGTGTGCCAAGAACGGCAGCTTGTAGCTCTAAACGTGGTATTGTGACTCTCTTTAGTGGACTACATTTAGTTTTTGACGCTATAAAACTTGTATGTACGTCACCTGCGTCGGACGAATATCTCCAGTATGCAACCGCAGCAAATGCGGCTTCACTCGCATCCACAAATACGTGAAGTTGTAACGATGTTGGCTGACCCCCCGAGAAATAGAAGTGTGGTATACGGAACTCGGCCACGTTGGTTAATTTACTTCTCCAGCGTTCCCATAGGCTGGAATCACTCAGGAATTGGCTCATCCCAAAGGCAATTAGTTTTCCAAATCTCCCGCAGTATCAACTTTCCACCAACGGTAAAATGGCTTAAGTAACCCAGAGGGTCGAAGGTGGACATTATAACGCTTAAGATTTGTCTTTTAGTCGGACGGCGCTGCCCAGACATAACACTTTGGTCGACACGATCATATTTCAGTTTAAACATGAAGTTATCAGCAGAAGGCTCCCAGATGAGGCCCAAAACCTTTTCAGTACTATTGGGGAGAATTTGTTTTGATATTAGACTTCCGCCAAGCGCTGCGATCACCTCAGTCGAATTAGAGATAAACCCTCTTAATTCGAATCCTCCATTTTTATGGATTTCTCTCACCTGTTTTGATATCTTAATGGCTTCATCTATACTGTCAAAGCTGTCGAAAAAATCGTCCATGTAGTGGTGGTCACATATCGCTTCAATTGCACGGGAGTCGAACTTATGGTGATCCATGGCATTGGTTCTCATTACGTGCAGAGCTGAACAGGGCGAACACGCTGCTCCGAAGGTCATAACCACCATTTCGTACTCATCTGGCGGCTTCGAGGTGTCCCCACTTCTCCATAAAAATCTTTGCGGGATTCTATCACATGGCTGTATCAGAATTTGATGGAACATTCACGTATGTCAGCTCCGACAGCGACTCGTCCACGGCGAAAGTTATAGAAGGTGGTTAGCAGGGGCGCTATATTTTGGGGTCCTATAAGCAGTTGAGAGTTTAAAGATATATCACGTACGCATGCAGCTGCGTCGAACACGAGTCTTATTTTATTAGGTTTGTTGGCGTTGATTACGCCAAAGTGTGGCAAATACCATTTTTTCGGGTTGTTAACGTTTGCGTCCCCTGAGGATAGTTTGTGCACGTACCCTTTGTCGATATATCCTTTCAGGACATCTTCGTACGCTTTAGCAAACACTGGGTCTCGTTTCATCTTTCTCTCAACTCCTTGCAGGCGTTTCAAAGCCATGGGATAGCTATTTGGGAACACCACATCGTCGTATTTCCATAATAGGCCTGTCTGGAATCTATCACCGACTCTCTTGGTAGATTCATTTAAAATACTCGTTGCTCTGATGTCTTCTTGGCTTTCTACTATAGGGGACGCTCTTACTCCTATGCTTTCAATATTAAAGTAGTCGACTACACTTTGGTGAAGGGAGTCATCTCTTTTGACGTTTACAAAAAGGCACGATTGCTGGGTTGGTGGCAAGCTGTGGCAGGGCCCGAACACTACCCACCCTAACTCGGTATTACAGGCAAAGGGTCCCTTTAATTCGTTTCTATTTGTAATAGATGGCAAGCCCAGGAACGCATGGTCTAAACCTATCAAAAATTTTGGCACTACATTGACGTACGGCTCTATAGGCGGAGGCAACGTATCTTGAAATACGCCTTCGATGTCTCCTCGCGTTAGACTTTGCATTGGTAAATTTAAATTAGAAACTGCATAAACACCTTTAAGCAAGTGGCGCGGCTTTTTGTTGACCCCACTTATCTTGACGTTAAACGATATGGCTGGCTCACAGGCTGATCGACCTCCAAACCACTGTATGTTTAGGGGGCTGCTTTTCCCGCGGACGCCTATCTTATCTGCTACTTCCTTGTACAGCATTGTAATGGATGAGCCGTCAGCAAAAAGTGCATATATGTCTACCTGGCAATTCTCTCCATACAATGTCACGGGCAGAATTCGAAATAGCAGTTTGTTATTGTTTTCAGCAGTACAGCTCAGCACGTTGTTTTGTACTGCGTTGGAGGTACATGGTAGCACGGATGGTGGGTCGTAAGATGTGTCCTCGTGAAGCAGCTTATTATGTTTCCGTTGGCATCCATCCTTTAAACATAATTTTTTACGGCGGCAGTCTCGTGTGGTGTGCCCAACGTTTAAACAAGAAAAACATGCGCGGGTGTTCTTTACCTGCTTCCATCGCTCCTGTATTTCCAAATTCAAAAATCGTGGGCAGTCGTAAAGTTTATGGGGGCCTTGACAAATAGGGCATCGCTGATGATTTCCTACGGCGTGTAGTAGAACTCGGCGTTTCTGCTCCCTTTGTTCAACGTCTTGTACAGTGCATATTAAATTAGCAACTTCGCTAAGCCAGTTACTGAAATCGATAATAGTTGGGTACGGTCGTACACCTTTGGCCACTCTAGCCCATTCCAGTTTTTTGCTCATAGGGAGTTTCGATACTAGTTCCTCTAATAAGGTTGGATGTGCTGCTGACCGTCCACTGATTGTAGAAAAATCGATAAGTTTTTATACCCTCCAAAAAAGAATTTGGAGGGTATATTCACTTTGTCATTCCGTTCGTAACGCATCGAAATATCCATCTCAGACCCCATAAAGTATATATGTATATTCTTGATCAGTGATGAAATCTAAGACGAACTGAGCATGTCCGTCCGTCCGTCCGTCTGTGGAAATCACGATTCAGTCCAAACGAAAATTTGGCATAAATATATTTTGAAGCTTAGAGCAGGTTAAGTTCGAAGATGGGCTAAATCGGGCAAGAGGGAAAAAAGTTCCCCTAAAAAGAACTAAACCAACCCAGAAAAAACAACATAATTTTTAAAGTTTTTTGGTTATTTTGTTAAGCAAATGATATATTTTTATGTCAAATACGGTCCAACGCCTTAAACTTGGAGCCATAAAATAAAAATAAAATATTTTTTGACCCCGCCCACTTTAGTGGGCGTTATTATAGGCAAAAATAGCATAAAAATTTAACAAATTGTTTTACTTAAGCCTACATTCCTTAAAAATAAAATTTTTAAGCTTTAATGACGAAGCTGAGACGAAACCTGGTACTACTCTGCCCTACCCCCTCCTTCCCCTTCGCCCTCTAAATGACCCTACCAAAAAAATTTTTTTTTAAATGTTGTATATAATCATCCCAAGCATTTATCTTTAGAGTTTTATGACTGCCTGTTGCTGCCCTACCCGCTCCTCCCCCTTTGCCCGCTAAATGACCCTATTAAAAATAAATAAAATTTTTTTTTAATTTTGTGTATAATCATCCCAAGCATTTATTTTTAGAGTTTTATGTCTACCTGTTTCTGCCCTATTCCCTCTCCCCTTTTGCCCTCTAAATGACCCTATCAAAAAAAGAAATTTTAATGTTGTATATAACTATCCCAAGTATTTATTTTTAGAGTTTTATGACAAAGGTGAAATATTTCCCCCACAGCCCTTGCCAGAGCGACCCCGCCAAAATACAGTTTTTATACCCTCCAAAGAGAATTGGACCCCACAAAGTAAATATATTCTTGATTAGTGATGAAGTTTAAGACGGTCTAGCAATGCCCATACGTTCGTCTGTGGAAAACATGATATTGTCTATTTTTAAACCCGCCCCCTTCAGTAGGCGTTGACGTACGATATTATATAAAGGAACTCTGGGCCACCAAGTTAAACATTTTAAATTCACTTACTAAATATATGGAGGGTATTTAAGATTCGACCCGGTCGAATATAAAGTTTTTACTTGTTTACTTTGGTTGAGAGGGGGACTAGTTTTGCCAAATTGTTTTCGGAAACATACGGTAGTTCCCTGACTTGCCTTAGCTGGCTATGAATGAGTTGTTCAGGTCGCCCGAACCGAAATCTTAGTTGTTCTATTACGGCGTCGACATTGTCAGGATGGATCAGAAGTGACTTGACATTTTCCCTAGCATTTCCCCTTAGACATTTGTGAAGGCGTTGATTATTTTCTAAACGTGTGTATCCGTACGTCGCAGTCGACTGAGTAAATGCTGTATAAAATAGAGGCCAGTCCTCAGGCTCACCGCTGAATTCAGGCAAATCCTGTATTTTTCGCGGCATCATACTAGCTGGGTTTGAAAGCGTACTCGCATTAGATGGCTGTTGATTTAATTCTAAAGATGGCGGCAATTGGCCATTAGTGGCGGGCATTACGTATAGCTGATTTGAGGTATTTGCTGCTTGTGCTGGTGTATATATGCTGTTTGTAATAATTGGCGCTGGTCGCGAAAGGTATGTGTTCGTGTTTGTATAAAACGATGGCAGCCCAGAGATGTTGCTTAAAGTATGCGCGGCTTGCATCGACCGTGTGGCTTCGCTGCTGGCTGCGTGCGCAGCTGACAAATAAGGTATGGCGGCTGTGTAAGTTGCCAATGTATTTGTTGGCTGATTTTCATGGCGCGGCGTTTACAATTCTGAGGTTAGGGTCACTTACCTGATCTCTCCGCTGCGTAGCTGACTGGAGCTCTTGGAACTGGCGTTTGCTGGTGCGCAGTTCTACTTGGGTATCTGTTAGTTGGCGCTGCAGTATGACAATCTGTTTTTGCATCTCTGACATGCTAGCTGGCGGCGCCTGTTGTACCATGTCGTGGTGCACTATTGGCATTGACAAAGGCTGTGTCTGTTGGTCATCGTTAACCTTGGAGGCTATAATAGATTCACTGTCATTCTTCATTCAGGCGTGGACTTCGGCGTGGCGGGGAGTGTTGTAACATCTTGGCGATGGACACTATAATTGTCCGAGTTAATATACCGCGGCAACAAGCAAGTGAGAAGCAACTTTCTACAAAGTCCCACGTTCAAGCAAAGTTGCGAAATAAAAAAGTGTGGCCCTTTACTATAAGACGGGTTTGCGTTGAACAAAACTATTAATATATTGCGTATGTAACAAGTATAATAGTATAATGTTTATTTCTGAAAGTAAGTATAATTAATTTAACAATTAAACCACATTTAACCACTTACCGCAGTTTTGCACCCGTCTTGATCAGAAGTAATTAATGTATGCTCATAGGCTTGCACGCTCTTGAAAATATAAGTAATATTCAAGTGTGTATACCTAACACAAAAGGGAATGCAAAAAGGCGGTAGAGATTTTGACAGAACAAATCACTCGATAAGAGTTGACAACTACAGAATATTATACGTATAACGAACAAATGCGATTAACACTTTACGGGCCGTTTTGGGACAAGTGGTAAATATTCCAAGGACGAAAAGAAGTCAACATTAGTTAAGTATCCAACTTTCAAAGCAGACCGAAACAACTGTTTTCCAAAGCCACTACATTTTCATCATCAGTACTCATGTATATTTTATTTATTGTCAACACATATTAGGTGGTTTAGTTGAATTTTATAACAGTTTTTATTCATACAACTTTTATTAGGAAACTCCACGCGAGAACTGTGTCAAAGCAATGGTAACGCAATTTTAACCCCTGCACTACAGTTTGACTATTTTATTCATGTCTCATTTTCAGAATGTTCTTTTCTATTGTACTTAAGCCAAAAGCTCCTATATATATATATATATATATATATATATATATATATATATATATATATATATATATATATATAAATATATATATATATATATATATATATATATATATATATATACATATATGTATGTATATATATGTATATATAGACCAGTGATGTGCACTATGGTATATTCACTTTATCATTCCGTATTTCCGCAGCGAAATATCCATCTGAGACCCCATATTCTTGATCAGTGATGAAATCTATGACGATCTGACCATGTCCGTCATTCCGTCCGTCTGTGGAAATCACGATTCAGTACAAACGAAAAGAGCTACACTCTTAAAATTTGGTACAAATATATATTGAAGGATAGCACAGGTTAAGTTCGGAGATGGGCTAAATCGGGCAAGAGGGTAAAAGTTCCGCTAAGAAGAACTAAATCAACCTCTAAAAAACAACATAATTGTTAAAGTTTTTTGTAACTTTGTTAGGCAAATGATATATTATTTATAATAAAGAAGGTCCAACGCGTTAAAATTGAAGCCATAAAATAAAATAAAAATGTTTTGACCTCGCCCCCTTTAGTGGGCGTTATTAAATGCAAAAATAGTGTATAAATTTAACAAATTGTTTTACTTAAACCTACATTCCTTGAAAATACCATTTTTAAGCTTTAATGACGAAGGTAAGACGTAACCTGGTAGTACCCTGACCTACCCCCTCAAAAAAAAATTAATTTTGTATATAATTATTTCAAACATTTATTTTTAGAGTTTTATGGCAAAGGTGAAATGAAATGCATTTTTGATACCCTCCAAAGAGAATTGGAGCCCTTAAAGTATATTCTTGATCAGTAATGAAGTCTAGGACGGTATAACGGAAAACACGTTATAGTTTACTTATGGACCCCGTCCCCTTTAGTGGACGTTGACGTACGATATTATATAAAGGAACTCTGTCCCACCAAGTTAAACATTTAAATTTTTTTTAAGGTGGAAAAACCAAACAGACGTATATCGAATAAAATTAGTTTGTTGAGTTTTTTTGAATTTCAAATCCTATGGTTTTGCTTGTGTAATTTTCAATTCATTTTTGGGAGTTTATGTATAAGCTAAGAGGTTTTGTTATTTTGGAATTAGGTTAAAGTCTACTGATTATTTGGTGTAAGAAGCAATGAAATGCAGGCATATAGACATACTTGACCACATAACAAACAAAAAGCACCATTTTAAATTTACTTACTGAATATTTGGGGGGTATTTAAGATTCGACCCGGTCGAATATAACGTTTTTACTTGTTTTTAATAGAGTTTCCTTTCAAATGCCAGTGTTCTTAAAAATTTTCAAACTACTCATTGCTTGTGTTAAACGCCCAGACTCGATAGCGATTTCTCTATGAAGCTCGCCTGCATTTGGTTTCAAGCTTTCAGCAGAGACTAGCCAGTTTCTCTTTCTTTGCTTAAGAAACCATTTGTACAAAGAATATTTCATTATATGTTATACGGAGACTAAAGTTAAAAAGCTCCTACCAGCTCCAAATTCAGAATGTGTCACAAACTTATGTACTGGTTGTACTATATTTTTATAATTCCACATACTTTTGATTTGTGAACTTTGTATCCATTGCAAATCATTTTCACATTATAAACACTTTCAAGTTTCTTCAGAACATCCCTCCTTTACTTTGTAGTTAGTTTAAGAAATTTTGTCACTGCTGGCATTTTATATAAAACTAGAACAATCATTCACAAAAAAAGAATTTTTAAGCTACGGTGGTTTCAAAAACAGAAGCAACTCGTAATTATTCTTACGTAAGAATACGAACACAACATATAAGTTTATAAAACTATAAAAACTTACCTTTGTTTGCAAAGTTGTGTTAATTGAGGTATACATTTTTGGAAACAGAGACAGCAATGTTAAGGATTTAGGTATTGCGGTTATCGATGGGTTGCACTTACCGAAGCTTGGCGAAGGTTGCGTTAGCCGGGGTTACACTGTATTTGTTCTTTGAAATAAAGTAACATAGTTCAAGTAAAGTAAATTACTTAATTTATTTAATTATTTCTTTTGACATTTAGTAAAAATTTGTGTAAGTTTAAGCATTTATGATTATTATTTGCTCACTAAATATTCACCTAAATAGTGAACAGGAATGTGAATATGTAAAAATGAACGAATATTCAGCAATTCAAATACGAACATACGAGGTCTGATAAAAAAAATAGCCGTAAAGGTCTGATCAAAAAATAAAGTATTTATTTATTCATCAATAACTATCTTGTCTATTCAAAGTAATCCCCCTCAGATCTAATACACTTATGCCAGCGTTTTTTCCAATCCTCGAAATACTTCTGAAACGCGGTTTTTTGTATCGCCAACAGCTCCTGTTTCGGTTTTTCTTTTATCTCCTCAATCGTAGCAAAACGCTTTCCTTTCATCGGTGTCTTCACTTTTGGGAAGAGGAAAAAGTCAGCGGGGGCCAAGTCCGGTGAATACGGTGGTTGAGGCATGATAACGGTTTTGTTTTTGGACAAAAACTCACGCACAAGCATCGATGTGTGAGCTGGTGCGTTATCAATTTTGGAACAATCTTCGGTGCAGCACGTTTCATGCCTAAAACATCCGTAAAAATCGCTTGGCATGAGTCGAACGAAAATCCCAACATCATCAGCAACCTATCTGATAGTGATTCGTCGATTATCCAAAACCATTTTCTTCCCTGCTTCAATGTTTTCATCGGTTCTTGACGTGCTAGGGCGACCAGGACGAGCATCGTCATTGGCATCTTCTCGGCCTCCTTTAAACCGGTTATACCACAATTGAACTTGTGTTCTGCTCATAGTAGACTCGCCAAACGCCACAGTCAACATATGTTGCATGTCCTTGCACATTTAATTTCATTTTTTACACAAATCTTTTCTTGATCCATTTCTTCGAACACCAAAACACGACTAACCTTTTTATCTGTCAAAAACAAACTGACAATCCAAAATGGCATATAACAGACATGTGTACCAACATAACAGAAAGAAGTAAAAACGATATATTCGACCGGGTCGAATCTTAAATACCCTCCAAATATTTAGTAAGTGAATTTGATATGTTTAACTTGGTGGGACAGAGTTCCTTTATATAATATCGTACGTCAACGCCCACTAAAGGGGGCAGGGTTCAAAAATATACAATATCATGTTTTCCACAGACGAACGTATGGGCATTGCTAGACCGTCTTAGACTTCATCACAATTCTCTTTGGAGGCTATAAAAATTGTATTTTGGCGGGGTCGCTCTGGCAAGGGCTGTGGGGGAAACATTTCACCTTTGTCATAAAACTCTAAAAATAAATGCTTGGGATAATTATATACAAAATTAAAATTTCTTTATTTTGATAGGGTCATTTAGAGGGCAAAGGGGGAGAGGGGGTAGGGCAGAAACAGATACACATGAAACTGTAAAAATAAATGCTTGGGATGATTATACACATAATAAAACAAAATGTATATTTATTTTTATGGGGTCATTTAGCGGGCAAAGGGGGAGGAGGGGGTAGGTCAGCAACAGGCAGTCATAAAAATCTAAAGATAAATGCTTGGGATGATTATATACAAAATTTAAAAAAAAAATATTTTTTTTTTGGTAGGGTCATTTTGGGGGCAACAGAAGAGGGGGGGGGGGGGGGGTAGGGCAGAAATCGGCAGTCATAAAACTCTAAAGATAAATGCTTGGGATGATTATATACAAAATTAAAAAAAAAAAATTTATGGTAGGCTCATATAGGGGGCGAAGGGGAAGGAGGGGGTAGGGCAGAGTAGTACCAGGTTTTGTCTCAGCTTCGTCATTAAAGCTTAAAAGTGTTATTTTTAAGGAATGTAGGCTTAAGTAAAACAATTTGTTAAATTTTTATGCTATTTTTGCCACTGAAGTGGGCGGGGTCAAAAAATATTTTTATTTTTTTTTAATGGCTGCAAGTTTAAGGCGTTGGACCGTATTTGACATAAAAATATATCATTTGCTTAACAAAATAACCAAAAAACTATAAAAATTATTTTGTTTTTTCTGGGTTGGTTTAGTGCTTCTTAGGGGAACTTTTTTCCCTCTTGCCCGATTTAGCCCATCTTCGAACTTAACCTGCTCTATGTTTTAAAATATATTTATGCCAAATTTCAAGAGTTTAGCTCTTTTCGTTTGGACTGAATCGTGATTTACACAGACGGACGGACGGACGGACATGCTCAGTTCGTCTTAGATTTCATCACTGATCAAGAATATATACTTTATGGGGTCTGACAAAGTGAATATACCCTCCAAATTCTTTTTTGGAGGGTATAGAAATGCGATAACCGAACATACGTAACTCACGAAAGATGAAAATAACATTAATTTTTTGATCAGACCACGTACGTACATCCTCTGTTTGCAGCAGTTCTTTATTCATACCAAGTGGATACATGTTTTTTGGCCAAACAAACGTAAACGTACCTTAAACAGAACAAAATACACCTAATACTGTTTTTACACGCTACATACGTTCCAGGAAACATCGTGTACAAAAAACTCGTGCAAAAGATTCTTCATGTAAATGTATTAATACGTAAAAATTAATAGTTTTGTGAAACATGAATACATGTTGTTCTTTTTTGTTTAATTTATTTATTTATGATATGAAAACATATACTTTACTTATTTTCTTTAAAATAATAATTGTAGAACAAATAATGAGTGTTGATTTATTTTTATTAACTTTATTAGCTTGTTATTATTATTATTATTATTATTATTATTATTATTATTTCGTTTATTAGTCAATGGATACACATAATCCTTACAGACTAAGACAATAATGCTTATATGAACTGAATAAATAAGAAATTAATTATTAAGAAAAATAATAATACTACGCTTCATTACATTTATATTTAAAGAAAAATCAACAAATTGAGACAAATTATTATACTGGCGACATAACCTTGTGAAGGGATCAGCAGCAGCATAATTTGCTCTACAAAATTTAATGACAAGAGGATTGTAATAACGCATCGTACGACAAGGAATACTAAAATTAACAGATCTTAACAGAAATTCACAACAAATATTACCATTAATAAGGTTAATCATAAAAGATACGTTTAACATAGAACGGCGACTCTTAAGAGAAGGTAGTTTTATCAGCGACAATCTACTGGAGTAGGAAGGCAAACCTGTTGAATGATTCCAGTGGAGACCACGTAAACAAAACAACAAGAATTGTTTTTGGACTGACTCAATACGGTCAATGTGAATGTTGTAATACGGGTCCCATATGATTGATCCATATTCTAAAATGGGTCTAACTAGAGACGTGTACAGCAGCTTGGTAATATATGGGTCAGAGAATTCTTTAGCCTGTCGTTTAATAAAGGCAAGAGTGCCCTAATCTTTGTTCATAGCCCACGTTATATGAGACACAAAGTTTAATTTAAAGTCCAGTAAAATTCCCAGATCCACAATTGAGTCTACTAGCTCTAACTGATAATTTCCCAGAGAATAATTAACAGAAATAATATTATTTCTGGAAAAACGCATGCATTTACACTTTTTTAGATTCAGCTCCATCATATTATGTTTACACCATAACAAGAAGTTGTTGAGATCTCTTTGCAGGTAAGCGTGATCGGTGACATCATTAAAGGAATAAAAAATTTTTAGGTCGTCAGCGTACATCAATACATTGGAAAAGTTAATGATGTTGGGAAGGTCATTGATTGTAATGTGCGCAAAAATGGGATGACGCAAACTATGTGTTGGAGCCGGCGCTTAAAAACGCCACTGGCTTGACTTAATATTTAGGCAGTTATTATGCCTTTTTGTTCTTAGCAGTTGAATGCTAATGTAATTGAAAGAGCCGATTTTAAGGCTGATAAATAAGTAATGTCTTTATTTTGAAAAGTTTGTTTCTTATATACTAACTTAACGGTATACAAATTTGGTATATTTCCAACGACCCTTCCAATATTAACAGGTAGTTTTATTTGTTCTTACTTATAATATTGAATTGTTGTATTATCAAAAATAGGTAAAGTGAAGTAATATATTAGGGTAGTGTATATAATTACAAATAATATATATAAGTGTATTACATTATAAAATAATTAAAAATAAGTGTATTAAACATGAAATACACTACACCCTGCTCCTCAAGAAAAATTTTATAATTTTTGAAAATTCTAATTTTTTTTTTTTTTTTTTTTTTTTTTTTTTTTAGTGTTTAGATTTTAATATTATAAAATTTATTTGCTTTTATTTATTTTAATATTTTTTTATATTATTATTATGGTACTCTTTCAAGTTATTTTCTATGTCTAGAACAGTGTTTACTCCTTTTGTTTCTACAACTTTATAGGGACCGTTATATGGTGGTTGGTTTTTTTTTCGATTAAAGTTTCGAACAAGATCGAAGTCGCCTTTTTTCAAATTTAGGGGATTATTGTAAATACATTGTTCTACTCTTTTCTTTTTCGAGTTCTCAAGATGTTCCTTTGCTTTAACTAAAGAATATTTTAAACGCATTTTTAGTTCGTTTGCATAATTTTCTAGGTTGTAAATAGGTTTTGTATCCATAATATTATTATCTAACAGATTTGGCAATTTTCCATATATCAGTTCATATGGCGTATAGGTCGTATCTACGTGTGGCGTCGTATTATACGCAAAGCAAAAGTATGGGATCCAATATTCCCATTCATCATTGTTACAAAAATTTAATAAAAACTCGTTGAGCACTCTGTGATTCCTCTCTACAGAGCCAAGTGTCTCGTGGTGATAGGGTGTGCTAAAGACCTGTTTTATTTTTAGCAGATTGCATATTTCAGACATTAGTGTATTAAGAAATTCGGTACCTCTGTCCGATTTTAGTATTCTGAAGTGTCCATATATTAGGATGAAATTATTGACTATTGCCTTTGCGACTGTTCTCGCGTCTTTAGATTCGATAGGACACGCTACGATATATTTGGTTAGTTCGTCCTGCATTGTTAGTATGTACCTGAATTGATTTGAGTACCTAAGGGGACCTACTGTGTCTATTGAAATGGTTTCAAAGCTACTTCCTGGTGTGTCCGTAACGGTTAATTTTTCTTTTGTATTTCTTGTTTGCTTATTTATTTTACATTTTTCGCAATTGGAAACGTGTGCTTTCACCATTCTACTCATGTTCTTCCATATATACCTCTGTTTTAATTTCAGAGTTGTTTTTCTTATGCCTAAGTGACCACCTATAGATGAATCGTGATACTTCGTAATTAAATCTTTTTGCTTTTCTTTGTCTGTTACGGTCGTTGGCGACCTGTATATTAGGATTTTTAAACTTTCATTCTTCTTTCTTTTAATATTGTTAAAAATGTTTTTGAATTGCTCTATATCTATTGTTCTAAATATCATGTCATTGGCTTCTAAAGCAAGTTCCTGTACGTTTTGTGATAGCATAGTTGGTAGCAGTTTCTCCAAGGACAACTGTGTGTTCGGTGGATTATCGCCGCACCTTATTACTACCTCTAAACTAGAAACTATTATTCGAGGTTTTATATATATATTGTTTACTTCAAATCTTAACTTTTTTACGTTTTTGACATCTGATGTCGACGTGCACTCCCAAATGAAATGTTCATTACACTTATCATTAGCACTACGGTTTCCATTGTTTGTGTGAGATTGTTTTTCAAGTACTTTCTTCATATTGCGTGTTATGGCCAATATGTTATGTTGGTCAGTTTCGGTACTACGGGGGATTAGAGTTTTCAATGTATCTGTATCTATTTTTATTCTTGATAATGCATCAGCATTTGAATTCATTTTGCCCTTTTTGTACGATATTTCGAAATCATATTCGCTTAAGTCGAGTCTTATTCTAGTCATCTTGGACGATGGATTTTTGTGTGTAAACAGTGACACCAATGGTCTGTGGTCTGTAACGACATAAAATTTTCTACCATATAGGTACGGACGGAAAAAGTTGATTGCCCAGTGAATGGCTAACAGTTCTTTTTCTATTACGGATTTGTTCACGTCATGCTTTGACAATGTCTTACTTGCGTAGGATATGGGTAAGTCTGATCCAATCTCTCCTTGTGAGAGGATTGCACCCAGAGCAAAATTGGATGCATCTGTTGTGACGATAAAAGGTTTTTGAAAATCAGGGTATTGTAGTATAGGGGGATTTAGTAATTTTGATTTTAGGGTTTCGAAAGATTGTTGACAATTTTCAGTCCACACGAATGGTTTGTCCTTTTTTAGTAACTGGTGTAAATCTCTTGCTATATCAGCGAAGTCTTTAACAAAGCGCCTATAATAATTGCAGAATGCGATGAATCTTCTGACTTCATCAGCATTTTTTGGTACAGGGTAATTTTTTATCACGCTATTTTTGTTTGGGTCAGTGCGTATACCTTTATTGGTTACGAGGTGACCTAAATAGACTACCTCAGTTTTTAAAAAACAACACTTACTTGTATTGAGTTTTAAATTGTATTGTTTTAAACGTTCAAAAACTTTTATTAAATTGCTGTGGTGATGCTTTATGCTGCATCCAAACACGATTATATCATCTACGTACAGAAAGGCTTCTGCGCTTAAGCCGCTTAATGCTATCGTCAGCATGCGCTGGAAACTGTTGGATGATATTTTGAGACCGAATGGTAACCTTGTAAACTGAAAATGACCATTTCTTGTTGAAAACGAAGTTAAAGGTCTCGAATCTTTGTCTAAACTAATCTGATGGAACGAACTGCTCATATCTAGAGTTGAAAAATATTTTGCTCTACCTAATTTGTCTAATACGTCTTCCAATCTTGTCAATGGGAACTTATCATTTACGATTTTTTGATTCAATTTTCTGAAATCTACGACTAGACGCCACTTCCGTTTGTCATCTGCTGACTTTTTGGGCACTACTAACAGTGGTGAGTTATAGGGGCTCACTGAGTGTTCAATTATTCCATCTTCCAATAGCTTGTTTACTTGTTCATTAATTTCTTCCATTTGCATTTCTGGCAATCTGTATGGTTTGATATATACTGGGGTATTATCTACTGTTTGTAGGTGTTGAGTATAAAAATTGTTTACCGTGAGCTGCTCACTTTCAATATGAAAAATTTCACTATATTTGGCTACAATGTTCATTAACGACTGTTTTGCTGTCGGGTCAATTGATTCAATATTAAGATTTTTTAAGACTTTTGAAACACGATTTTTGGTGTGCCTATTTTTAATTGTTTTGTAGTTATATACTTCGTAATTATCTAGATCCCTTTTTCCTAGGTCCAAATTTTTTATTTTAATGTCGTCGTTGGTGGTGTTTAAGACTTTTATATGTTGTCTGCCTACTGCAGGTATTATACTATTAGCAACAAAAACTCCTGGTGCTATCTCTTTATTTAAAACAATGCTTTCTTGTTCTGTGTATATGTTTATTGGGACGATTGATTCTGAACGAGCAGGTATACTAATATCTGTGTTATATACGCATTTGGGTGTGATTGGTAGTATAAATTCTTTTTCTGTTACATTAAAGGTTATTGTATAGGTTTCAAATTCTATTTTGCATTTATATTTCTCTAGTATATCTCTTCCAATGATACCATCAGTGGGTATTGGAAAATCAGATGGTACAACATGAAATTCATGTGTTATATTATCATCATCAAAATGTAGATTTAAATTTGCTGTACCGATACTTTTGATTGTGTCTGAAGTGATACCACTTAGTGTTGAAACATTTCTAGTATCTATATTTTCAGTTTTGTGTTTTTTGCATATTGATACTTCGGCTCCTGTGTCGATCAAAAAATTTAAGTTTCCTTTTTTATTTCTAAAGCTCGTTGTTATTGGATTATTTATATTTGTTGAAAATGTAAAAATTTTTGGCTCTGGATAACATTGTGCGTTATCCTGCCTACTTAGTTTCCCTGTCTATTCACTCTTGTGGTTGAGTTTCTGTTGTTACTATTGTTATTGTTACTATTGTTATTATCCCTACTATAACTGTTTCTGAAGTTGCCGTTATTACTTCGGTTATTTCTTTCATAAGTTCTTTGCCCATGATAAGAACTATCAACGCGACCTCTATTACCTTGGTAATTGTTTCTATTGAAATTTCTATGATAGTGTTGGTTAACGCTACTATTATATCTGTACTTGTTATTAAATTGGCTGTCGCCATATATTCTATTATTTCTATTAAATTGGGGATCATTCCTATTTGAGTTATGCTCATTTGTTCGACGGTCAATCCTGAAAATGTTTGCATCATTGCTATGTAAATTTTGCTCTAAAGTTACGCACTTCTGTACCGCTTCATTCATGGTTTTTGGGCTGCTTGCTAGCAAAATATTTTTGAATTCATTATTTATTCCTTTTATAAAAACATTCAAAGCCATGCTGTCACTCATTTTGTAGATGGCGTCTTTCGCCTCTTGAGTTGGTGTCTCAATGGCTTTTATATGAAAATCGCTCAATTGCTCTGTGAGTACAGTGATCGACTCTCTAAACGCTGAAACAGTCAGGCCTCCTTGCTTTACTGTTCCTAACTCTGTTAGTACCTGTTGCAATGTCTTAGGATTCGGGTACGCTTCAATCAATAGTTTTTTTAATTCTGCTAAGGATGTTGGTCTATTCGCACGCCCTAACACACTGCGAACATGCGCCGTTAGCTTAAAATTGTATATATATTTTATGTATATTTCCCTATCTTCGGTTCTTATTAGATCGTGCAACAATTCGGTTTGAACTATGAAGTCCTCCAAATATTCGTACGAACCCTTGAATGTTTGTATATTTTTGCCAACTACCGATATATCGAATAGTGCCATATCTTCTGTTTTATTATTTGTGCCTGTGGTTTTAATGCTTTAATGCATAAATTTTCTATTAAACTGAATAATTTTTTATACAAATCGTTAAACGTGATAATGAATGTTTTACTTTTTGTATCCTCTAAATTTTTAAAAATTTCATCGACCTCTGTTCTTATTTTTAACAATCGCGTTAATTTTTCTTCTTTATATTCTGTAGAGTAAACTCTGTCCTTACTTTTCTTTAAATTCTTTTCTAATTTTTCTAATTCTATAAAATATTCCTCTATTTTATCCATAAAATCAAAATATAGAATATGTTATGACATAAAAAAATTCATAAAATTATAACTTTGTGGCAACACTCAATTCAACGAGAGTAGTGGTGCCCTCTATAGGAAATATTGTGCCTAAAATCAATTTTGTTTTATTAATACAGGGTTGTTGCGCTGTCAGTCCTTCACAGCTGATATTAATTTGCCTCTTCGCGTTTTGTTCTTTTTAGTTATTTTTTTGTTGTTGTATAATTTAGCGTATAAGAAAATATTGCTTATAAATTTTATACTTTAATGATAATATGTTGAGTTTCTACTTGTGTTGTGTAAAAGTTTTGTGTTTTAATTTTTTTTTTGTTTATAATATTTGATAATTGTTTAAATATTTGATAATTGTTATAATTTTTTTCATTATTTGTAATAAAAAATGTGTGTTTATTCTTTTTTTATAATAATTTTAAATAAATGTATACATATTGTGTGAATAACAAAAAATTTTTGTGTGTTTTTATTTTATTTATTTCGTCGGGCATTGAGCAAGGCCTCATATGCTTCGATTTGTATCCATGCTGGGATTTTTTTCTGTTCGGTGGGCAGGATCGCCATGTAATGTGCGCAAAAATGGGATGACGCAAACTATGTGTTGGAGCCGGCGCTTAAAAACGCCACTGGCTTGACTTAATATTTAGGCAGTTATTATGCCTTTTTGTTCTTAGCAGTTGAATGCTAATGTAATTGAAAGAGCCGATTTTAAGGCTGATAAATAAGTAATGTCTTTATTTTGAAAAGTTTGTTTCTTATATACTAACTTAACGGTATACAAATTTGGTATATTTCCAACGACCCTTCCAATATTAACAGGTAGTTTTATTTGTTCTTACTTATAATATTGAATTGTTGTATTATCAAAAATAGGTAAAGTGAAGTAATATATTAGGGTAGTGTATATAATTACAAATAATATATATAAGTGTATTACATTATAAAATAATTAAAAATAAGTGTATTAAACATGAAATACACTACATGATAAACAGCGAAAATAAAAGTGGCCCAAGATGACTGCCTTGTGGAACACCAGATGAGACACGTATGCACTTAGATATACTGCTGTTAAATCGAACTGTCTGCTTTCTCCCAATTAGATAAGATGTTAACCAATTCAAACCAGATCCAGATACTCCCATTAAATCAAGTTTGTTTAAAAGAAGTTGATGATTGACTTTATCAAACGCTTTACTAAAGTCTGTATAAATAGCGTCTGTTTGTTTCTTTTGAGTAAATGCTTGATTAACTAAGGTTGTTAAATGAAGAACGTTTGTTGAAGTAGAACAGCCCCTTCTAAAGCCGTGTTGACATGGTGTTAATAATGATCCCGTGTGATGACAAAGATAATCAGCAATTAATTTTTCAAACAATTTAGGTATAGTGCTTAATTTAGCAATACCCCTGTAGTTAGATATGTCAGATTTATTTCCAGATTTATACAAGGGTATAACATATGAATCTCTCCAAAAACCAGGAAAATAGCCACCTTTAATTGAGGCATTGAATAATAAAGTTAGTGGTGTAACAAATGATTCAGCACATCGAACTAATACACAACTTGGAACCCCATCTGGACCATGATTAAAGGATATCTTAAGTTTTTTTAAATTGACTAAAATTTCACTGCAATTAAGTGTAGGAAATGTAATGTTTTGGGTCGATGCAACCGCATAAGGGTAAACAGTTTTATCATCAAAATCTGCATCAGAATACGTGCTAGCAAAAAAATCAGCAAACATATCACATATAATATCAACGTTACTAGATTCATGATCATGATATTTCATAACGGATGGGTAACCATTAGATTTTCTTTTGGAGTTGACAAAAGAATAAAAAGATTTAGGATTACGTACAAAACCAGCTTTCACCTTAATTAAATAGTTTTTATACAAAGCATGGCTAAGCAGGTTATATTCAGAACGACAAACAGAATACCTTCCATAATCAGCACTAGAACCAGACCGTTTGAATTTTTTATAATTTTTGTTTTTGAGGTTTTTCAGGCGTGACAGTAGTTTCGAGTTCCATGGTGGACCACTTTGAGTATTCATAAATTGTTTAGGAACGCAAGACTCAAAGAATGTGTAGATTTTGTTGTAAAAGATGGAAACCATGGAATCAATATGCTCTTTATTATTGCCAGCCATAGACAGGACATCACTCCAGTTAGTATTTCTCATCAAGTCCATTAATAAGTTATAATCTGTTCGTTTGAAGCAAAAAACTTTATTAACTACTGACGGCAGCAATTTATCCTTTGATGAGATATAAAATCGAATTTCAATAGTGGGATGATAGCGATCCTCTGGCAATGTAACGGGATCCGATCGTATAATAGCACAATCGTCAGCATCATTAACAAATACCAAATCAAGTATGTTGCCAAAATCATTACAAACAAATTGTATTTGATAAAGAGATAACCCAAAAATGTCATTCAAAAAATCATCATGGCAGTTTTTATTTTTTACAGGTATTAAACACATTGTATCTGATGCTTTTTTCCAGGAAATTGATGGTAGGTTGAAATCCCCAACAGCAAATAAAGAGTCATTAACATCTAGTAGCTGAGAAACAGATGCAATAGCTTGAGCATGTTGAGAGTAAATATAACAATCCGAATCAGGTGGAACATATGAACAAGTGAAGAAGACATTTTTATTTTTCAATTTAACAACAACAGCTACAAATTCAATATCAGAAAAATTCGTTACAATAACTTCAGATGGATACAGACAGGAGATAGCAATTAGAGTTCCTCCACCTCTTCGTGTATTACGATTATATCTAAATATTTCGTATTTATTGCAAAGAATTTCAGCATTAAAAACATTATCTTGAAGCCATGTTTCAGTAAAGATCATTACATCATAGGTAAAGGCATAACTATTAACTAGGAGGGTTGACAATTTAGTATTTAAACCACGAACATTCTGGTACAAAATAGTTAAATGATCTTTACAAGTGGTTAGTTTTTTGGATTATGTAAATTTCCAGAAGGTAGACGAGCAATGTTTTTAGATCTTCTATTGTCTTTAACTAAAAATTCACGAACATAAATGTTTGCAGGCCAAAAAACCGGATCAACAATGCAGTCGTATAAATGCGCTGGTACTGTAATTTTAAATGATGTTATACTCCTAGGTTGTGAATACGAAAACTTTGTTATCAAAATATCTTCAGAAATATCCAGTTTTGAGTTAATATAATGTTGAACGTCTTCAATAGTTGTATCATAAGCCAGGCGAGAAACAAAAATGCGTCTATTCGGAGGCACAACAGTTAATTGCCTGGGAGCACTTACAGTAGGAACATTCCCACGTATGGAATTTGAAGGACCAGGAGCATCTTCAACGTATAATTCTTCCCTACCAGTTACAACATAGTTAGCAGATTCTAGTGTTGGGGTAAGAGCAGCATTATTAAGGTTTTTATTTTGCTCAATAGAAAAAATGGATGCGACATCAAGTGTTGGAGTTACTGCAGCATTATTATTGGTTTGGTTCTGCTCCATAGAAGAAACTGATGCAATTTTAAGCTGATTAGCTGAGTTTTGAGAAATAGGCACATTATTGACTTTATTTTTATTCCTTGCGGATTTACGTCGCTTAGGAGATGACTCAGGTGATTGTAAAGTCTTTAGTTGCTTAAAATCATCAAATAAATTTCCATAAGCGGCTATTTCATCAGACAAAACAGACATTTTCTTTTGTAAATTAATAAAAGTATTTTTTGTACTTTGATAAAAACGATAAAACTCCGCATCGATTTTATGACAGTCATTACAGCACCATTTTAAACCTTTAGTGTTTCGAATCGCTTCCGCAACAAGTGTTTTCAGTCCACTACACTTGAAATGACAGAGCCCTTGACATAGCCAACAACATATCATTCTGTCACTATAACCAGACACAGAACAGCTTTTATTTAAACAGTTAAAATTTGAGTCCGACATAGTGATGTTTTACAATATCATGAGATCTTTTCACAGCAATAAAAAGGATTAAGGAATCTACAATTCTCTCTTATACAAAATTTAATCAAAAAATTATAGTTCATAAAGTGATGAAATAATTGTTATGTTTAAATACACGAAAAAAGAGGATCAGGTGTAGTATGTATAACAGTTTTAGATCAGATTAAAATGTAAGAGTTATTGTGGTTTATTATTCTCATGAATTGTTTAAAGTGAGCAGCAATTGTTATTATTATATTGTTGTTGTTATTTATGATTACAGTTTTAAACATGCATTGGATGTTGTTATTTTATTTTATTTGAGAAGTCAAAATACAAGAGCAATTCAGAGGTTTAATATTGATATTGTTATTGTTTGTTTGTTAACTCTTGATATGCAAGTATATATGTATGTATATAAATAATAAAGTATGCATGTAAACTTTAACAATTTAGTTTCTAGTTCAAAACCATTGCTTCTTTCTTTTTTTTTTTTTTTTTTTTTTTTAAGTACAAATCAAAACAAGATGCACAAAACACACTGGAATAATACAATTAATAGAAGCCACTTTATATTTTAGTTATTTTTGTTATATAAAAACAGTTTAAAACAGAATTAAAAGATTTTATCAGAGCTCAATGGGAAAACGTCTTACTCTCACCACGACTGAATTGCATAAAAAGTGAAAGGGTATATATAGGTTTGTCATTATGTGTGTAATTTCTTCGATATCAAGATGGGACCCCATAAAGTATATATGTATATTCTGGATCCTTATGAATAGCGATGACGATTGAGCGATGTCCTCTGTACGTGAAATCGGGTTTCCCAAGCCCCCAGAAGAGCTAGAGACTTCGTTCTTGGACCGTTGGATTAGAAATGAACTTAAATGGAGTGCTATTCAGAATTCAGAAAGATCTGAAGTATTGTTCCAGAGCTGGGAAGCTTAAACCCAATTCTCGACGCAAAATTTATACCAAAAACCAATTACTTTTTTTACTGTTTGTAAATTAAACCTATTTCGTGCTTTAGGAAGCCTCAATGGTCTATTAAAAACTAAAACAATAAAAAAAAATTCCAGGTATGGGAAACAAATTTTTTTCGGCCTATTCCGTATATTGTAGTACATGTAGTAACTAAAATTTTAACAAATTTTAAGTTTTTCTTTAACAAAACCTCTTTATACGTCATGAAGATTTGCATTGGGCAAAAAAATTTTTTTTAATCAAATTTTGCTTCCAGGGGTGGGAACTTGCATATTTTTTATACGTGAAAGTAATCAAACATGCAACTGATGTTGTTGGTGTTTTTCTTTTGCTAACTAAATCTGTCCTTTATTTTAGGAAGAACAAAATTGGTATCAAAAATTTTCAAATGAAAGATCAAAATTTTTAATCCAGGGTTGGACAAGTGCAATATATTATGGTTCATGAAGGTGACCAAAATGATTCAAAATTGTAAATTTTTCTTAAATAATGCTACTTTATACCTCATGAAGAGTTTCACAAAAAAATTAAAGTTTCACTTCCAGGGTTGGGAAGTTTAAAGTTTTTTTGGTACATGCAATATATTGCAATACATGAAAGTGACCACAATGGTTGTAAATTTTAAGTTTTTCTTAAATAAAACGACTTTATACCTAATGAAGATTAGGATTGGTAAAAAAAAATAAATTTTCGCTTCCAGGGCTGGGAAATTTATATATTTTTTAATACATAAATGTAACCAAAAAGGCAACTAACGTCGGTTTTTTACTAATTAAAACTATTTTTTAGATCAGTAAAAACAAAATTGGTATCAAAATTTAAAAAAAAATCAAAATTTAGATTCCAGAGGTGGATAACTGCAATATTTTGTAGCACATTAAAGTGACCAAAATGGTTACAAATATTAAGTTTTTTTAAATAAAACTATTTCATGCCTCATTAAGAGTTTCATTGGTAAAAAAAATTAAAATTGGGTTTCCAGGGTTGGGAAATATTTATTCTGCATAAAAGTAACCAAAAAGGCAATTGACGTTGTTTTTTTTTTTCTTATTAAAACTGTTTTATATTTCAGGAAGAAGAAAATTGGTATTAAAATCTTAAAAAATCAAAATTTCGTCTCCAGGTTTATACAAATGAAATATTTTATGGTACATGAAGGTGACCAAAAAGTTTAAAAATTTTAATTTTTTTGTCAATTAAAACTATGTTACAACTCACTAAGAATTGCATTGGTAAAAAATAAAAATTCGCTTTCAGAGTTTGAAAATCTATATATATCTGATACATAAAAGTACCCACATAAATTAAAAATTTTATGTTTTTAGTGAATTAAACCTATTTTATATTTCAGAAAAAATGAAATTAGTATCAAAAAATTAAAAATTCGGTTCCAGGGTTGGAAAATCGAATTTTTTTTTTTTGGTACATACATTTGGTACCCACATAAATTCCCAATTTTGGTTTTTTTTCAGTGAATTAAACATATTTTATAATTCGCTAAGAACTAAATTAGTATTGAAAATTTTTAAATTAAGAATTCGGTTCCAGGGTATGAAAATCGGAATGTTTTGGTACATAAAAGTAACCATATAAGTTCCCAATTTCGGTTTTTTCTTTGAATTAAACATATTTTATGTTTCGCTAAGAACTAAATTGGTATTAAACATTTTAAAAACTAAAAATTCGGTTCCAGGGTTGGAAAATCGAAATTTTCTGATTCATTATAGTAACCATATTATTTGTAATATTTGATTTTTATGATGGATTATACCTACTTTATATATCAGGAAGAAATAAATTGGTATTAAAAACCAAAAAAAACTAAAAGACGATTCTACGGTTGGACAATTAGAACTTTTTGAGGTACATGAAACGGATTTTTTCTTTTTGTTTTTAAATTAAACATATTTAACATATCTGAAAGACGTTCAGAGGTATTAGAAGTAGCTTCCTAGCCGAAAAATTTAAACGAAAAGAATTACATCTGTGAAGGGCATTTAAGATTTGGCACAGGCGAATATAGGACTTTTATTTGTTATAATATTATATTAGCTTGTGGTCTTTTTATACCCTCCAAAAACGAATTGGAGGGTATAACCATAAAGTATATATATTCTTGATCAGTGATGAAGTCTGAGAGGATCTAGCAATAAATAAAATATTAAATATTTTAAATTTACTTACTAAGTAGTGGAGGGTGTTTAAGATTCGACCCGGTCGAATATAACGTTTATACTTTTTTTTTAACTCTGACCAGCACTCAGGGGCGACACCAACATATACAGTGCATCGCGCTGCTCAAAAAGAGGCCAGGTATACAAATATGAGAAGAAAGATAATTGTTTGTAGCTTTTACAATCCATTACTTCGTCGGTTAATTATTTGCTACAGCGCAGGCAATGGCGAGTGCTGTTCCTCTGCTCTTTAGTACAGGGCTGCCAGAAATGCCGATTTATCGCCATTTTGGCGATTTTTTACTTCAAAAATTTTAATTTGCCGGTTTGCCGATTTTTATACCCTTCACAAAAAAGTGAAGGGGTATATATATGTTTGTCATTCCGTGTGTAATTTCTTCGATATCAATATAGGACACCATAAAGTATATATATTATGGATCCTTTTGAATAGCAATGATGGTTGAGCGATGTCCGTCTGTACGTGAAATCGGTTTTCCCAAGCCCCCAGAAGAGCTAGAGACTTCGTTCTTGGACCTTTGGATTGGAAATGAGCTTAAATATAGCTTTTTGAAATTCAGAAAGATCTTAAGTACGGTTCCAGAGTTGGGAAGCTTACACCTATTTCTCGACGCCAAATTTATACCAAAAATCAATTATTTTTTTTATGTTTGTAAATTAAACTTATTTCTTGCTTTGGGACGCCTAAATGGTCTATTAAAAACTAAAAAATAAAAAAAAATTTCTAAGGAAGGGAAGTTAACATTTTTTTTTCGGCCCATTCCGTATTTTGTGGTACATGTCGTGTGTTTAAAATTTTTTCTATTTAAGCTCATTTCCAATCCAACGGTTCAAGAACGAAGTCTTTAGCTCTTTTGTGGCTTGGGAAACCCCCACGTACAGACGGACATCGCTTAATCGTCATCGCTATTCATAAGGATCCAGAATATATATACTCTATGGAATCCTATATTGATATTGCCCACTAAAGAGGGCGCGGTCAAAATTTTTATATTTTTTTTTTATTTTATGGCTCCAAGTTTAACGCGTTGGACCTTCTTTGACATAAAAATATATCATTTGCTTAACAATATTACAAAAAATGTTTGAAAATTATGTTCCTTTTTAGAGGTTGGTTTAGTTCTTCTTAGGGGAACTTTTTCCCCTCTTGCCCGACAGAGCCCATTTCCGAACTCAACTGTGCTATCCTTCAAGATATATTTATACCAAATTTCAAGGGTCTGGCTCTATTCGTTTGGACTGAATCGTGATTTCGGCAGACGGACGGACGGACATGTATTTTGGGGGGTCGCTCTGGCAAGGGCTGTTGGGGAGACCTTTGTCATAAAACTCTAAAAATAAATGTTTGGTATAATTAAAAACAAAATTTAAAAAAAAAATTTTTATAGGGTCATTTAGGTGGCAAAGGGGGAGCAGGGGATAGGGCAAGGTAGTACTAGGTTACGTCTCAGCTTCGTCATGAATGCTGAAATATATTACTTTTAAGGAATGTAGGCTTAGGTAAATTAATTTTAAAACAAGTAAAAGTGCTATCTATATTCGGCTGTGCCGAATCTTAAATACCCTTCACAGATGTATTTCTTCTTTCTTTCTTGCTAAAACAGAAAGTAGCTTTAATTAAAAAAATAATTAAAAGAAACAAAATGATGTTGTCAGTTACTTTTATATTTAAGGCAACGTTTAAATTTTTTGGTTAGGAAGCTAAATGTTTGGCTCTTCTTACTTCTAATACATCTGAACGTCTTTCAAAAATATTAAACATGTTTAATTTACAAACAAAAAGAAAAAATCCGTTTCATGTACCCCAAAAGGTTCTAATTGTCCAACCGTTGAATAGTCTTTTAGATTTTTTTGGTTTTCAATACCAATTTATTTTTTCCTGATGTATAAAGTAAGTATAATTCATCATAATAATCAAAAATAACAAATTATATGGTTACTCTTATGAATCAGAAAATGTCGATATTCCAAACCTGATATTGGATTTTTAATTATTTTAGTTCTTAATACCAATTTAACTCTTCCCGAAGTAAAAAAAATATTTCATTCACACACAACCAAAATAAGGAACTTATATGGCTACTTTTATGTACTAAAAAATTGTAATTTTTTTCCAACCCTGGGACCGAATTTTTAATACCAAATCAATTCTTCCTGAAGTACAAAATAGGTTTAATTCACTAAAAAAACAAAATTTGGAATTTATGTGGGTACTTTTATGTTCCAGAAATATTTCGATTTTCCAACTGTGGAAGCGAATTTTTATTTTTTTACGAATGCAATTCTTAGCGAATTTTTAAACTTTTTGGTCACTTTCATGTACCATAAAATATTTCATTTGGCCAACCCTGGAATCGAAATTTTGATTTTTTAATATTTTAATACCAATTTTGTTCTCCCTGAATTATAAAATAGTTTTAATTATCAAAAACAACAACGTCAATCGACTCTTTTGTTACTTTTATGCATGAAGAATATTTCAATGTTCAAACCGTGGAAACGAAGTTTTAATTTTTCTTGGTTTTTTTATCAATGCAACTCTTAATAATGAAGTTCATGCAACTCTTAATAATGAGGATTATTTAAGAAAAACTTAAAATTTGTAACCATATAGGTCACTTTTATGTACTACAAAATATTGCAGTTATCCAACTCTGGAATCGAAATTTTGATTTGCTTTAATATATGATACCAATTTTACAAAATAGTTTTAATTAGTAAAAAACCGGTTACTTCTATGTATAAAAAAAATTCAATTTCCCATCCCTGGGAGCGAAATTTTAATTTGTGTCTTCTTTTTTACCAATGCTAGTTTTAATTAATTATAAAGGAGTTTTATTTACAAAAATCTTAAAATTAGCAACCATTTTTGTCACTTTCATGTTCTACAATACATTGCATGTACCAAAAAACTTTCAATTTCCCAGCACTGGAATTGAAATTTTAATTTTTCTTGCATTTTAATCAATGCGACTCTTCATGAGGTATAAAGTAGTTTTATTAAAGAAAAATTTTAAACTTTGAATCATTTTAGTAACTTTTATGTATAAAAAGTTTCAATTTCCCACCGCTGGAAGCGAAATTTTAATTTTTAAAAATTTTTTATCAATCCAAATCTTCATGAAGTATAAAGTAATTCTATTTAAGAGAAACTCAAAATTTATAACAAATGAACCAAAAATAACTTTTATTTTCCCAACCCTGGGAGCGAAATTTTATTTTTTTATTTTATATCAGTGCAAGTCTTCTGGAGGCAGAAAGTAGGTTTATTTAAGAAAAATTTTAATTTTTGAACCATTTTGGACACTTTTGAAATTTTGATTTTTTTTTAGTCAATGCAAATCTTCATGACGTATAAAGAGGTTTTGTTAAAGAAAAACTAGAAATTTTTAAAAATTTTAGTTACTAGACGTACTACAAAATACGGAATGGGCCGACAAAAAAATTTTATTTCCCATCCCTGGAAAAATTTTCTAATTTTTTTAGTTTTAAATAGACCATTGAGGCTTCCCAAAGCACGAAGTAGGTTTAATTTACAAACATAAAAAAAATTAATTTTTGGTATAAATTTTGCGTCGAGAAATAGGTGTAAGCTTTCCAGCTCTGGAACCATACATCGGCTCTTTCTGAATTTCAATAGTACTCCATTTAAGTTCATTTCCAATCCAACGGTCCACGAACTAAGTTTTTAGCTCTTCTGAGGGCTTGAGAAAACCGATTTCATCTACAGACGGAGGACAGACGGACATCGCTTAATCGTCATCGCTATTCATAAGGACCCAGAATATATATTCCCATGTGAATATAGAAGAAATTACACACGGAATGACAAACCTATATATACCCTTTCACTTTTTTGTGAAGGGTATAACAAAAATTTCGCTTCCAGGGTTGGGAAAGTTAACGTTTTTTTGTATATGCAATATTTTGTAGTACATGTAATAACCAAAATAGTTACAAATTTTAAGTTTTTTTTTGAATAAAACCACTTTATACATCATAAGGCTTTGCATTAATTAAAAAAAATATTTAAATAAAATTTCTCTTCCAGGGTTGGCAAATTGAAATTTTTTATACATAAAAGTAATCAAAATGGTTCAAAGTTTAAAATTTTTCTTTCATAAAACTACTTTATACCTCATGAAGAGTCGCATTGATACAAATGAAAGAAAAATTGAAATATCAATTCCAGGGCTGGGAAATTGAAAGTTTTTTTAAGTACATGCAATATATTGTAGTACATGAAAGTGACCAAAATGGTTGCAAATTTTAAGTTTTTCTTAAATAAAACGACTTTATACCTAATGAAGACTAGCATTGGTAAAAAAAAATTCAAATTTCGTTTTCAGGGCTGGGAAATTGAACTTTTTTTATACATTAAAGTAACCAAAAAGGCAACTAACGTCGGTTTTTTACTAATTAAAACAATTTTTTAGTTCAGGAGAAACAAAAATGGTATTAAAATATTAAAAAAATCAAAATTTGTATTCCAGGGTTGGACAAATGAAATATTTTATGGTACATGAAAGTGAACAAAAAGTTGAAAAATGTTAATGTTTTGTCAAGTAAATTTAGTGAATTGGTCTTAAAAAATCTTTTTTATTCTTCGGGAAGATTATAAAAACAAAAAAAAATTAAAAATCCTATTTCAGGGTTGGAATCTCGACATTTTTTTATACATAAAAGTAACCATATAAATGTCTATTTTTGATTTGTATGATGAATTATCTTTATATATTAGGAGAAATAAATTGGTATTAAACACCAAAAAAATCTAAAAGGCTATTCTACGGCTGGAAAATTAGAACTTTTTGGGTTACGTGAAACGGATTTTAACTTTTTGTTTTTAAATTAAACATATTTAATATTTTTGAAGGTGTTTAGAGATATAAGAAAAAAGAAAAGCCAAACATTTACCTTCCTAGCTGAAAAATTTAAACGTTTTCTTATATATAAAAGTAACCAATAACATCGTTTTGGTTTTTTAATTAACACTACTTTGTGTTTTAGCAAGAAAGAAAGAAGAATTACATCAGTGAAGGGTATTTAAAATTAGCACTTTTACTTGTTTAATAATAGTCTGGTAACATTATTATCTAGTCCTTCTTCTTTGTTTTGGTTACATTGTTCAAGGAATATGCAACAAAAATCACAAATCTCTTTTACTAAGAAGTAAAGAGGACAAACATAATAAGGGTCTCAGCTTCGTCATGAATGCTTAAAAATTTTACTTTTATGGAATGTAGGCTTAGGTAAATTAATTTGTTAAATTTTTTACACTATTTTTGCATATAATAACGCCCACTAAAGGGGGCGGGGTTCCTTTTTTTATGAATCTAACTTTAGGGCGTTGGACCTTCCTTGACATAAAAATATATCATTTGCTTAACAAAATTACAAAAAACAAGTAAAAGTGCTATATTCGGCTGTGCCGAATCTTAAATACCCTTCACAGATGTATTTCTTCTTTCTTTCTTGCTAAAACAGAAATTAGCTTTAATTAAAAAAAATAATTAAAAAAAAACAAAATGATGTTGTCTGTTACTTTTATATTTAAGGCAACGTTTACATTTTTTGGTTAGGAAGCTAAATATTTGGCTCTTCTTACTTCTAATACCTCTGAACGTCATTCAAAAATATTAAACATGTTTAATTTACAAACAAAAAGAAAAAATCCGTTTCATGTACTCCAAAAGGTCTTAATTGTCCAACCGTAGAATAGTCTTTTAGATTTTTTTGGTATAAAGTAGGTATAATTTTGTATAATTGGATATAAAGTAGGTATAATTCATCATAAGAATCATAAATAACAAATTATATGGTTACTCTTATGAATCCGAAAATGTCGATATTCCAAACTTGATATTGGATTTTTATTTATTTTAGTTCTTAATACCAATTTAACTCTTTCCGAAGTATAAAAAAGATTTCATTCACACACAACCAAAATAAGGAACTTATATGGCTACTTTTATGTACTAAAATATTTCGATTTTCTAACCCTGGGACCGAATTTTTTAATACCAATTCAATTCTTCCTGAAGTAGAAAATAGGTTTAATTCACTAAAAAAACAAAATTTGGAATTTATGTGGGTACTTTTATGTTCCAGAAATATTTCGCTTTTCCAACTGTGGAAGCGAATTTTTATTTTTTTACCAATGCAATTCTTAGTGAATTTTTAAACTTTTTGGTCACTTTCATGTACCATAAAATATTTCATTTGTCCAACCCTGGAATCGAAATTTTGATTTTTTAATATTTTAATACTAATTTTGTTCTTCCTGAATTATAAAATAGTTTTAATTGGCAAAAACAACAACGTCAATTGACTCTTTTGATACTTTTATGCATGAAGAATATTTCAATTTCCAAACCGTGGAAACGAAATTTTAATTTTTCTTGGTTTTTTTATCAATGCAACTCTTAATAATGAAGTTCATGCAACTCTTAATAATGAGGAATATATAAGAAAAACTTAAATTTGTAACCATATTGGTCACTTTCATGTAATACAAAATATTGCAGTTATCCAACCCTGGAATCGAAATTTTGTTTTGTTTTAATATTTGATACCAATTTTAATAAATAGTTTTAATTAGTAAAACACCGACGATAGTTGGCTTTCTGGTTACTTCTATGTATAAAAAAATTTCAATTTCCCATCCCTGGGAGCGAAATTTTAATTTGTGTCTTCCTTTTTACCAATGCTAGTTTTCATTACTTATAAAGTAGTTTTATTTACAAAAATCTTAAAATTAGCAACCATTTTTGTCACTTTCATGTTCTAGAATACATTGCATGTACCAAAAAACTTTCAATTTCCCAGCACTGGAATTGAAATTTAATTTTTTTTTGCTATTTTATAAATGCGACTCTTCATGAGGTATAAAGTAGTTTTATTAAAGTAACCTTTTAAATTTTTAACCATTTTGGTAGCTTTTATGTATAAAAAGTTTCAATTTCCCACCCCTGGAAGCAAAATTTTATTTTTTAACATTTTTTTATCAATGCAAATCTTTATGAAGTATAAAGAAATATTATTTAAGAGAAACTCAAAATTTATAACAATTTTGGTTATTACATGTACTATAAAATATTGCATGAACCAAAAAAAACTTTTATTTTCCCAACCCTGGGAGAGAAATTTAATATTTTTATTTTTTATCATTGCAAGTTTTCTGGAGGTATAAAGTAGGTTTATTTAAGAAAAATTCAAATTTTTTAACCATTTTGGACAGCTTCATGTACTACAATATATTGCACTTGGGCAACCCTGGATTCGAAATTTTGATTTTTTTTTAGTCAATTCCAATCTTCATGACGTATAAAGAGGTTTTGTTAAAGAAAAACTAGAAATTTTTAAAAATTTTAGTTACTACACGTACTACAAAATACGGAATGGGCCGAAAAAAAAATTTATTTCCCATCCCTGGGAAAAATTTTAAATTTTTTTAGTTTTTATTAGACCATTGAGGCTTGCCAAAGCACGAAATAGGTTTAATTTACAAACATTAAAAAAAATTGATATTTGGTATAAATTTTGCGTCGAAAAATAGGTGTAAGCTTTCGAGCTCTGGAACCATACATCGGCTCTTTCTGAATTCCAATAGCACTCTATTTAAGTTCATTTCCAATCCAACGGTCCAAGAACGAAGTCTCTAGCTTTTTTGGGGGCTTGGGAAAACCGTAAAGACGGACGGACGGACAGACGGACGTCGCTCAATCGTCATCGCTATTCATAAGGACCCAGAATATATATACTTTATGGGGTCCCATGGGAATATCGAAGAAATTACACACGGAATGACAAACCTATATATACCCTTTCACTTTTTTGTGAAAAAAATTTCGCTTCCAGGGTTGAGAAAGTTAAAGTTTTTTCGTATATAGTCATATATAAGTACTCGTACCACCCCACTAAATATTACTTTGTAACACTATTAGGAGATGCACCCTAATGAATACATCTCATATTCCGTCTAAGAAATGTGTGTGAATTTGCAATGTCAACAAATTCACACAACAACCTTCAATTACAATTCTAGTAAAAATCCGCATTGCTATGCAGACTCGAGTCTAGTTTTAAGTAGGTTGAAAAACATAAAAACATTGAGATAATAAAGGTGTGTGCAGATGAAAAGATACAACGAAGACATCAACTTGTTTCATTTTCAAACACATAACTGGCGACGAGGAAAATCTAAAATACAGTGATCAAAATTTAAATTATACAGGGTATTTTTTTTAAAGGTATAGAACTTCGAATTGAAATAAAACACAAGAAAATCGATTTAATGTCCATCAATTTGGCTTTATTGGAAGGATAATTTTATGCCATTAATGTTTAAATATGATTTCGGGCATGTGGCCGCCACGGCTGGCTCGAATAAAGCCAATTCTACAGGTCCAATTTTCAACCACTTTTTCGAGCATATGGGGCCGTATGTTGGCAATAGCGCCACGAATGTTGGCTTCCAAGTCCCCTAACGTTTCTGGTTTGTTGGCGTAAACGAGCGACTTCACATATCCCCAAAGAAAATAATCCAATGGTGTCAAATCACACGATCTTGGTGGCCAATTGACAGGTCCATTCCGCGAAATTATGCGCTCATCGAATGTTTCCTTCAATAAATCGATTGTGACGTGCGCTGTGTGGCATGTAGCGCCGTCTTGTTGGAACCACAACTCATCCACATTCATGCCATCCAATTCGAGAACAAAATAGTCGGTTATCATGGCTCTATACCTGTCTCCATTAATGGTAACTGACTCTCCAGCATTATTTCGGAAGAAGTATGACCCAATGACTCCACCAGCCCATAGAGCACACCAAACAGTCAGTTTTTGTGGATGTAATAGCGTCTCAACGGTCTCATGTGGATTCTCTTCACTCCAAATGCGGCAATTTTGCTTGTTGACGTAGCTATTCAACCAAAAATGAGCCTCATCACTTGAGGTAAACTTCGCGAACTGAACCATTACTTTCGAAATAAATTTGCACGATTTGCAAGCGTTGTTCTTTTGTCAACCTGTTCATGATGAAATGGCAAACCAAACTAAATATTAATCACTTGACAGCTGACAAAATGGCCGCCAGTTAAAAAAGTGATGCCAACTTAAAGTTCTATACCTCAATAAAAAACACCCAATATATTAAACAAGGATAAAAAAATAAAAGGATACAAATAAATTTAAAATTATTAAAAATGTATGAATTTTTATTAGTCGAACTTTCTTATGTAAATTGTTAATTTTATCAACGGGCTTAAGTTCGAATCTGCAAGACTGCAAACCATTTTTTATTATTTTTATTAATAAATGAATTTGTTCAAATTCTAATTTTATTAATTTTATATTAAGATTGGAATATTAAGAATATTTTTTTTAAAATAATCATCAAACCAGCAGAACGGATCAGTATTGATTTCGAGGCCGGTACGCCATCTCATCAGCGTTCTTTGTTCAATTTTTTCCACTTTTGCAAGTGGTGCTAGTTAGTAGGAATATCAACGATTTAACCAATATTTTAACGAAAATTGAATATGAGAAGTTATCACATTCATATTTTTAAGTTATTACATTTTTGGTTAGTACGAAATTCCCCAACCCTGCCGATTAATATTCGTTAAAATATTGGTTAAATAGTTGATATTCCTACTAACTAGCACCACTTGCAAAAGTGGAAAAAATTGAACAAAGAACGCTGATGAGATCCGTTCTGCTGGTTTGATGATTATTTAAAAAAAAATATTCTTAATATTCCAATCTTAATATAAAATTAATAAAAATAGAATTTGAACAAATTCATTTATTAATAAATATAATAAAAAATGGTTTGCAGTTTTGCAGATTCGAACTTAAGCCCGTTGATAAAATTAACAATTTACATAAGAAAGTTCGACTAATAAAAAATTCATACATAATTTAAAACATTGCGGGGGCACGCGAGTCACATCCTGATACCCAAAATAATTATAATGGCTGGCAAAGTGTAGGGAAACCCTAAAGTTTTATTCCCACATTTTGCTAGACAGCAACGTAAGCATAAAATACTTACGTTGCTTACCTCAAGTTACACCTTTTATATTTTCCCACATTTTGCTAAACAGTAACGTAAGCATAAAAATACTGACGTTACTTAGTTTATATTAGATTTTAAATATTTTGTAAAATTAGTCTTAAGATCGGTTTAAATAAATTAAGTTGTCACTCTGAAGAGCTGACAACATAAAACAATAAAAATATTGTGTTTTATTCTTACTATAAAAAAGAATAATAAATAACACATTTAACTGGCGCAGTCGGTGAAAAACTTCGGATAAATATTAAATTAATTGAAATAAAAATAATTAATTTCAAGAATAAAAAAGAAAATTGTATAAAAGTGAATAAACAAAAATTATAAAGAGAACTTTAAAAGAAAATATACTAATGTGAGATAAGAAGCTTTTTTTTAAGAAAGAATAATTTTTTTTACACAACAATTTGTTAATTTATTAAAACTAAAAGCAACAAAGATCAACAAAACTAAAAATTGTTTGTTGGCAAATAAGAAGTGGAAAAATTCTATACAAAAAAAAAAAGAAGAAACTTAAAAATTTTAAGAAATTAAACAAAACAAATATTGGCAAAGTTACTGTAAAAAAGATGAGTAGATTTGATGCAAACAGGGATCTGCATCAAGCCGACGGGGCAATGCAGGAAAAGATCGCTGAATTAGAGGCGGTCCTGCGGTTGCAAGAACAAAAAATTTTACAACAACAACAGCAATTACAGCAAGAGCAGCAACAACGTGAACAGCTGCAACAGCAACAACAGCAATTACAGCAAGAGCAGCAACAACGTGAACAGCTACAACAACAACAGCAATTACATCAAGAACATCAAATGCAACAGCAGCAGCAAATACACCAACAGCAGCTTCATCAGCAGAATTATCTCCTAATGGAACCGAAAGACATAATTCAGCAGTTTCGACAAATTAGACCACTGAATAACAACCATAGCATCAATGGATTTATAAAATCCATAGAGATGTTAATAGGTCTTGGCGGAGCTAACACCGCATTAATTAAGTTTGGAATCCAGATAATAATAAACGAAAAAATCACTGCAGACTTCGCAACATATATAAGGCAACTTGGAGACATCTCATGGGATCAATTAAAAGCAAAGTTGAAGGCCCAAGCCAGACCGAAGGCATCGTATGCCGAGATTTTTAACAGGTGTCGATACATTAAAGTGAGTAATTTAAGAGAACTTTTTGATTGTTTCGAATTAGCAAAAAATGAAATAAGCGAAATTTATGAACTAGATGATAATAAATCTATGTTGTATAGCTCAGAAAATGTAGACAGGGACTTAGTGAATATCTTAATTGAAAAAATAGATGGACCACTCAGAGTTCATCTAGATGAAACTTTGACATTAAACGACATAGTAAACAAATATACTAAACTTAGATTGCTAGACGATAGTAGAGCTATTGACAGTAGGCATAAGGCAAATAAAAATTTCAGCAATAATTACTATAGGAACAAGACGAACGGACATCAAAATTTTAATCGAAACTACAACCGGCAAAAGTCCGAGTCAAACCCTAATAACAGTTGGAGAAATTCTGTGACAAACAGCTCTCAATATGAGCCAAGGAGTAGTTCTAAAAGAAATTATTTTCAAGAACAAAGCAGTGGAGACTTTGGAAGAAATCAACAGGAGCGATATCGTCAGAATAATAATGTAGGGAATTGGCAAAATAAGACTAATAGGTATAATGAGAGAGATAACTTTCAAAACAATCAAATAAACGAAAGGTGTTCGAACAGGACAAGGAATTCTCACATGAGTGTAGATAAGCAAACTACACATATGGACATAGGAAATGGAGAGGAAAAAGAAGTAAATTTTTTAATACAGCCTCCCCAATCCAATTACCGATAGTGATACTCACTATTGGGAAACAAAAAATACGATTTTTAATTGATACTGGCTCTTCAACCAGCATTATTAAACCTCATGTTTTAAAAGAAAATTTTCAAATAGAAGAATTAATGAAACCCGTGCAATACAGAACAATTAACGGTACAAACATAATTAAATTTAAAGTTGTAACTCCCTTCCCAAAGGAATTTTCTGCTCAAGGAACCTTAAGTTGGAAAATTATTAATTTCAGCAATAATAAATATGATGGTATAATCGGACAAAATTTTTTGGTACCCCTTAAGACAAGAATAAATAACGAACATGGTTATATAGAAATTTTAGGCAAAAAATTGTTTTTTGAGGAAATGTACTGTTCTTTCTTTGATGAGAATATAAGTGTATTGGAACCAGTTGCAAAAACAAATATCGTAGACAAACTTGATTTTTGTCACTTAAATGAAGAGGAAAGTAGAGCAATCAAAAATCTTCTTACTGAGTTTAAAGATTTATTTTATGTAGAAGGCGATAATCTTTCAGCCACAACCCAAATAGAACATCAAATCGTTACTACAATTGACAAACCACTTTATTCAAAAATATACAGATACCCCCAAATTCATGAAGACGAAATAAACAAACAAATAAAAGATATGTTAAAGCAAAACATTATTCGTGAGAGCAATTCTGCATACAATAGTCCTTTATGAATTGTGCCCAAAAAAGCCGATAATTCTGGAGAGAAAAAATGGCGATTAGTAATAGACTATCGCAAACTAAATGAATTTACAGTAGAAGACAGGTACCCTATACCTAACCTTAACAGTATTTTAGATAAATTAGGCAGAGCCCAATATTTTTCGACTGTGGATCTGGCAAAAGGTTTCCATCAAATACTCCTTAAGGAGGAAGATCGAAAGAAAACGGCATTCTCTACACCCTTTGGGCATTACGAATTTATTCGAATGCCTTTTGGTCTTCGTAACGCACCATCAACCTTTCAGAGATTGATGAACTCTGTGCTAAGAAATTTCATAAACAAGACATGTGTGGTGTATATGGATGACATTTTAATATTCAGTTCATCTCTGGTGGAACATATCGATAATATAAAGGATATATTTAGAACCTTAAGGAAGGCTAAGCTAAAGATACAAATTAACAAGTGTGACTTTCTCAAGAAAGAAACACAGTTTTTGGGTCACATATTAACAACTAATGGTATAAAACCAGATCCTAACAAAATTTCAATAATACAAAATTTGAAACTACCGAGTACTGAAAAACAGATTAAGGCCTTTTTAGGAATGACCGGTTTCTATAGAAAATTTATTAACAACTATGCCAAAATTGCATACCCAATGACCAAGTTTTTGCAGAAAAACACAAAAATTAATATGAATGACCCTAGCTATATAGTGGCTTTTGAAAAACTTAAGGAGCTTATAACGAGTTCACCCATACTGAGATACCCAAATTTTTCAAAACGTTTCAAAATCGTCACTGATGCAAGCAATAACGCAATTGGAGCTGTCTTAACTCAAGATGGTCACCCAGTAGCATATGCTTCGCGAACGTTGAACAAACACGAAACAAACTATGCAACAATTGATAAAGAATTGTTGGCAATAGTTTGGGGTGTTAAATATTTTAGGCCATACATTTATGGGAAAGAATTCGACCTAGAAAGCGACCATCAACCACTGAAGTGGCTCATAAATAAATATGCATTCAAAGATATAAGCCCTAGGCTACAAAGATACCTGATTGACTTAGGCGAATATAATTTTAAGATAGAATATATAAAAGGGAAGTGCAACTATATAGCAGATTTCCTAAGTAGAATCAATGTCGAAAGAAACGAGATAAATACATCAGAGGAGTTGATGGACTGCGGTGAAACAAGCAATATTGGAGATTCTTTAGATGTTGAGACTGCACACTCTCAAGAGGAGGATCTCCACGATGGTATTCCAATATTGGATACGGTAGTAAATCGTTTTAAAACTCAAATTATTGTAGTGGATATTAAAGAGAAAGACATTGAAACGGTTTTTGGCAATAAAAGAATTTATATAGACAGACACGACATCGCAAATAATAACATATCCAATATTTTAAGGAGGGAGGTTGCTAAAGGAAAAATAGGGATATTTTCCAAATTAAATGATCACGAATATTACAAGGTTCAACTGAAGTTGGTAGCGGAATTTCCAGACAGAAACAACTTTAAATTAGTCAAGTGTTCTTATTTAGCTAGAGATATTGAGGATGATAATGAACTCAATAAACAGATATCGTTGTTCCATAAATACGAAAGTGGACACTCAGGTATTATAGCTACCTACGAGAGTATCAAGCATAGGATATATAATCCACATTTGAAATTGTCGATACATAAAATAATAAATAACTGTCACATTTGTTCGTCAGCTAAATATGACAGAAACCCAATAAAAAATAAGTTCAAAATAACTGAAACCCCTTCCACCACAAATGAAATAATTCACGTCGATACTTACGTAAACAGTAAACACTCATTCATAATTTTTATCGACAAATTCTCAAAACACGTAATTTCATTCCATTTGCTCGACAGAAATAGTCAAACTTTGGTTAGGAAAATTAGAGCATTTTTAGCCATTAAAGGCAATGTTACTAAATTTGTGCTAGACAATGAATTCAATAACGTCAATGTAAGGAGCTACCTTGATCAAGAGGGAATTCAATATCATTTTACGAAACCGAATAGCCATACCGGCAATTCGGATATTGAAAGATTCAACAATACAGTCACAGAAAAAGTCAGAGCCCTTAATTTGGAAGAAAAACTTCCAATAAATACTCAAATCCTTAAGGCAATAAAATTCTACAATAGTACTTACCATAGCGCAATAAAATGCAGTCCCTTAGATGTACAAAATAAATTGATTGATCATACCATTATAAAAGAAAGATTAAAAGATGCTAAAACTAAAATAATCCAAAAAAGAAATAAATCTCGCGAAAACTACATAGAAAACAGAGAAGAAGGCTTTATAAAGAATTATAAAAGCCTAAGGCACAAAGAATAACCAAAGTTTATTAAGAAAGGGTTGCAAAATGTGCATGAATCCAACGTTAAAAGGCCTTTAAAATATGAAGTTGACGGTATAGACAAAACGAATCCTAATAATGGTGAAGACGATATTGACTTTGAGCATTTGTTTGAACGTTTTAATAACCTCAAAAGGCGTTTTAGAAACGAACAGGTCCCAAAACAATAAAAAAAAAACTTTAGAAAACGCTCTTATCGTCAATATTAAAAATCTTTTAAATTTGCAGATCCTGATAGTAATGGTAATGATGATTCTAGCAACTGGGACACAGGGAACACTACAGATTAATCCAATCACTGAGGAGGCAGGTTATGCACAAATTAAGGTAGGGAAAGTTGAGGTGATAAACCAAACGATTACAGTCTTGCACTTAGTTGATACCAAGGAATTATATCAGATTTTAAATCAGGTCGAGAATAATATAAAAAATGTATACCTTGATAACATGAAAATGATCGAAACGGAAATAAAAATTATAAAATCTAAATTGAAATCAATCACTCCGATGGAACTAAGGAGAAAAAGGGGACTGTTTAACTTCGTTGGTCATGCTTATAAGTGGCTGGCTGGAGTTATGGATGATGATGATCGTCAAGAGATCCTTGAGCATCTTAGTGTAATAGATGAGAACAATCATAATACAATAGGTGCAGTTAATAAGCAAATTTATATAAACACACAGTTTAACGAATCGGTCCAAATTTTAAAATCAGCTGTAGAAGAGGACAGAACAAATATTAGAAATGCTTTCACTAGTTTTAATAATAGACAGAGCGAAATATTTCAAAGTCTTCTATATACAGACCAAATGTTCAAACTCAATTACCTCAAAGGAAAAATCGAACATATTCAGGACAACATTGCTTCTGCTAAGAATCACATTTTTCATCCAAGTATCTTAACATCAGAAGAAATTGATAAATTCGAAATTGACTTATTTAAATTAAAATCCATGAAAGCTGACGTTTTAAACTACAAAGACGGAATTCTGATTATTGCAATAAAAATTCCAATTGACTACATTCAAACTGACCTAAAACTGATTACACCTTTACCAAATAAACATTGTATGGAAATTAATGAGCCAAATAGCTATGTTATTGAAATTGAACACCATGTTTTTACTTATGAGGAGAATGTTTATCTCAAAAATTTAAAGCATAGTAAACACTGCACTTTGTTGAACAACTGTAATTTTAAGTATAATAATGCAACCGAAATTGAAACGTTTGAAGACGATATGATTTTGATAAAAAATGCCAACGACTTAGAAATTATACAGGACTGTGATGATCGAAAGCTGAGAATTAATAAAAATTATTTGCTTTTCTTTTATGATTGCGAACTGAAAATTAACAGCCAAATCTTCAAAAATAATAGAATAGCTTTTCAGGACAGATATTTTTACCCGAATAACAACTTTTCAATTTCTAATATAACACCAATTAATTTTAAGCAAATAGAACTAAGAAACTTTGAGAATGTAAAAGAAATAGAGGAATTGAAAATCCACAAAAATATTTCCTATGGAATAAACATAGTATTTGTGCTTGTAATCGTAATTATATTAATTGTAATAATAAAAAGTAGAAAGAATGTTATAGTAAACAAAATTAAAATTAGAAACAAGCCAGAAACGGAAGATTTTGAACCAAAAAGAATAAAGGAAAAGTATGGCTTATCATAAGATTACAAAAATTTATACTTACATATGTACATACTAAAACTCAGGAGTGTTTTAGACTAAGGGTGGAGGAGTCACATCCTGATACCCAAAATAATTATAATGGCTGGCAAAGTGTAGGGAAACCCTAAAGTTTTATTCCCACATTTTGCTAGACAGCAACGTAAGCATAAAATACTTACGTTGCTTACCTCAAGTTACACCTTTTATATTTTCCCACATTTTGCTAAACAGTAACGTAAGCATAAAAATACTGACGTTACTTAGTTTATATTAGATTTTAAACATTTTGTAAAATTAGTCTTAAGATCGGTTTAAATAAATTAAGTTGTCACTCTGAAGAGCTGACAACATAAAACAATAAAAATATTGTGTTTTATTCTTACTATAAAAAAGAATAATAAATAACACATTTAACTCGCGCACTTGTTCATTGTAAATTGACAACTAAATTCAATTACTTGAACATAAATAACAAAGAAGCTTTAGTTATCAGCAGCCGATGGCTCTGGAAAAAGCGAAAGAAATACATGGAATATTGGGAATATTAATCGTCAGGGTTGGGGAATTTCGCACTAACCAAAAATGTAATAACCTAAAAATATGAATGTGATAACTTCTCATATTCAATTTTCGTTAAAATATTGGTTAAATAGTTGATATTCCTACTAACTAGCACCAATTGCAAAAGTGGAAAAAATTGAACAAAGAACGCTGATGAGATGGCGTAGCGGCCTCGAAATCAGTACTGATCCGTTCTGCTGGTTTGATGATTATTGAAAAAAAAATATTCTTAATATTCCAATCTTAATATAAAATTAATAAAAATAGAATTTGAACAAATTCATTTATTAATAAAAATAATAAAAAATGGTTTGCAGTCTTGCAGATTCGAACTTAAGCCCATTGATAAAATTAACAATTTACATAAGAAAGTTCGACTAATAAAAAATTCATACATAATTTAAAACTTTGCGGGGGCACGCGCACTTGTTCGTTGTAAATTGACAACTAAATTCAATTACTTGAACATAAATAACAAAGAAGCTTTAGTTATCAGCAGCCGATGGCTCTGGAAAAAGCGAAAGAGATACATGGAATATTGGGAATATTAATCGTCAGGGTTGGGGAATTTCGTACTATCCAAAAATGTAATAACTTAAAAATATGAATGTGATAACTTCTCATATTCAATTTTGTTAAAATATTGGTTAAATCGTTGATATTCCTACTAACTAGCACCACTTGCAAAAGTGGAAAAAATTTAACAAAGAACGCTGATGAGATGGCGTAGCGGCCTCGAAATCAATACTGATCCGTTCTGCTGGTTTGATGATTATTTAAAAAAAAATATTCTTTATATTCCAATCTTAATATAAAATTAATAAAAATAGAATTTGAACAAATTCATTTATTAATAAAAATGGTTTGCAGTCTTGCAGATTCGAACTTAAGCCCGTTGATAAAATTAACAATTTACATAAGAAAGTTCGACGAATAAAAAATTCATACATAATTTAAAACTTTGCGGGGGCACGCGCACTTGTTCATTGTAAATTGACAACTAAATTCAATTACTTGAACATAAATAACAAAGAAGCTTTAGTTATCAGCAGCCGATGGCTCTGGAAAAAGTGAAAGAGTACATGGAATATTGGGAATATAAATCGTCAGGGTTGGGGAATTTCGTACTAACCAAAAATGTAATAACTTAAAAATATGAATGTGATAACTTCTCATATTCAATTTTTGTTAAAATATTGGATAAATCGTTGATATTCCTACTAACTAGCACCACTTGCAAAAGTGGAAAAAATTGAACAAAGAACGCTGATGAGATGGCGTAGCGGCCTCGAAATCAATACTGATCCGTTCTGCTGGTTTGATGATTATTTAAAAAAAATATTCTTAATATTCCAATCTTAATATAAAATTAATAAAAATAGAATTTGAACAAATTCATTTATTAATAAAAATAATAAAAAATGGTTTGCAGTTTTGCAGATTCGAACTTAATCCCGTTGATAAAATTAACAATTTACATAAGAAAGTTCGACTAATAAAAAATTCATACATAATTTAAAACATTGCGGGGGCACGCGCACTTGTTCATTGTAAATTGACAACTAAATTCAATTACTTGAACATAAATAACAAAGAAGCTTTAGTTATCAGCAGCCGATGGCTCTGGAAAAAGCGAAAGAGATACATGGAATATTGGGAATATTAATCGTCAGGGTTGGGGAATTTCGCACTAACCAAAAATGTAATAACCTAAAAATATGAATGTGATAACTTCTTATATTCAATTTTCGTTAAAATATTGGTTAAATAGTTGATATTCCTACTAACTAGCACCACTTGTAAAAGTGGAAAAAATTTAACAAAGAACGCTGATGAGATGGCGTGGCGGCATCGAAATCAGTACTGATCCGTTCTGCTGGTTTGATGATTATTGAAAAAAAAATATTCTTAATATTCCAATCTTAATATAAAATTAATAAAAATAGAATTTGAACAAATTCATTTATTAATAAAAATAATAAAAAATGGTTTGCAGTCTTGCAGATTCGAACTTAAGCCCGTTGATAAAATTAACAATTTACATAAGAAAGTTCGACTAATAAAAATTCATACATAATTTAAAACATTGCGGGGGCACGCGCACTTGTTCGTTGTAAATTGACAACTAAATTCAATTACTTGAACATAAACAACAAAGAAGCTTTAGTTATCAGCAGCCGATGGCTCTGGAAAAAGCGAAAGAGATACATGGAATATTGGGAATATTAATCGTCAGGGTTGGGGAATTTCGTACTAACCAAAAATGTAATAACTTAAAAATATGAATGTGATAACTTCTCATATTCAATTTTGTTAAAATATTGGTTAAATCGTTGATATTCCTACTAACTAGCACCACTTGTAAAAGTGGAAAAAATTTAACAAAGAACGCTGATGAGATGGCGTGGCGGCATCGAAATCAGTACTGATCCGTTCTGCTGGTTTGATGATTATTGAAAAAAAAATACTCTTAATATTCCAATCTTAATATAAAATTAATAAAAATAGAATTTGAACAACTTTATTTATTAATAAAAATAATAAAAAATGGTTTGCAGTCTTGCAGATTCGAACTTAAGCCCGTTGATAAAATTAACAATTTACATAAGAAAGTTCGACTAATAAAAATTCATACATAATTTAAAACATTGCGGGGGCACGCGCACTTGTTCATTGTAAATTGACAACTAAATTCAATTACTTGAACATAAATAACAAAGAAGCTTTAGTTATCAGCAGCCGATGGCTCTGAAAAAAGCGAAAGAGATACATGGAATATTGGGAATATTAATCGTCAGGGTTGGGGAATTTCGTACTAACCAAAAATGTAATAACTTAAAAATATGAATGTGATAACTTCTCATATTCAATTTTCGTTAAAATATTGGTTAAATCGTTGATATTCCTACTAACTAGCACCACTTGCAAAAGTGGAAAAAATTGAACAAAGAACGCTGATGAGATGGCGTAGCGGCCTCGAAATCAATACTGATCCGTTCTGCTGGTTTGTTGATTATTGAAAAAAAAATATTCTTAATATTCCAATCTTAATATAAAATTAATAAAAATAGAATTTGAACAAATTCATTTATTAATAAAAATAATAAAAAATGGTTTGCAGTCCTGCAGATTCGAACTTAAGCCCGTTGATAAAATTAACAATTTACATAAGAAAGTTCGACTAATAAAAATTCATACATAATTTAAAACATTGCGGGGGCACGCGCACTTGTTCGTTGTAAATTGACAACTAAATTCAATTACTTGAACATAAATAACAAATAAGCTTTAGTTATCAGCAGCCGATGGCTCTGGAAAAAGCGAAAGAGATACTTGGAATATTGGGAATATTAATCGTCAGGGTTGGGGAATTTCGTACTAACCAAAAATGTAATAACTTAAAAATATGAATGTGATAACTTCTCATATTCAATTTTGTTAAAATATTGGTTAAATAGTTGATATTCCTACTAACTAGCACCACTTGCAAAAGTGGAAAAAACTGAACAAAGAACGCTGATGAGATGGCGTAGCGGCCTCGAAATCAGTACTGATCCGTTCTGCTGGTTTGATGATTATTGAAAAAAAAATGCTCTTAATATTCCAATCTTAATATAAAATTAATAAAAATAGAATTTGAACAAATTCATTTGTTAACAAAAATAATAAAAAATGGTTTGCAGTCTTGCAGATTCGAACTTAAGCCCGTTGATAAAATTAACAATTTACATAAGAAAGTTCGACTAATAAAAATTAATACATAATTTAAAACATTGCGGGGGCACGCGCACTTGTTCATTGTAAATTGACAACTAAATTCAATTACTTGAACATAAATAACAAAGAAGCTTTAGTTATCAGCAGCCGATGGCTCTGGAAAAAGCGAAAGAGATACATGGAATATTGGGAATATTAATCGCCAGGGTTGGGGATTTTCGTACTAACCAAAAATGTAATAACTTAAAAATATGAATGTGATAACTTCTCATATTCAATTTTCGTTAAAATATTGGTTAAATAGTGATATTCCTACTAACTAGCACCACTTGCAAAAGTGGAAAAAATTGAACAAAGAACGCTGATGAGATGGCGTAGCGGCCTCGAAATCAGTACTGATCCGTTCTGCTGGTTTGATGATTATTGAAAAAAAAATATTCTTAATATTCCAATCTTAATATAAAATTAATAAAAATAGAATTTGAACAAATTCATTTATTAATAAAAAATGGTTTGCAGTCTTGCAGATTCGAACTTAAGCCCATTGATAAAATTAACAATTATTAAAAATATTTAAATTAATTTACAAAATATTTAAATTACAAAAAAATGTGACAAAAAATATGTTCTTATAAATTGCATAAAAATCTGAAACTTTTGTTGAAAAATAAAACAAAAGAATTGAAAAAAAACAATAAATTGAAAAAGCACCCTAATTGACAAAAAAAGGGAAAGGAATTCTGTTATTTACACAAAAAAGGAAGACACAACAAAAAACTATAAAAAGACAAAACTTAAAAGCAAACGGAAAAAATAAATCTGTTCTTACAGTGAACTCTTAATAATGCGAACAATATAATGAACTATAAAAAAAATTAGAACACACTTCCAGTACAACGGATCATTAAATAAAACGAAAACAAAAGGACTTTTCCCTAATAAAAAAATTATTAATTATAACTAAAATTAAAACAATTATCCAAACTTATGAAATAACAAAAGCAAGAAGTGAGTCACAACAGTAACAACAATTTTAACAACAGCGTCAACAATCACAACAGCATCCACAACCAAAAGGAAAAATACCAACACGAAACGTAGCCGCAAGTGTAAATTCGTGCATTGTTGCCCGGTGAATTGGCACACAGTCAGTGAAGGAAGAAAAGCCGTAACCAAATAAACTAGCTTCAGATATCCAGATGGTTTAAATCAATTAGAAGCTCTTGCAGACAGAAGAATATTTTTTTGTTTAAATTTAACTAAGAAGTAAGCAAATAGAGTTAAAGTCAATAAAATTAATTAAAAATCTCATGTACGGATTTGTATTTTATATTGAATTATAAAGTAAGATAAAGTTAATAGTGCTATTTTAAACGGTCCAATATAAATTTCTGAAAAACGTACAGATTCGGACAGTCTTTGTAGTGTAGCGAAGTTTAATAAAAAAAAAATGGAAATCAATGTAATACATCAATTTAATCTCGTTTTAAGTTGCATCAGGGAAATTCCGACTTTCGACGGTACCGATCCCTGTCAATTACCTATCTTTCTGGCGCAGGTAGAAGCCCTGTTGCCATCAATAGAAGTTTTCCAAGAGAATAATAAAAGTATACTTCTAGGATACCTAAAAAACAAATGTACAGGCTCCACAAGGGAAGCACTGCATCGACAAGGAACAGTTAATACTTGGGCGGAATTAAAAAGCGTACTGTTAAATAATTTCGGGGAAAAACATACAAGTAGTGAATTAATGGACAGATTGAAAACATGGAGGATGGACTCCACGATTGAAAAATACCACCACGCCATTAACAAAATCACAAACCAGCTCCACAATAGACGTTTAACCCATCCGGAAGAAGGATTTACTACAAGAGAAATAAATAGGATCTCATTGCAGGTATTTAAGGACCATTTACCAGAACCGACGAAGACTATAATATTTGCGCCAGACCCGAAAACATTGCAGGCAGCGTACCAAATTATTCTCGAAGCTAGGCACCAGAATTACACTGCAACTGGTGATAAACAGAAATCGAACACACAGTTCAGGACAAGTTATGGGAATAATAACCCAAATCAAAGTAGAGGTAATAGTACCTGGAATAGAAATTACAGGGAAATAACGTTACTTCCTATAACAATAGGCAGTATAATAACGGAAATTTTGAAAATAGCAATCAATCTGGAAATTTTCATAGGTATAACAATAATCAATCTAGACATTTTTATAATCAATCGGGAAATCTTCGCAGGTATAATAATGAGCAATCTGGAAGTTACAATAATAATCAATCGGGGAATTTTCGCAGATATAACAATATTCAATCTGGAAATTTTTATAATAATAACCAGTCAGGAAATTTTCGTAGGCACGAGAATGAACAATCTGGAAGATATAATATGAGAAACGACACTAGGTCAGGACAGAATAGCAATACTAACAGGACTGAAGGTGTAGTTCCAATGGAAATTGGCTCTTCTAATATAAATTTTTCAACAGAGGCCCTAAGCAACTTCCCTATATATAAATACAAACCCCAATTAGAAAACTATATTTTATTATTGACAGCGGACCGGAATTTAGTATTGTAAATAAAGGAGTATGTTAACCGAAATGGAAGACAAAAGTTAATCTATATGCTAAAGCTTTAGGAAAAATATTTTTAATGGAATACCTTTGTAGATTCCCACTTTTTAAGGAATTTGAAACTGAAAACTTTTATTGCGAATTTTTGGAATGTAAATTGGATAATGGTTATGATGGGTTAATAGGTAACAATATCTTACAAAAATTATGCACTATAATTGATTACCCAAATCGGCGGTTGATCACTAGGAACGCGACATTGCCGTTATACATGGGTAACTACGAAGAATTATATTATAACATTTCATACAAAGAAAATTTTATTGACGTAGGAAACAACGAAATAGCTAGGGACAACTTTCTTACCTTTATTGGAACTAGTCACTTGAATGAGCAAGAGATAGCTAAATTAAGACCAACCTTGCTAAAATACAAGGAAGTATTTTACCAATCAAAAGAAAAGCTACCATTTACGAATGACATTAAACATAGAATTAATACTAAACACGATATTCCAATATATTCTAAAATGTACCGTAACCCAGAAGTTCATAGAGCAGAGGTTGATCGACAAATCCAAGAAATGCTTAAAGATGGTATTATCAGGGAATCAAATAGTCCATACAATAGCCCGATTTGTGTCGTACCCAAAAAGATAGGTTCTGACAATGTACAGAAATGGAGAATAGTCATTGACTATAGAAAACTAAACGACATCACAATAGAAGATCGTTTTCCTATACCTAATATAGAAGACATTTTTGACAAACTGGGAAATTGTCAATATTTCTCAACAATCGATTTGGCAAAGGGTTTCCACCAGATTGAAATGCTTCCTAATGACATCCATAAAACAGCCTTTTCGACCGCCAGTGGTCATTACGAGTTTTTGAGAATGCCGTTTGGACTTCGGAATGCACCCGCCGCATTTCAACGTCTCATTAATGGTATACTAAGAGAATTTATTGGGAAAATATGCCTAGTCTATTTAGATGACATTTTGGTCTTTTCTACGAGTATAGAAGAACATATGGAATCGTTAGAAAAGGTCCTAAAGTGTTTAAAGAATGCTAACCTTAGAATTCAACCGGATAAGTGTAAATTCTTATCCAGGGAAACAGAGTTCTTAGGTCACATAATTACCCCAGATGGAATTAAAGCTAATCCAAAAAAAAAATCGAAGCCATTAACGACATTCAACTACCTAAATCACAAAAGCAGATGAAATCATTTCTGGGAATAACTGGGTACTATAGGAGATTTATCAAAGACTATTCTAAAATAGCTCATCAAATTCGAAACCAAATTCGAAATTACAACGGTGGAAGATAAAATTAAATGAGTTTGACTTTATAGTAGGGTAAATAAAAGGCAAATAAAATATAGTAGCAGACAGTTTAAGCAGAATGATATATGACTTTAACAGAAATACGACGCCGAGCGAAACGGTTTCGGAGTCAACAATTTTTATTAACCTTAATGAATTGTTTGACTCTGATGAGGCCAACGATAGTAATGATATAGAAACGATTCACAGTGCAGATACTGATGATACAAATTTTATATCAATTACGGAAAAACCCCTTAATTTGTTTAAAAATCAGATCATTCTAGATTACGAAACTAGGGAATCTAGGAAATTAAAAATAATTCATAAAAACAAAATAAGAAAATTGATAATGGTAACAAAAGAAACCGACATAAAGAATACAATGCGAGAGTGTCTCCCAGAAAAGGGACTTGTTGTAATTTTTTGTGCGATTGGCAGACTTTTTTTGAAATTTCAAGATTATTATAGAATGTATTTTGCAAATAACAGGAATCTAAGAATTTTAAGGTCCAAATCATGGTTAGAAGACATTACGGACAAGGAAATTATACTTAAAAGGATTGAAACTGAACACCTTAAGAACAATCATCGCGGAATAAATGAAGTATTCAATAATTTAAAGAAAACATGCTATTACCCCAATTTGCAAAAGAAAATTCAAAAATACATCAACAATTGTGAAATATGCAACACAGCAAAATTTGACAGGCACCCTATTAAACATGCGTTTAATGTGACAGACAGCCCTGAAAAACAAAACGGTATAGTGCACATAGACTTGTGGTATCCCCAAAGAAACGAAATTTACCTTACAAGCATAGACAAACTTACAAAATATGCTACAGCTGAAAAATTAAAAGACAGAACTTGGATCTCTGTTATAGATGGATTGAATAAACGATTTCAATACCTGGGTAAACCAAGCCTAATCGTGATGGACAATGAATTTGACACACTAAATATTAAACAATTTCTTAGAGAGAACGGAATAGATTTTCACTTGACCACTGCGTACCTAAAAACTGGGAACTCGGACGTTGAGAGACAACACTCGACACTCAATGAGCACATACGCCTTTTCAATGCAGATCCAAATAACGAAAACAATCTGGAAGAAAAAGTTCACAAGGCAATAATAGCATATAATAGCACAATTCATACTACCACAAAAACAAAAGCGATACACTTCAGTACTAATCTAATAGCTCGCGAAGATTTAAAATAGTTTTCAGAACAACTTCATCCAGAAAAAATAGCGAGAATTAACGCAATAAACAAAAATCAGGGAAACGAAAGTAACCTCAATTTCAGAAACAAATATGTAAAAAAGGCACAACCTAGGTATAAAAAAGTAAATAATTATAGGGTAGAAAGTAATTACTTAGTATCTGATAATAATAAATTTAAGAGAATGTATAAAACACAGGTTAAACGTAAATACCAATTTCAGGAAAACCATAATGAAAATTAATACACATTTCGACGAGGAAATTCAAACAATTAGAAAAGCAGTAGAAAGCGATAGAGACAAAATAAATCAAACATTTGAAGAAGTGAAAAAACGGAACAATGAAATAGTGAGGAGACTTTTGTACATGGACCAGATACTTAAATTAAAAAGTCTAGAGAGTAAAATTACTCAAATTCAGGCAAATATAGCATCAGCTAGACATAACATTATTCAGCCCGACATAATAACACCGGAAGAAATAGAAAACTTTAATATCGACTATTTCAGGCTTAAACTTATTAAAATGGGCGTAATGAACTACATTAATAACTCACTGATTATTGCGATAAAAATTCCAACTGATTTTCTTGTAACAGATTTAAAGTTAATCACCCCCTTACCAAATGACAGATATCTAGAAATTGACGAGAATAGTAAATTGATAGTTACTATTAAAAATACACTTACGAAGGAAACGCACATCTAAATGAAGTAAAAGTAAGCAAAAATTGTATTATAAAAAACCGCTGTAAATTAAGATATAATAATATAACTAGTGTCGAAATTATCGACGACGATTTACTTTTAGTTAAAAATGCTAACAGTACAGTGATAACACAGAATTGTGATAACAGGAATATCGTTATAAATAAAAATCATTTAATAAATTTTTATAATTGTGAATTGAAAATATTAAACATAACTTATAAAAATAAAAAGATTACTGTAGACGAAAAATTTATCTTTCCAAATAATGATTTTACAACAATAGTTTTTGAAGAAGAAGTAAATTTTGAGAAAATCAAATTAAATCAATTTGAGAATATTAAAAAGATCGAAGAATTAGTGTATCATAAGAATGTGTCCTATGGTATAAACATAATGTTAGTCGTGTTAATATTAAGTCTAATTGTATTATTTTTGGTTTACAAAAGTTACTGTAAAAGAAATAAAAATGCAAATATAAATATCGAATTAAATACTACCGAACCTAAACCCGGTAGAGCTACATATATGGATCAAATAAATTGAGTATTGAATATTTAATGTTTAAGTATTTTTTAATTTAAAAAATAAATCATTGTAATTGAAGAAAATATGCATTTCAGCAGGGACTGCTGGAACTAAGGGTGGAGGAGTCATATATAAGTACTCGTACCACCCTACTAAATATTACTTTGTAACACTATTATGAGATGCACCCTAATGAACACATCTAATATTCCGTCTAAGAAATGTGTGTGAATTTGCAATGTCAACAAATTCACACAACAACCTTCAATTACAATTCTAGTAAAAATCCGCACTGCTATGCAGACTCGAGTCCAGTTTTAAGTAGGTTGAAAAACATAAAAACATTGAGATAATAAAGGTGTGTGCAGGTGAAAAGATGCAATGAGGATATCAACTTGTTTCATTTTCAAACACATAACCATATGCAATATTTTGTAGTACATGCAGTAACCAAAATAGTTACAAATTTTAAGTTTTTCTTAAATAAAACCACCTTATACCTCATAAGGATTTGCATTGATAAAAAACATTTTTAATTAAAATTTCGCTTCTAGGGTTGGCAAATTGAAATTTTTTATACATAAAAGTAATCAAAATGGTTCAAAGTTTAAAATTGTTCTTTAATAAAACTACTTTATACCTCATGAAGAGTCGCATTGATAAAAATTCAAGAAAAATTAAAATTTCAATTCCAGAGCTGGGAAATTGAAAGTTTTTTTAAGTACATGCCATATATTGTAGTACATAAAAGTGACCAAAATGGTTGCACATTTGAAGTTTTTCTTAAATGAAACGACTTTATACCTAATGAAGAGTAGCATTGGCAAAAAAAATTAAAATTTCGCTTCCATGGCTGGGAAATTGAAATTTTTTTATACTTTAAAGTAACCAAAAACGGCAACTAACGTCGGTTTTTTACTAATTAAAACTATTTTTTAGTTCAGGAAAAACAAAAATGGTATTAAAATATTAAAAAAAAATCTAAATTTTGATTCCAGGGTTGGACAAATGAAATATGTTATGGTACATGAAAGTGAACAAAAAGTTTAAAAATTTTAGTGTTTTGTCAAGTAAATTTAGGAATTGGTCTTAAAAAAAACTTTTTTATACTTCGGGAAGAGTATAAAAACAAACAAAAATTAAAATCCTATTTCAGGGTTGGAATATCGACATTTTTTATACATAAAAGTAACCATATAAATTTCTACTTTTGATTTGTATGATGAATTATCTTTATATACTAGGAAGAAATAAATTGGTATTAAACACAAAAAAAAATCTAAAAGGCTATTCTACGGTTGGGAAATTAGAACTTTTTGGGTTACGTGAAACGGATTTTTACTTTTGTTTTTAAATTAAACATATTTAATATTTTTGAAAGACGTTTAGAGATATTAGAAATAAGAAAAGCCAAACATTTACCTTCCCAGCTGAAAAATTTAAACGTTTTCTTAAATATAAAAGTAACCGATAACATCGTTTTGGTTTTTTAATTAATACTAGCTACTTTGTGTTTTAGGAAGAAAGAAAGAAGAATTACATCTGTGAATGGTATTTAAAATTAGCACTTTTACTTGTTTAATAATAGTGTGGTAACATTATTATCTAGTTCTTCTTTTTTGTTTTTGTTACATTGTTCAAGGAATATGCAATAAAAATCACAAATCTGTTTTACTAAGAAGTAAAGAGGACAAACATAACAAGTGTTTTGTTGTAAGATTTCTCATAATCATACATATGTATGTATGTACACACAAATATACATATGCACAAGTTTTGTTAATATTCTTGATTTACTTTATATTCCGTTGGTACATCCAACTGGTTTGAGGTTTTGTACAAATCTGTTCTTTATTATTTCATAATTTTATAGTTAAGCTTAAATCAATCATATTCTAAATATAAACAAATACTTAAATGTAAACAAACGAATTATGCATGTGTTTCAGCTCTTTGTTCTGAGATTCATTTTATGCTGAATCCAAGAAAACGGTATGGTTACATTTTTAAAGCATCAATATTTCTTTTAGCGGACTATGTTATCAACGCACAACGAATTCGTTGTGTGGTCAAAATTAGCAAACTAAGCACAATCCTAAATGGATGGCCAAATGTTTATATTATTGCAAGTTTCTTCAGTGACGGGTATCTCACTGTCATATATGACTCGCCCCTCCTTATGATTCGAGTCTCTTCGAAGCAAAAGTTTTCTGAACCTCAAAGCCACCAAAACACAAGCAATACATAAAATTAATGAGTAAAGTATATAAGTATGATGCGTATTATAATCTTCATATATAATTGCTTTAATTTCCTCTAAGTTGTCAAACTTGGGAATTTCTATTAATTCAGTAACATTATATTCCAACTTCTGTTGATTAGGAATAACTATGTCCATTTTACTTTCAAATCTTTTGATTTTATATTCATCTATTTCTATTTCACAATTTTGAAAATTTATTAAGTAGTTTCCAGTGAGTTTATATTTATATTCATTGCAAGTACTTTTCAAAGTGGAATTAATATTTATTAACAAAAGGTTTCCAAAATCCAATTCTTGTATCAACTCCTGAGTAAACTTTCTTTTTGTACATCCATTGTATGATTCACTTATAATATTCTTAATACATTTATTAGTTTTTTTCCAAATTATTTATATCTTTTTCAGTATTTACATAATATGTTTCATTTTTTATGCTTACAACTTTAGAAATGTTTAAATTAACCTGCATATAATCTATATTTGGTATTGGTACAACAAATATTGTATTTTCGTCGTTTTTCAAAAATATTGGAATTGATATTACAAACAATATAACGTCCCTTGATAGTTTTCCCAAAGAACATTTAATATAACTTAACTTATCACTATTAATTTGATAAAAATCAATTTCTTTATTAGTCAAAAAGAATCTGTTCATTATTTGATGTTTTGAACTCATTATGTTATCTTGAATTCTTTAAATTTTATCTCTTATTTTGTTTATTAACAAACTTAAATGATTATATTTTATAAGTTCTAATTTGTTTTCTAATTCTTTACTGTGTGTTTCGTTAAATAATTCTTTGTGAGATTCCAAAATCAGTTTAACATTTAACATATATTTCTGTATATCGTTATTTATTGCTATTTGTTTACTCAGATTGTCTATAATATTATGTTGGTTGATATCCACTGTTTTAAAGTGATTATCAATATCCTGTTTGTCCTGGTCGTCCAAGTTTCCAAATACCCATTTAATAAGTCTTCCTCCCGCGTCAATCAACGCTCTTCTTTCTCTATTGTCATGCCTTTCTATCGTCAACAATGATTGTCCAACTCCTCAATATCTCTTTGCAGGTTCAACATCATCCATCCCTGCTTCACCTTCATATTACCCGCAATGCTAGCTCTGATTTTTCCGACTGTATCCTCTATATCCTTCAAGTCAATTATGTGTACAAGTTTTGAGTAACCCTGAATTAGGGTCACGGGTTGACTTCTCACTATCATATATCCTGCCTCAGTTTCTATCTTACTCACTATTATTTCGCCTCTGCCAATTGCCGACATTACCACAATTAACATCATCGTCAAAATTACCTGAAATTTATGGAAAGGGTTTTAATGGTCGCTTAACTCGCGCAACATCAATCCTGTTAGGATTACTTTTATTATATTTCGTATATCTTTTAGCCGTTTTTTGTCTTTCTGCCTTGGGATTTTTCATATAAATTTTTTCTTTATCTATATCGGGTACTGGTTTTCTTCTTTTATTTATTTCTTTTATTACATGTCTCTTTCTTCTATCCATTCTATCTGCGATTTCCTTAAAATTTAAGTCCAATCCATTCATAAAATCCATTGGTTTCTGTTTAGTTGTTGAATGGATTGTGTTGTTATAATAACCTATCGCTCTGATTACAAGCTCCTCTGTACTAATTCTTCCTTCTGTACATTTCATTATTCTTATGTGCTCAAGAATTGTTGAATGTAGCCTTTCAATGTCTGAATTTCCCGTGTGGGAATGGGGAGTAGTAAAGTGGGTCTGAATATTATTTTCACTACAGAACAATTTAATCAAATGATTATCGAATCCATTGTCCATAATGAAAAGTTGAGGTTTGCCAACAAAGCAATCCTTTCTTGTAACTTCGTTTTAATGGTTATCATATTCTTGTCTGAAATCCTGTGGACACTTCCCAATTTTGTGAATCTATCTATAGTTGTCAGAAAATATTGTTTTTCCACATGAAAAATGTCCATGTGGACTATCTGATTTGGTTTTTTCGGTGTTTCTGTGTGCTGAAAATGCTTTTCAATAGGCTTACGGTCATACTTTGCCTCACTACAAATTCTACAACTATTTATATACTTATTAATATGCTTAGTTAAATTGGGATGAAAGAATTTTCCCTTTATCTCCTCAAAATTTTCCAAAACTCCTCTGTGATTAGTTTCTTCGTGTGTTCTCTTTATGACATTGTAAAGATGTTCTGATTCCTCTACGTCAATGGCCAATGTACTGCACTTAGTAAATTTCAATCTCCTATCATTTCCAAACAACTGACTTAATTTCTGTTGAACAATATTATATTTTGTATCTTCCAATTCGCAATATATCCCTATACAACCTTTAAATATATTTTCTTTAAAAAGATCTTCCAAATGACCTTCATTCGAAAAGTCAGACTCATCTACATACAAAATCAAATACTTCCCAAATAACTTTGCTACAGTTCTTTCTTTTGTTTTCACAATACGTACCTGGGTTCTATATTTGTTAACTATTCCTTCGCTGATCCTAAAGTGATCATTCAAGTCCTCTTCACCACTATGCACCGTTCTAACCTCTTCGTCATTTAATTCAAAAACCTGTTCTTCATCCGATTTGTCTTTCTGCTCAATTCGGCTCAAGAAATCTGCCACTCTATTATTTTTCCCTTTTACGTAATCGATATCAAAATCATATTCGCTTAACTGAATTCTCCATCTTGAAAGTTTTGCGTTTGGCTCCTTCATCGAGTAAAGCCACTTTAATGGTTGGTGATCGGTTTGGACTAAAAATTTCCTACCGTATACATATCTTCTGAAATACCTTAAAGCCCATACAATTGCTAAAAGTTCTTTCTCTATGGTTGAGTAATTCTTTTCGTGATTATTTAATGTACGACTCGCATAGCAAACAGGTCGACTTTCCTGGCTAAGTACCGCACCTAACGCATTATTACTAGCGTCTGTAGTCACAATAAATTTTTTGTTAAAGTCAGGATATGCCAAAACAGGATAAGACGTTATTAAGCTTTTGAGTTTCTCAAATGCCTCAATATATTTAAGATCACCTTGATCAATTTTTCTATCTTTCTTTAAATATTTTATTACAGGTGATGCTATAGAAGAATAATTCTTAATAAATTTCCGGTAGTAGCCGGTTAATCCCAAAAAAGACCTAATCTGTTTCACTGTACTGGGTAGAGTTACCGCATTTATTGCCCTAATCTTATCAGGGTTTGGCTTAATGCCATTAACAGTTATGATATGCCCCAAAATTCCGCTTGTTGAGTCATAAATTTGCACTTATCAAGCTGTACTTTAAGACCGTACTCGTTCAACTTGCAAAAATCTTGTTTAAACTATCGAAATGCTCATCAACTGAAGTTGAAAAGACTAGTATATCATCCATGTAGATAATACATATTTTATTCATGTACTCTCTCAAAACAAAGTTCATCATCCTCTGAAACGTGGATGGCGCGTTCTTCAATCCAAATGGCATTCTGATATACTCATAATGACCAAAAGGTGTAGAGAAAGCAGTCTTTTCTATATCTCATTCATCCATTAAAATTTGATGAAAGCCTTTTGCTAAGTCAATAACAGAAAAGTACTGAGCTCGGCCCAGCTTATCAAACTTCGAACTTATATCGGGTATCGGGAATTTATCGTCTATTGTAACGCTATTTAAGCCCCTATAATCTATGACTATACGCCATTTTTCCCGTTTAGAATTATCAGATTTTTTCTTGACAATCCACAAAGGTGAATTATAAGGTGATTTACTCGCTCTTACAATTCCTTGCTCTAGCATTTCGTTGATTTGTTTCCCTATTTCATTTTCATATATCTGGGGGTATTTATAATTTCTTGAGTAGATTGGTTTATTCGTAGTTGTACGAATGCTATGTTTTATAACTGGGGTAGCAGACAAAATCTGACCATCCTGGTAAAATGTATTTTTATGTTTATAATAAAACCTTTTAAGCTTCTTGGCTTCATTTGAATTTAAGACACTGGATTGGATATCCTCAAAACCAATTTCAAATTTCTCTAAACTATATACGTCCTCATATTTAACTTTAAATTCATCCTCGATTTCTTTTCTATAAAAAGGTATAGAAATATTATTTATAATTAATTTTTCAGTTTTGTAATCGATACATGCTCTAAGCGGCATTAAAATATTACTTCCTATTATGCAATCAAAATTTTTATCTTTAAGGTCTATTAATTTTATAGACATTGTCTTGTTTGGAATACGAAATTCAAGTGGAAGAGTAGAAATAACCTCCCTGGTTATAACAGAAGAACCTCCTAAGGTATTTAAAAGAATTGGTTTTATGAGATTTTGTGGTTTGAATAAAACTGAAAATATATTGTAGTCACCCAAAGTTGTTGCAGCTCCAGTATCGATCAAACATTTTATCTGTTTTTTATTAAAGGTTAAAATCACTAGGGGTAATCGGTTTTCCGAGTCCCCTGTTGAAAATTTTCAACTATATCAACATTATCCAGCTCCATAGGTTCTTGACCAAAATTATTTCTAAAGTTTCCTGATCTTCTATTATCGTTACCATCACGGCGTATGTTTTCGAAATTACCTCTATTATTACCCTGCAAATTCCAATTATCATTGCGCCTAAAATTTCCATAATTACCTCTGTAACCTCCCGAAGGATTCATATGGTTATTCCAGAAAGATCTAAAATTTCCCGAAACCTGTCTCTTAACATTATTATTATTGTTATTTTGGTTAAACTGATTTTGTTTAAAATAAGTTTTAAAATTTTTATTTGTATTTTCACATTTGTTCTTACACGAGATATCCCTTATTAAATTATTTTGAATAAAATAGTTGTGAGCACTATTAATATCATTTATGTTATTTTGAATCAACAAAGTTTTAATGTTTAAAGGTAAAAAGTTTATATAAATGTTAAATATCATTTTTTCGTTCTTATCAGGACTATATTCTAAATTTTTCTGAATGTCCAAATTGAACTTGGTGTTCATTAAATCCAGAATTTTTTCTAATTTATAATTGAGTTCCTCTATGTTACAAACCTTTACATCCATTGCTTGTTGTCGCAGTGTAAAATAATCCTCCTTGACGGAAAATTCGGACCTCAACTTCGCAAGGACATCGTCCCAAGTAGGGTTGTTCAACCTCTCTATACGTCTTAGGGCCCTTCCTTGCAATTTGTTTGCCAAAACCGATTTCACTAATGACTGACTCTCTGGTGGAGTGAAAGATAAAACATTCGTCAAATATCGAAACTTCAACTTTTTTAGCAATTTTAATTCGATTTTCTTTTATTATTAATTTATAATGTTTATTTAATCACAAGGTCAATTATTTTTCTTTTTTTTTTTATTTTTATATAAAAATTATGATTTTATTCCAATATTTCGCCACTTCTTTGTGTAGCTTCTTCAGATATTTTAAATATCTTTTATTATTATTATTTTTCTTTTCGTTGATATATTACTTGTTACTTCACGGTTCAATCAAATTCGGTTCATTATATCCTTGGATGTTATTTTTCACTTAACATCCTACCGACTGCGCCAGTTTTGTTAATATTCTTGATTTACTTTATATTCCGTTGGTACATCCAACTGGTTTGAGGTTTTGTACAAATCTGTTCTTTATTATTTCATAATTTTATAGTTAAGCTTAAATCAATCATATTCTAAATATAAACAAATACTTAAATGTAAACAAACGAATTATGCATGTGTTTCAGCTCTTTGTTCTGAGATTCATTTTATGCTGAATCCAAGAAAACGGTATGGTTACATTTTTAAAGCATCAATATTTCTTTTAGCGGACTATGTTATCAACGCACAACGAATTCGTTGTGTGGTCAAAATTAGCAAACTAAGCACAATCCTAAATGGATGGCCAAATGTTTATATTATTGCAAGTTTCTTCAGTGACGGGTATCTCACTGTCATATATGACTCACATGTTTGATACAAAGTGGCAGCACGTAAATAGTTAGTTAATAGATAGTTATAGTTAAAAGTTATTTGGAATGTAAAGCTTAATAGTAAAATAACAATTAAATTGCATTGTTATTGTGGGTGTGAACGAAATTCCGATGTTCCTTAGAAAATAAAACTTTAGAAGGAATTCTTTATTCTAAAGATTATTTGAAAATGAAAAACTCTAATAGCCTCAACATCGAAATAAATGACGATATAGTAAAAATTACAAAATCGGATTTTTATGATTGATTTATAAAAACCACATTATTTCCAATTGTTTTTCAGAATTTTTTAGTTATATATAAAAATTTGGTTTAAAAATTTGAGAATTTACAGTCACATGCTAGATAATATTCTAAATTTTTAATTGTATTTAGGAACTCATATTTTAGAACCTAGATTTAATTTTTAGGAAATTCTGAAATATAATAGCAAAATTCTGGAATACTATTGGATAAAAGGTATATATTTTAATATAATTATAAAAAGTAAGTTGATCTTTTGTATATTTTGTAAGTAAAAGTCATTCTAAATAAATAAAATTATAAATCGTTTCTTTGAAATTGCTAATTGGGAGATTATACGAAAATTCAAAATAATTTTAAAACTTGTGAAGTGCAAATTTATTGATCTATAGATGTTGTTTTATGTATAATATTTAATAAATTATATTGAATTGTTTTTGTTTTCTTTAATATAAAAGTGTTTATATGTAAAAATAAGTTTTTCAATTAATGCCGACTTTAAGAAAAGAAAATGCCGATAGTGCGATTTTTTGGGAAATTCGCTGATTTTTCACGAAAAATTTCTTGCAGCCCTGCACACGACAGTGTCAATCGCTGGCAGCGCTGTTTTGTGATCAGTGCTATGTCTTCATCACTGAAATAAGCTGACAACAACTAAAATAACCATACACTAATGCTGATCAGAAGAATTCGACACAATAGTGAAGACTCAGAGCGGCGTAAAACTCAGAACCCTTCGCTTCATAGTCTCGTATCAACTACTTAGCACCCTCAAGTCAATATAATTTAAAATAATGGTTTTTAATGGCAATGTGCCTGTACGGTATTTAAGAAAGTCTTATTGAGGACAATCTGAAGATAAGATGATGGATATTCAACAAATTACACTAAACTTCAGCGTGGACTCTCTCAAATCGACTGGTTAAATTAATTTTCTTATGGCATTGATTTAGACAAAAGTACCGAAAAATGTTACCAGATACTACACAAATGCTTCCTATCTTCAATACCCAGAGTACTACTCGTGCCATGGTCTACCTTGGAACACTAAACAACTTTCAAGACTTAAAAACCGAATGAGTAGACTATTTAAAAGGTACAAAAAAAATGCATTTCAACTAAATTATTCAATGTACTCCTCAACAAGATCTCGATATACCATTGCTAATCAACCAGGCTGTGCCGAGTCTTAAATGCCCTTCACAGATGGAGTTCTTCTTTCTTTCTTTCTTGCTAAAACAGAAAGTAGGTCTAATTTAAAAAAAAAACAAAATGATGTTATCAGTTACTTTTATATTTACGAAAACGTTTAAATTTTTTGTCTGGGAAGTTAAATGTTTGGCTCTTCTTATATCTAATATCTCTGAATATCTTTCAAATATATGAAATATCTTTAATTTATAAACAAAGAGAAAAAATCCGTTTCATGTAACCCAAAAAGTTCTAATTGCCCAACCGTAGAATCGTCTTTTAGATTTATTTGGTTTTTAATACCAATTTATTTCTTCCTGATATATAAAGTAGGTATAATTCATCATAACAATCAAAAATAGCAAATTATATGGTTACTTTTATGAAGTGTCGATATTCCTACCCTGAAATTGGATTTTTAATTTTTTTTGGTTTTTAATACAAAATTAACTCTTCCGGAAGTATAGCTAGTTTTATGTACTAAAAAATTTAAATTTTCCAACCCTGAAAGCGAAATTTGAGTTTTTAAGATTGATTTTATCAATGCAAATCTTTATGAGGTATAAAGTGGTTTTATTTAAGAGAAACTGAAAATTTTTAACCATTTTGGTTATTACATGTACTACAAAATATTGCATGTACCAAGAAAAATTAAATTTTTCCAACCCTGAAAGCGAAACTTTATTTTCATTTTATTTTTATCAGTGCAACTCTTCTTGAGTTATAAAGTAGTTTTATTTAAGAAAAATTTAAAATTTTTAACTATTTTGGTCACCTTTATGTGACCAAACACATGTTTGTAGGACAACACACATTCCTTAAAAATAACATTTTTAAGCTTTACTGACGAAGCTGAGCCGAAACCTGGTACTACCCTGCCCTACCCCCTCCTCCCCCTTTGCCCCAAATGACCCTACAAAAAATAAATTAAATTTTGTTTACAATTATCTCAAGCACTTATTTTTAGAGTTTTATGACTGCCGATCTCTGCCCTACCCTCTCCTCCCCCCCTGCCCCCTAAATGAACCTACCAAAAAATAAATATTTATTTTGTATACTGTGATATATTAAACTCCTTGCATTTTAGTTTTTAATTCCAAAAGGAGTAATTCTTTGTTAAATATTCTTTTTTTATTGACGTTCTGTTACAGAGTAAATTCCATAAAAATACCTAACTGTCCACTTAAGCACAACTAGAGTTATTCTTTATTAAGCATGAAGATAATGATCACGTCATTACAAATAATAAAAGTATAGCTACATTGATACATACTTATTTACATACTCAATATTTTAACTCATGATCTCTTACTGTAGTTACATGATTATAATAAATGATACATACATACAATTTAATATTTTAATGACCTCTTAATATACAGAGCTGGATACACTACATACTCTCCCACCATAATTTGGAAAAGTGACACATACTCGTAATCCAATTAATTAGTAATTAATTAATAGTTAGACATTTGGCTTTCTAGTACGTAAATTATATTTTTGAACTTGTACAGGAGAGCTGTCAGTATTCTGTATATCGCGGTTTTCATTGGAATTTCTAATGCAAGGTAGCTTTTGTAAAGGATCTAATATTGTACTCGGTAATCTGTTATTTGGTATGCTAACTGCAACAATTTGATTAGCATGCCTCTTCCAACAGACGTTATTATCCGTTTCGACCAAATAAGTCTGTTTTCCAAGCCTTTTTTTTACAAAAGCTTTTTTCCAGCTTATTTTTCCTGGTATAGCATAATCTTTCACCATAACTTGTGTGTTTATTTCATACGAGTCATTTTTAGAGCCTTTATAAAATATCTTTTGTTTAGTTTGTTGTATGTCAACATTTTTATTTACTTCGCCAATACTTACACTTTTAACCTGTCGACGAGGGTTAATTAAATCCAACCTCGTCCTTAATGGTCTTTCATTAAACATAAGAAATGCTGGAGCTACCCCCGTACTAGAATGTGGCGTATTTCGATAGCCGAACAAGAATCGCGCCAACGCATTGCTGAACTCTGACAAGGGTATGTTAAATAGATTGCGCTTTAAAGCTGTTTTCACGCTTTTAACGATATTTTCTGCTTGACCGTTAGTAGAAGGGTTTCCTACTGGTGTAGTCCTCTGATCAATTCCATTCAAAAACTCTTTAAATTCCTTTGAAATAAAAGCCGACCCGTTATCTGAGACAATTATCTTTGGCAGGCCAAAACAAGCAAACATATGCCAAAGTACGGCAATCACGGCTTTGCTTGTAGTATTTTTTGACATATCCACGCATTCTACCCATTTACTTGTGCTATCAACAACTACTAAACATCATCGGTACATAAACGGACCGAAAAAATCTATATGAAGGCGAGACCAAACTTCATCTGATCTCTCCCACGTCATAAGCTCCTGCTTGGGAGGGTTTGCTCGAGTCATTAAACAAGGTTCACACCCTTTTACCAAGTCTTCAACATCTTTACTTTGACCAGGCCACCAGCAACATTCTCTTGCCATTGATTTCATTTTTACAATCCCGACATGTGTACTATGCAGGAAATTAAGAGTCGTAACCTGTAAATTATTTGGTATTACTATGCGATATCTCCAAAACAAACATTCGTCCTCCTTGGACAATTCCCATCTTTTCAGGAAATAAGAAAGCAATTCAGGTTTAGGGCATTTTTCTGGCCAGCCAGTAGCTACGTATCCTAAAACATCCTGCAAAAGCCTATCCGATTTTGTGCTACTTCTAATTACATGAACATCCAAATATTGACCAGTTCCTGGTATTTGTCGAAGGAAATTTACATATACATTTTCCGCTATTTCATCAGCAGTTTCTTGGGTACTTTGTGGAAACCGTGAAAAATAATCAGCCACATTGCTGTTTGATTTAACATGGTCTACATTGTAATTGTAACCCGATAAAAATAATGCTATTCTTTGCAAAATTTTTGAGGACATTTGAGGTATTCCCTTTTTAGGGTTAAAGATATGTTGAAGGGGCTTATTATCGGTTACTAAAGTGAATTGACGGCCATATAAATATTGGTGAAATTTCTTAACACCAAAAAGAATTGCTACTGCTTCTCTATCTAATTGAGAATAACGTGTTTCTGCTTGAGACAATTTCCTCGACGCAAATTCAATTGGTCTCTGCAACCCACAACTATCAGTTTGTGACAAAATTGCACCAACTCCAACTGGACTGGCATCCACTGTGAGTTTTATTTTAAAATCTGGGTTATAGTGAGCTAGAAAATGTTTAGCCCTGTTGTATCTAATATAACAAGTGTGGCAACTCGTAAAGAATGTACCATCTGACAGTTTGTATATAACAGACATATATATATGTATACACATTTTTATATAGTTGAGTTTTCCATTCCCTTTGAATAAATACACGCGTTATTAAGAAGGAAGATTGTTTTTTAATTGAAATTAGTTATAACAAATTGGCGACGAGGTAAAAACCGAAATGGATCCAGCACAGTTCGCCCAATTTATGGAGGTACAAAGACAAATGCTTGCTCAACTGACTACGTCACAAAGTTCCGGGCAAAGCTCCTCAACAGTGAACGCCGCGCTGTTGCAAAGTTTCGACGTATTTGATGAATCAAAGGAATCATTTAAAAATTATTTGCAACGATTTAAAAATTACGTTGAAATTAAAAATATTGCCAACAATGAAGACTATTGTGCAAAGCTGTTACTAAACTCCATTGGTGCGAAAACTTTTAATATGGTTACAGCTCTAGCATCACCAAGAGTCCTGAACACAGTAAAATACAACGAATTGCTAGAGTTGCTGGGGAAACATTTGTCACCAAGGAAGAACATTTTGGTTGCACAGCACCAGTTTCTTTCGAAATATCAACAAGGGACACAGTCAATATCAGAATTTGTGGCCTTATTGCGAGCTGATATAAATGAATGCGAATTTTTGTCTGATTGTGAATGCATATCTTCGGTTGCAGATTTATTTTTACTTGCCCAGTTTATAAGAGGAATCGCAGACAATAACATACGGGAACAACTGCTGCAATCAGCTACTATGAAATTCGACGAAGTAGTAGAAAAAGCAATGACACTCGAGGCAGCAAAATCAGATGCTAAAAAAATTATGAGCCAGAAGTACATAAAGTGTCTCAGCGAAATCGTGCAAAAAGTAGTGTTTCTAAACAAAATAAAATAAATTTCCGGAAATTGGGTATTGAAGGTTTTTGTTTACGATGTGGTAGAAATAACCATTATGCAAGGGATTTCCGCATTGAAAGAAGCAAATTGAAGTGTGATGAGTGTAAAAAGGTTGGCCATGTCCAGAAAGTCTGCATTGACACATTATCTAGAGAATCGTCACAAAAAACGACAAACCAGATTCAAGACAGCGAGGAGGAAGACTATAGCGTTTACAATGTGGTTAATATTTTTCAAAACAATGTCCAAAGTGGAAGGGACGCACAACGGTACTACATCACCATAAAAATAGAAGGGAAACCAGTAAAATTTGAGGTTGACTCGGGTTCGGGGTACACTTTTTTACCCAGAGATATGTATCAGAAGTTACTATTAAAATCACCTTTGACCAAACCAACAGAGCATTTCGTTCTTATACGCAGGATACGTTTATACCAGACGGAAAAATTTGTGTTGAGCTAATTACAAGGGGTGTACGATAACCGAGGAAATATTCATTGTTCCAAATTTTTTCTCGGCATTGCTGGGTAGATCGTGGATCAGACAGCTGAATATCAATTTAAACGAATTGGATGGTACAAATAAAATAGCCAACATTTCCCAGGTAAGCGATATAGAAAATATTAAAAAGGAATTTCCACAAGTTTTTGAACAAAAGATTGGATGTACACCCAGCTACAAGGTTTCCCTTAAATTACGCAAAAATGCGCTCACGCGTATATCACAAAGAACGCCAGATTGCCTACGCGCTATTGGCCAGTACGGACAAACAGTTAGACGAAATGGAAAAAGAAGGAATTATTACAAAAATCTCTAATAGTGACTGGGGCTCACCCATGGTTGTAACTCCAAAGCGTAATGGTGTTGTCAGGATTTGTGTTGACTACAAGATAGGAGTTAATCAAAGACTTGTTGATGCACATTATCCTATTAGGAAATTCGACAGTATTCTAAATAGTTTGCGAGGTTCAAAATATTTTTGTAGACTTGACTTGTTTAAAGCCTATTTGCACATACAGGTGGATGAAGAATCTAGTGTCATCCAGACAATAACCACTCATCGTGGCACGTACAAAATGAACCGGTGATCGTTTGGAATTAAAACGGCGCCCGCAGAATTCAATAGAATTATAGACGAGATTCTGCGAGCTATTCCGAATACAGAGTCATATTTTGATGACATAATTGTACATGGGAGCACGATGGACGAATGTATGTCCAACTTAAAATCTTGTCTACGCCAGCTACAGAAATTCGATTTACATCTTAATTATTCAAAATGCTTATTTTTTAAGAAGAGCATTGAATTTTTGGGCCACATTGTAGAATATAACAGAATTAAGAAATCGCCACTTAAGATAAAAGCTTTAAGCGAAATGCCCAGACCGAGTTCGGTAGACGACGTTAGGCGATTTTTAGGTATGGTAACATACTACGCACGTTTCATAAATAACCTGTCATTATTATCAACACCTTTGAGACAGCTACTGAAGAAGAATCAACAGTTCAGGTGGACAGAGTCATGTGAAAAATCTTTTGTTGCTCTTAAAAATGAACTAGCAAGTGACAATGTTTTGGTACCATACGACCCGAACCAACCACTTCAACTAGCATGCGACGCGAGTCCAACAGGAATTTCCGGCATATTATCACACATCAAAGATGACATCGAAAAGCCCATAGCGTATGCATCCCGCGCATTGACGTCTGCAGAACAAAACTATTCGCAGCTAGATGGGGAAGCTTTGGCTATTGTTTATGCTGTACACCATTTCCATGAATACCTGTTCGGCCGGCCATTTAAACTCATCACCGATAATCAACCTATTATGAGGATTTTTCACGAGAACGCAAAATTACCGCAGATGACATCCGGCCGTCTTCAAAGATACGCGGCATTTTTGTCAGGATTTAATTACGAAATTGTTTGTAAAAAAGGAGTTGATAACAGCAACGCTGACTGCTTATCCAGGGCACCAACCAAATCCACAGACCAAAGTGAAAATTTCATCAACAAGGAAGTCCATGATATCTGCAATGCAAGTGTACACCAAATTAGCAGCAAAAAATCAATTTTCATTCCCTTCGTAAAGAAATTCTGAAAGATAAAGAATTACTCCAGATTCTAAAAAGATTACGAAATGGGGTAGTAAGCAACAGAAACGACATCGAATCTGAATTGACAATTGATGGTGATATACTCTTCCGAGGTGAACGTGCTATAATCCTTAAGTCCTTACAGCCATACGTTTTGGAGGAATTACATTCCACCCATCTGGGAATCACTAAAATTAAGCAATTAGCCCGCCGCTACGTTTACTGGAAGACAATAGACAAGAACATTGAAAATATAGTTAGGTCTTGTAAAAATTGCGCAAAAGTTATTAGTTCACCACCGAAAGCTGAGCTGCATCCATGGGATGAGCTAGACACTAACTGGCAACGAGTACACATGGACTACGCTGGTCCATTCCAGGGATACTTTTTCCTTGTAGTTATGAACGCAAAGTCAAAATGGGCTGAAATTGGTACTTGTAAAATAACGCCATCTTCGACTCTAACAATTAAAATATTGAGAGCTATATTTTGCCGTAATGGATTTCCAAACGTGTTAGTGTCTGACAATGCATCAATTTTTACAAGTGAAGAGTTTCAAAAATTTTGTAGCGTTAATGGTATAGTCCAAAAATTTAGTGCCCCAGGACATCCGGCCACTAACGGGTTGGCAAAAAGAAATGTTCGCACGCTGAAAGGAAAATTAAAAGCTATGGAGGATGAACCAAAAACAATGTAAGAAAAAGTACAAGAGATTCTGCAAAAATATCGGGCAACACCACTTAAGAATAACAAAACGCCTTCAGAATTATATCTGGGTCGGCAAATTCGTACTCGTTTAGACGCATTAAAGCCAGCAAAATTCACAAAATCCGAGGTCTTATTACCAGCACCAAGACAATTAAATGAGGGAGAGATAGTTTTAGCTCGTTACTACACTTCAAATAAACAAGTCTGGAAAACAGGTATTATACTGAAGAAGCTGGGTCAATTACACTACATGGTAAAACTGGATAACGGATATGTATTAAAACGTCACATTAACCAACTACGTGCAACAAAGGTAAAGTCATCAATTCAGGGTACTATTCTAAACGGTAGCCTTGTCAGTACAGAAAGTGAAACTCAAGTTACTAACCAGTGGGAGGATGTAGTAACCTTTCCCAATCCAGAACATACAACTCAAAACAGCGCAGACAGCAACTCTGAACCGACAAATTCGAATTCCGACACATCTTCGGGCAAGTCTGTTATAGAACCACCAGTTTATCCAACACCAGGCTATGATACATCTACTTCAACTGGGGCTATTCCTAAAGCTAAAAGACAACTTCAACAACAAACAACCCAACGCTCATCATCTAGAAATCGTAAACTACCAAGGCGTTATGAAGACTATGTGGTTGAGACTGATTCTTAGTAAATGTCCTGGAAGTGTATGGCGAATTGTATGTATAAGTATTATATAAGGGTGCGAGAACTGTTGTATCTAATATAACAAGTGTGGCAACTCGTACAGAATGTACCATCTGACACTTTGTATATAACAGACATATATATGTATACACATTTTTATATAGTTGAGTTTTCCATTCCCTTTGAATAAATACACGCGTTATTAAGAAGGAAGATTGTTTTTTAATTGAAATTAGTTATAACAAATTGGCGACGAGGTAAAAACCGAAATGGATCCAGCACAGTTCGCCCAATTTATGGAGGTACAAAGACAAATGCTTGCTCAACTGACTACGTCACAAAGTTCCGGGCAAAGCTCCTCAACAGTGAACGCCGCGCTGTTGCAAAGTTTCGACGTATTTGATGAATCAAAGGAATCATTTAAAAATTATTATTTTGCTTCCTGGACGCCCTCTGTCTGAGAGCGGTTTCTTTTTGAACTTTTTCCTTCGGCTATTGGCTGGGAGGCCGTTCTGGACGTGCTTGGCAGGGAATCTATAAACTTACGATATTCCTCTACCACGGCCTGGTATCTCACCTTATCCCCAGCATCATGCGGGTGCGTGACTCCTTTCTCCGCATTCTTGGCGATCTTGTCAAGAATGAACACGGCCTTGGAATATCTAGTTTTAAGGAGCTCTTTCTGGCTCCTTTTTTTGGGTTTTCCCTTCTGCCGGTTATCGGCCTCGATTACCGGTGTTGGGGGCACTATTTTAGTTTGTTGTGCGGATAGCGGAGTACTCTGTCTTTTACCCTCACTATCCGAGAGGTCGACTATTGTCTCCTGGCTGGAGGCAAGAATGTCGTCCTCTGAAGAGATTTCTTCCCTTCTGTTTTGATTGTTTTTTTATTATTTAAATTTTCCATGTATTGTTCCCACGAGTAGGCCAGTAAGGGGATGGACCATCTGAGCAGTGACGGCGTATGCACACTAGACAATTTTTATTACAACCGGCCCGTGTCCTGGCGCCGGAGGGGAGCTGTTATCGACTAATCTTCTTTTACCACTACCTAGCCATTCAGGTCCTCGGCACAGCTACCAATCAGCTTGACGTTACAAGTGGGGGAAGGAATTGATGTTTGGGAGGAGGGAAGGGGGTGGTTAACCTTTGGTTGAGAAGGCCTTTTTATCTTCGTACTTCACGACAGGCCCTAAACGTACGGGTGTATGTACAGCGCCTGGCCTGAAGTAAGAGACACAGCCTCCCCTTAAGCCACCACATCGCGACAAGATAGTTAACCAGGTGGGGTAGGGGAAGTTCTAGTACAAAGTAAATTTTTTTTTTACAAATTTACATACATACAAAACTTAAGGGCAAATGTAAAAACAAACATATACATATATTTGTTTTTGTAGTTTTTCGTTTTGTTCTGTTCTACACATTTAATTGTGACATTTGAATTAGATTTCACAAAAACAAAATACATGTTGGTTTTTATATTTGTAGAACTGCTCCTACCTGTATCAGTGAGCCCTGGTAAAGCATCTGTCTTTGATATTTTTCAGTATTTTTCTTGCCATTTACTTATCACAATTAAACACCAAAATAAATTTTAGACTGAAAACCTGAAAGTGTATTTAAACACAACTTAAGTTTATGGAAAAATTAACTAATTTTGTACTTAAATACGAAGTCAAAAACTGGGGGTAAGAACTGCTTGGGAACTCCTTATTATAGAGCGCACAACAGGCCTATGAGGCCTAAGTGTAATCCATGACGGATTGGGATGCTTTGACCCTCTTCTTCAACCTAACCTAACCTCAGAACTGCTTCCATCTCGCACATGTTTTTCTGCATTTGTTCCATATCGTTGATTTGTCGGTTGCTGTCGAAAGTTTCTTGCCGGTTCATCTGCTGTTTATTTTGTTGCTGTTGAACACTATATGTATGCAGTATTTAAAAGTTTTTTGATGACTAAAAAAAGATATTTGGCAACATTTGCAATACATGATTCAAAAAAATACTACTATGGTAACACTGTTACGCCATGTTTTGTTAAGTGTGTTTTCTGAGAAGTCGAATGATTAAAAGGCAAAAGTTTGTTCTGTTGTAAGTACAAATAAAAATTCAATAATAACGAAGAAGAATTCTTAAAAAAGAAAAAGATTATATATTAAATAACGAAAATGCGTTCAATGACTGCAAATAAGAAGAAGTAGATTCTTTTAAAATAGAATCAACAGATGGAGACGATTCTTTGGAATTAGAGGCTTCACCTGTAGATTTAGTTCTACCAAAGTGATTGCAATGACAGATGAACAGTAGAACTCCCCGCAAAGACATCAAAGATCTGTTGTGTATATTGAAAAACAATGGAATTGATGTACCGATTTCTCCAGCTACGCTATTCCAACGAATGGACTCGGAAATAGATACGGTGACAGTGCATCCTATGCGTTTTGGTATTAAAAATAATCTAATGAAAGTAACACATTTATTTGAAATATTTGGCGAAATAATTTGTGATATTAGCGTAGACGGCTTACCAGTTTTTAAAACTTCAAATGCACAACTTTGACCAATACTAATTAAAGTAATTAATATCAAAGATATAACAGTGTTTGCAGCTGGCATTTATTTTGGAAAATAAAAGCCGTAAGCCGTATGATGTAAACGAATTTTTGGAAAAATTTATAGAAGAAATTTCTGATTTTCAAATATATAATTTAAAAATTGGTGCAAAAGAAATAGTTTTTGAAATACGGGATGAAATTTGTGATGCAACCGCAAAGTCATTGCTCATCACTCGTTATCTAATGGATGCTCAAAGTGTCCCCAAACTGCAAAAAAAATATGCAACGTTTTATCTTATAGTACTGAAATTGGGAAAGTTATTAGTGATGTGAACTTTGTTAACAGAAAGTATAAAAATCAGCACCAATTAAAGTTTCTTAATACTAAAACGCCTTTGGAGAAGATAGGTTTATATATGGTCAACCAGATTCCACTAGATCCTATGCACGTTATTGACTTGGGTGTTACTAGAAACATGCTGAAAAAAGTTATGCAAAATAAATTAATTGAACGTACAGTATGCAAAATCCATATTCGTACACTTTTAGTAGGATAAGTTTTTACGCAATATCTTAAAATATATTGGGAACTATTCAGTAATTCAAAATATTATATTTAATAAATAAAATTGTTATATTTTTATTTATATTCTAATCAAATAGCTTTAAGTTTCAATATATTACAACAAACAATGTATTTTAATTATTTGGTTTTTGGAAAATTGAAAATTGTTAAGAAGGTATATGGTGTATGAATATGGATTTTGCATACTGTAGTTCGAATTTGGAAAAGCTAAAGATATCAACTTTATTGGTTACTCTAAAGAAAAATATGACGAATGATTTTACAAGATTGCCTCGACGTTTAGACGAATTGCCAATTGGAAAGCGACCGAGTTTCGTAAATTCCTATTATACACCGGCATTTCAGTTTTAACAAGTAAAAGTGCTATATTCGGCTGTGCCGAATCTTAAATACCCTTCACAGATGTAATTCTTCTTTCTTTCTTTATATCCAAAACAGAAAGCCGGTTTAGTTAAGAAATCAAAATAATGTTATCGGTCACTTTTACATATAGAAAACGTTTAAATTTTTCGGCTAGGAAGCTAAATGTTTGGCGTTTCTTACTTCTAATACCTCTGAACGTCTTTCAAAAATATTAAATATGTTTAATTTAAAAACAAAAAGTAAAAATCCGTTTCGTGTAGCCCAAAAAGTCCTAATTGTCCAACAGTAGTTAACTCTTCCCGAAGCATAAAAAAAGATGTCATCCACAAAAAAACCAATATTAGGAACTTATATGGCTAATTTTTTATACTAAAAAATTTAGATTATCCAACCCTGGAACCGAGTTTTTGGATTCTAAAATTTTTAATGCCAATTTAATTCTTAGCGAAATATAAAATATATTTAATTCGCTGAAAAAATCTAAAATTGGGAATTTATGTGGGTACTTTCATGTACCAAAAAATTTCGATTTTCCAACCCTGGAACTGAATTTTTAATTTTTTTATACTAATTTAATTTTTTCTGGATTATAAAATAGGTTTAATTCATTAAAAACACAAAATTTGGAATTTATGTGATTACTTTTATGTACCAAAAATATTTCGATTTTCAAACTCTGGAAGCGAATTTTTATTTGTTTTTACCAATGCAATTCTTAGTATGGTGCAACATAGTTTTACTTGACAAAAAAATTAAAATTTTTAAACATTTTGGTAACTTTCATGTATCATAAAATATTTAATTTGTCCAACACTGAAGTCTAAGTTTTGATTTTTTAAGATTTTAATACCAATTTTGTTCTTCCTGAATTATAAAACAGTTTCAATAAGCAACAAGTAAAAACGTTATATATTGGACCGGGTCGAATCTTAAATACCCTCCAAATATTTAGTAAGTAAATTTAAAATGATTAACTTTGTGGGACAGAGTTCCTTTACATAATATGGTACATTAAAGGGGGCGGGGTTCAAAAATAGACAATATCATGTTTTCCACAGACGAACGTATGAGCATTGCTAGACCGTCTGAGACTTCATCACTGATCAAGAATATATATACTTTATGGGGTCCAGTTCTCTTTGGAGGGAATTAAAACTGTATTTTGGCGGGATCGGTCTGGCAAGATCAGGGAGACATTTCATCTTTGTCATAAAACTCTAAAAATAAATGTTTTGGATAATTATATATAAAATAACATTTTTAATTATTTTTTTATACGGGGCAAAGGAGGAGCAGAAACAGGCAATTATAAAACTCTTAATATAAATGCTTGGGATAATTATATACAAAATTAATTCTTTTTTTTTTATAGGGTCATTTAGGGGGCAAAGGGGCAATGGGAGGGGGTAGGGCTGAAACAGGCAGTCATAAAACTCTAAAAATAACTCCTTGGGATAATTGTATATAAATTTAAAATTTTTAATTTATTTTTGGTAGGGTCATTTAGGCGCTGAAGGGGGAGGAGGGGGTATGGCAGAAATCGGAAGTCATAAAACTCTTAAAATAAATGCTTGGGATAATTGTATTTAAAATTGTATTTTTTTTGTTAAGTAATGTAATTCTACTTATTGTGGTAGAACATCGGGTGTTAATATGTATTCTTTTGAGTTGATCACATATCGTTCATATGTCCTTAAAAATTCTAGTTCCTTAACATTAAACATTTTTGAAGTCGGGAAGTATCACTTAGGGTTGGCTTTGCAGCATACTCATTGAATATTGCAGAATAATCTCCAGTTTTTAGATACAATTCCAATTCCTACAGTATATGTTTCATAATAAGACAAAAATCAAATTAAGAAATTTTTACTGTTGCGGCTTTCGAAAACAGCTATTATGCTCTGCTGTGTAAAATGTATAAAACTGATGTTGACTTTCCTTTGCGCCTTGGAATATTTATCATGTCTTTCTGAGATTTAAAAATCAAATTTCTAACAATTAGCCAATGAATCTTAATTCAATTTAATATAGCAATATAAATGCGCGTGAAAATACTTACTACATTAAAGTAGTAAGTATTTTATTTTAACATAATTTTTAATTTCAATATTTCGTCACTCCTTTGTGTGACTTCTTCAGGAAATTAATTATTTTATTTAATATGAAATTAAAAATTACATTAAAATAAAGAGACCTTAAGCTTAAACATATAAGAATATAATAATAATTAAAAAGAGGTCAAGAAACCAGAAATGTTATTTAAGCTTTTTTGGCGGTTATGGCTCGATATGTTGGCTTTTGTAGATTAAACAATAAAATAAGGAATTATTTCTTTGTTTATTATTATTTGGTTCGTCTACTTTTTCTTTAACATTGTTTGAACTCTTTATTTTCAATATGAAAACACAAAGAGCTTGCAATTTCTGGCAATTATCTGACAATGTCAAAATAGGGTGTTAAGACGATTGGTAGATATCTTACAATATTACTGTCTTACAACGTTGCAAGACAATAATTGTAAGTTCACATGGTTGTTACACATTTTAATATATCTGTCAATTTTGTTAGATTTAAAAACCAAAATTGATCGGACATAAAGAAAATAACCCATCGGCAACACGGGGATTAAAAGAGTGTTACCATCGGTTTGATACAGCGCTCGTATGCAAATTCGTAATAAAATTTCTATAAATATCATAATCAACTAAACCACCTAATGGATGGTGACAAAAAAAACTACTTATGACTACTGATGATGAAAGTATAGTGGCTCTGCTGTGTAAGTTTGATATATAAGTTGGATATATAACTGCTGTTAACTTTCACTAGTGCTTTGGAATATTTATCGTGTCTTAATTCTTTAACAAAACTGTGTACTTATAAACATTTTTACATACACGCATCCTTCAGACTTCTTCTTTATGCACGTTTCTGTGCATACAACACATCAGAAACAAGTAAAAGTGTTATATTCGGCTGTGCCGAATCTTAAATACCCTTCACAGATGTAATGAATAAAAAAATCAAAATGATGTTATCCGTTACTTTTATATTTAAGAAAACGTTAAGACTATGAAGCTAAATGTTTCGCTTTTCTTATATCTAATACCTCTGAACGTCTTTCAAAAATATTAATCATCATATATATTATTTCTAAAGCATTTTTTTTTGTCGGTTGCAAATATCTCCCATACCACCTCATCAAATTTAATGAATGATATCTCATTTTAAAGTTCATTTCTAACACTAATGACGAAAAATAATTAGAAATTGAAAATTTAATATTTTCATTGATAAAAATTATATATGATATAGAACTGCATGATAATACTGTTGTCATTATCATTATATGTTTTTGTTCAAGTGTGGTAATACAGAGTCACTTATAGTAATGCAGTTCTACATAATATAGTATGTATTAAAATCCATTCTGGCAATACCGCTATTTACTATAATGCCGTTTATTACTAAGTCAGTTATATATAATATGCACATTAAGTTGTAAAAAGCTGTTTTGGCAATACTTTGCAGTAGTTGGTGCGATAAACAGGGTCAATTTTCTAACTGTAAGTATACGTATATATATATATATATATATATATATATATATATATGTGTGTATATGTGTGTATACGTACACACATATGTATATTAATTATTATATTAAAATTCGCATTTTGACAAAAAACTATTTTAGGTATATTTGTACATTAAGTTTTTATTGCAGATTAAGTTTTTATAATGACGAGCAGACCAAGAGATGGACCTCCTGGAAGAAGGACTAGAACACTGGAACGTATCACAGAGCGCAGATTAAGAAATTCCATAAGTGACGAGCAGAGAGGAATTCGTCTATTGCAAGACAGTGAAACTCAGCGCCAACGAAGACAAGACACATTTAACAATCACCGACAACAATTAGCACAAGGTAATAAGTTTGTGTCGTCAAATTACTTGCTTCATCTCGAACTAAAAATCAATACCAAAATATGATTAGATAAACTTCCAAAAACATATTGTCTTGCCAGTCTTTTCCCTAAATATAATGAAGTTCAAACACATTGTGTTGGTAGTATGGATAAAAAGTGCGTTTATTGCTCTGCAAGGTTGTTTACAGGGGAGTTTAGTGATAATTCATCTACCATATGTTGCCACAAGGGAAAGATTAGCATAGAGCCCATTAGAGTTTGTAAAGAACTTCGAAACCTCATAGAGCAAAATGATATTTTTACCAAGAATTATCTAGAAAGTATTAGGAAGTTTAACAATGCTCTGACATTTGCTTCTATTCAAATGAAATCGGTTGATCCTTCTGGTACAGCTGTATCATATGATAGGAAGCTTACAACCACCTCCCGGAGTTGAACCATCATATGCAAGACTTTTCATTTTACATTTTGATACTGCATTACAACATCGTCTACTGAATAAAACGAATAAAAATTGCTGCAAAGAAATAATGACAACATTACAAACAATGCTAAATACATATAATCCTTACGCACAGTTGTTTAAATATGTAAAAGATTTGGATCAAACTATACCAAATATCACTTTACAATTTACTACCACCAACGCATTTCATCCTGGAAGATCGAATGAACCCACAATCAGTGAAGTTGCTGCTGTTTTTGTAACGAATGACGGAACTCCACCAAACAATATTGATTTTGTTATGTATACAAAAGCAACTGGTTCACTGAATAAAATATCTTATCTTAATTCTCATTGTGATCCATTGTGCTATCCATTGCTATTCCCATGTGGTGATACTGGATGGACTGTTAGTCAGCCACATGTTGAAGTTCATCGAACTGCATATAGAACAGTCACAACACAGTTACAATACTACTGCTATCGCTTAGCTGTTAGAGACGATTTCAATTTACTTCACGCTTCCGGAAAATTACTTCAACAATATATTGTTGACAGTTTTGTTAAAGTAGATGGTTCAAGGTTGGCATTCGTTAGAGCGCATCAACAGGAGCTAAGAGCTGATAGTTACAAAGGTCTGATGGATTTTCTTAACTCTGATGCTGAACAAAGAGGAGCTGTTGGTGGAGTTCCTGTTGTTCTCCCTTCATCTTATGTTGGTAGTCCCCGTAACATGCTTCAAAATCATCAAGACGCAATGGCTATTGTTGCCCGCCTGGGAAAACCTGACTTATTCCTTGCAATAACTTGCAACCCCAAGTGGAATGAAATAACGTCTCAATTGAAACTATATGAAAAAGTTGAACATAAACCAGATTTAGTGTCTAGAGTTTTTCATGTAAACTTACAATCGTTATTAGAAGATGTTTTAAAAAAATATGTACTGGGTGTCGTTATTGGTTATGTTTGTGTTATTGAATTTCAAAAAAGAAGTCTTCCCCATGCACACATGCTGCTTATTTTGTCTAATGAGGATAAATTACGTTCAGTTGAAGACGTAGATTCATTAATTTTTGCACAAATTCCAGACAAGACTACCGATCCTCAACTTTTTCAAGTTATTCAGGAATGCATGGTACGCGCCCTTTCAGAAGATTTTCAAAGACAACACACGAAACCTGAAGCTTACACTTGAAGAATTAGAAAATATTTTCAGATGTCATGGTAGATCTTGCGAACAATTCAAATTGCCGACACCTGTACACACCGTCGCACAACACATATATGAAACCGACAACGTCAACGAAGAAAGTTTAAACGGTAAAGTAGCTTTTGAAAAATTAAACACGGAACAGAAGGCAGTAGTTGAGGAAGTTTTGCATGCGGTAAGAAATAAAACTTTAAATTGTTATTTCGTTGATGGACCAGGGGGCTCCGGTAAAACATTTCTTTACAAAACCATATGCCACATTTTACGAGCAGAAAATAAAATTGTTACACCAGTTGCATGGACCGGCATTGCAGCCAATCTCTTACCGGGGAGACGAACATCATACTCGGTTTTTAAAATACCTGTACCAGTCTTAGACACCTCGGTCTCATCAATTCGCAGTCACACAAAGGATGCACAACTTCTTTTTAAAACAGACCTCATTATTTATTATCATCTGTTAAAGGACATTATGAATAATAAACTTTCTTACGGAGGAAAAATAATTCTTTTTGGTAGAGATTTTCGACAAGTGTTGCCCGTTGTCCGACACGCCAACAGAACAACCATTGTTGAAAATACAGCAAAAAGATCGCCTTTATGGTCCCAAGTTAACTCAAAATATTAGAACTAATGATCCCCTTTTACCGAATGGTTGCTACAACTGGGTAACGGTGATTTGGAAGCCCAAACAACCTACAATAATGAAGCAATTAAAATATCGAAGCATTGTTATTGCAGTTATGATACATTTGTTTCAGCAATTTTTAACGTCGAAGAAATCAATGAACAAGATATTTCCCAGTTTTATTCAACGTCAATTTTAAGTCCAAAAAACGATGACTGCATAAAAATAAATGAACACATTGTTTCCAATTTGCTACTTGGAGAGGAAAAAATTTATTTTAGTTCAGATTGTCTTCAACAGGAGGAAATTGACAATGCTCAATTGTATCCAACAGAATTGAGAATTGGGCTTATACATATGGTTATGCTTGTGTCATTTTCAATTCATTTTTGGGAGTTTATGTATAAGCTAAGAGGTTTTGTTATTTTGGGATTAGGTTAAAGTCTACTGATGATTTGGTGTAAGAACCAATGAAATGCTGGCATATAGACATACTTGACCACATAACAAACAAAAAGCACAGTAGTATTCATACATACATATGTATATGGGCAATGCCACCGTCAGTAACGTCACGCTCGTATACATATTTTAGTCAATATCTTTACAAAATACAATTATTTCTCCCAACTTGAGAGCGGCATATGAAAATTCTCGTCATAACTGTTGTTTCATACGCAAACAATTTTGCTCTATCTCGTTTTGTTGTGAAGTTATGACCATTTTAAGCCGTCAGTAACGTCACCGGATTTTGGAAGTGTTTTTGGAGGTATCTGAACGTTTGTGTGAAAATGAGCGAATTGAAAAGAGTTCATGTTTATTATTGCCTAGTATGTTAAAAAGGAAGGATGAGAGATGATTTTTATCCAAAAGGTGGGATTAATATTTTATGTTTTAGTCACGTAAATGACATAAAAGCAGTGTCAGTAACGTCACACGTACGAATTTCGTTAGGATTTTTGGGTCTTTTTTTCTTGGGTTAATAGAGGGACCCTAAACGGACAAAAAATCATAATAGGGGAGTTTAAAGATGCAACCCTGGGGGGATATTAAGACAAAACCACTTTTCGCACTAATCTCATAAAAAAAATTGTAGTAAATCGGGCTTGCCCTTTAGAGCTGATTTTTGTATGATAGAGTATTAGTTAATTAAATTATCTCTTCAATGAAGGTTGAAATTGGTTTTTGCCCATCATTAAAATTAAAATTTGTAATTTTTTCCTACTTTTCAGCTTTAGCGGCTATTTAGTACGAACAATGGCGAGCTGACTTCTGTTTTTCTTTTTTTTTTGCGAAATATTTGTGAAATTTTTTCCTAAATGGTGATACAAATTTTATGTCAGTATTTTGAATTAAAACCAGGACACTGTAAAATAAAAACACATTGTTATCGGAAAATAAAAAAGTCTTTATTAATATCAGTCTTGTTAATTGTTGCAAAATTAAAGCATCACTTCAGTTGTATTTGTTGCTTTCTTTTAGCTTCTCAACATAACGCTTGTCTCTTTGCGCACCAGGAATCGGAGTCTAGCAATTAAAGACCAAATTATTAAGCAAAAAAGTAAAAAAATAAATCCGTCAGTAACGTCACGCAATCTTTTTTTGCAAAAATACCCTGCTATTTGCAAATAATGCTTCGTTTAAACATTGATTATTAAAGTATTTCAAAAATACTCAAAAAAATCAGCTTATCCAACCTCTTTTCTAATTAGTTAATGCATAAAAAAGCTTTTTATAAAAATTTGTCAGCAACGTCACCATTTATTTGCGGCTGATTACTTTAAGCCCTAATTGGTTCAAAAGCCACGCTTTGTACACAAATTTGCTTGCTAATCAATAGTTTGATGTATATTCTATCAAAAAAAGTTATCATCTGCCTAAAGTACAAAAAAATAACGAAAAATTTTCTTGTTCTGTTGTTATTTTTGAAAATAATTTGTAATTTACAAGTTGTGAATTCTCAGATGGTTTTCGGAAGTATATGCATAAGATAAGGGGGTTTTAACTTTTCAAAACTGTGGTTAAAGTCTACTAACGATTTGAACCAATGAAATGCATATAGACATTGCTTAACCACCAACAAATAAATTTCATTTATATATAATAGTATTGTGACAACAATGTGTCAAATAAAAAATTTCGTAAAAAATAACGACAAAATTTACCTTTTTCGCCGACATTTCTATATTTTCCAACTACGCCTTGCACGTGCGACTTATGAAAAGAATGTAAAATGTCAAAGCAGACACAAATTTTGCACTGGGATATAATGCAACATTTCAAATGTAAAAAAAAAGTTTGGGCTTTGTGACAGAAAATAAAATCTATGTGGTTTCATTTTTCGTGGCCTTGCCCATATATGTACATATGTAGGCATTTAAATTTACGTTCTTCATCTTTGATGAATCCGCTAAATATAGCACATGTTTATGTGTGTGTGCATATATATATGTACATATGTATGAGTATGTACATACATACAATATGAGATCTTTTGTGCAAATACGAGTTTATGGACACTATTTTATATTATTTTATAAGGTCTATAATAAATCATCTATTATTAAAGAAAATGTGCTTGTAAAATCCTATATATTTATTTTTGGTTTCGATTTATTTTGGCGGTGGAGAGTTGTAGATGAACAACATTAAGCAACAAAACTTTTAACATTTGCAGTTGCTGCTGTCCATTTTAAAACACAATTTGTTTCATGAAAAAACAAAACATGCATTCGCTTTTATTAATCGATACAAGATTTTTTTAGTTTATTTTTCAAACATTTCACAAAGTTATTTTATTAAAAATAAATAAAAATAACAAAAATGTATTCTCTAAATTTTTTTGTCTTATTGTTTTTCTTATAAAATTCGTCGGCAGCAGTACAAAACGAAATATTAGATTAAAATGTCTTGGCAGGTGACGAATTAATTGGCGGCAACAAATATATAAACAACTAAAAACGTTATATTCGAACGGGTCGAATCTTAAATACCCTCCAAATATTTAGCAAGTAAATTTTAAATGTTTCACTTGGTGGGACAGAGTTCCTTTATATAATATCATACGTCAACGCCCACTAAAAATAATAATAATCATCAAACCAGCAGAACGGATCAGTACTGATTTCGAGGCCGCTACGCCTTGAAAAATATTCTTAATATTCCAATCTTAATATAAATTAATAAAAATAGAATTTGAACAAATTCATTTATTAATAAAATAATAAAAAATGGTTTGCAGTCTTGCAGATTCGAACTTAAGTCCGTTGATAAAATTAACAATTTACATACGAAAGTTCGACTAATAAAAATTCATACATAATTTAAAAAAAAAAATTTAAAAAAAACTATAATTTCGGTTCCAGGGTTGGAAAATCGATATTTTCTGATTCATAAAGCAGCCATTTTATTTAATATTTTTGATTTTTATGATGAATTATACATACTTTATATATCAGAAAGAAGTAAACTGGTATTAAAAACCAACAAAATCTAAAAGACGATTCTACGGTTGGACAATTAGAACTTTTTGGGGTACATGAAACGAATTTTTTGTTTTGTTTGTAAATTAAATATACATATATAATATTTTTGAAAGACGTTCATAGGTATTAGATATAAGAAAAGCCAAACATTTAGCTTCCTAGCCGAAAAATTTAAACGTTTTCTTAAATATAAAAGTAACCGATAACATCATTTTGATTTTTTAATTAAACCTACTTTCTGTTTTGGCAAGAAAGAGAGAAAGAAGAATTACATGTGTATTTAAGATTCGGCACAGCCGAATATAGCACTTTTACTTGTTTTTATTTTAAAAAGGATCCAACGGATTGTACTTCGAGCCATAAAATAAAAAAAAGTAATTTTTGGACTTCGCCTTCTTTAGTGGGCGTTTTAGAGCATATCAGGGGTGATCCTTAAATATGCAGTATTTTGCGCCGTCACTAGGAAGAAATATTTGAAGATAGAAAATTTTTGTGTAGCTAATTTAAATTTTACTTTATCGGTGAATATTTGCTACAGGCTGAACGCTAAGCCAAAGTCGGGATTTTCTGATGATCTACTTAGATACATTTACTGGTGATAACAATTATTTCATGTGCAAACTTCGGTAATAGTATTAATTCAAACTACAGACGTAATCAGTAGGGTTACACTTTAATGCGATGCGCATACTTTAATGCGATGCGCATTGAATTGCTTTCTCACATCGAGGTAAATAGCATACAAATGAGTTCACTTTTCCATTCGCTTCGTATTATAGAGTAATGCCCCAGATGTGGTAATATCCCAGTTGGTCATTTCTTTAACAGAATGTAATAGTACGAGTATGTCGTAGTATATACTAGTATGGCGTAGAAAACAAGCTGAAGACAGCTCCAAATTGTAAACGAGATGTTCATACAAAAGGTGTCGAAGTCACACAAGACAAGATGAGCGACATTGTTGCCGACTTATCCAGAAAAAATGAGGAACATTGCCACTTATGTTGTCCTCAACAAAACTTTTTTAAAGACAAAACGGGGATACTGTCGTTCAAAAAAGTTAATTGAGGACAAAATGTTATCATATATTCACGAACGACGATTTCATTAAAATTGTCGATTACAAAACCCAATCATCGTCGAAGAAAAGGTCCTCTACGAAGAATTTTCGAACCGGGATGTTCCTATATCAAACCCGGAATTAGGAATAATTGATAAAATGATAATTTTTTTTAAATAGTCCAGCCTCTTTGCCTCAATATCGTCAACACTTACTAATACTTAGGCGTGTATGTAAATCAAAATTTGAAATGAATGTAGCATGTAGAAGTAATCCGCAAAAAATTGAGAAAAGCAGTTTTTATGTTACACTATGTATTTAAGTTACCATTCAAGCAATATAATGTTATAACAAGCATATTTTTCGTTGGTTGAGTCCCACCATCGTAATGGCATAACAGCCTGGGAAAGCTCATTATTTACTAAAAAATCTTCAACAACCACAAAACCAACTTCTGAAAATTATCCAAAAAAGTCGCCCTATCTATGAACATATTACAAACAGCACACATTCAACTATTTTCAATATAACTACAACGCAGCAGGCAATTCTAAAAAAAAGATAAAACAATTTATACATGTATTACTTTTAAGTAAACAAAATATACTTTTAAGTTAATAAAAAAGTGTATAATTAAATATGTACACACAGGTACACACAGTTTTTTGTACATCCGTGGTACTACACAAAAACTATCTCTACCATTTTACGCTTTTTAAAATCTAACAACATTTATTATGTAACAGAAGTTTAAAATTTTTGTTAATTGTATCAATTTTTATTTAGTCGAACTTTCTTATGTAAATTGTTAATTTTTCAACGGGCTTAAGTTCGAATCTGCATGACTGCAAATTATTTTTTTATTATTTTATTAATAAATGAATTTGTTCAAATTCTGTTTTATTAATTTATATTAAGATTGGAATATTAAGAATATTTTTCAGTAATCATCAAACCAGCAGAACGGATCAGTACTGATTTCGAGGCCGCTACGCCATCTCATCAGCGTTCTTTGTTCAATTTTTCCACTTTTTCAAGTGGTGCTCGTTAGTAGGAATATCAACTATTTAACCAATATTTTAACGAAAATTGAATATGAGAAGTTATCACATTCATATTTTTTTTTTTTTTTTTAAGTTATTACATTTTTGGTTAGTACGAAATTCCCCAACCCTGATAAATAGTTGATATTCCTACTAACTAGCACCACCTGCAAAAGTGGAAAAATTGAACAAAGAACGCTGATGAGATGGCGTAGCGGCCTCGAAATCAGTATTGATCCGTTCTGCTGGTTTGATGATTACTGAAAAATATTCTTAATATTCCAATCTTAATATAAATTAATAAAAAAGAATTTGAACAAATTCATTTATTAATAAAATAATAAAAAAATAATTTGCGGTCATGCAGATTCGAACTTAAGCCCGTTGAAAAATTAACAATTTTTGTTAATTTTTGAAGTATTTTGTATTATAGCAATATTTTCTATTACACGACATCAATGAACCTGATAGGATTTTCTATAAATTTTTTGTGCGGACTAAGATTTTTCATTTCCATTTCTCCTAATTCCCTTTTTTTGTGCAAAAAATTACAGATACATATTGATTCCGAAGATAATTCATTTCTCAAATCAGTTTAAGAAAAAGGTAGTATTAAAAGGAATAGAAAGGCTTTTAGGGAATTCGGAAACAAATTTACAGTATACTTCCGGCTCTAAAATTTTACTAAATTAAAGTTTTTCAAAATCGAATAGTGCATGTAGTCGCCACTTATGTCTAGTAGTTGCAGATCAACACCACGTGTAGGACACCATTTTTAAATCAAGGATAACGTCTTTAAATGAAAAGTTTGAATAATTTTTGTATTAACTATGTCTATAATGGACATAGTAGTAAAATCAAGTTTTAGTTTTATTTAATGAATTACCTCAATATAAAATGCTCTACAATTTTCGAGTAAAATATTTTTTTGTGGAACAGAATATTGCGTTTAAGATTCAGAAGCAGCAACGCCAATATAGACTTCATTTAAGCTTAAAAATATATATTTGTTAGATTCATTAATTTATCATACTCTTTTTGATTAACACAGAAGTCTTAATTTAATTTGAATAAAAAAATTTCTAATATTTTTTTAACTTCGTGTTTCATTTTATGCAAAATAGACTTTTCAGATTGAAAAAGTTCGTTGAATGAAACCAAAATAATTAAAGCCTTTGACAAAAACTCAAAATAGACCTGAGTTTCCGGGTCATCTAATGCTTCTAGTATTGAGCTAGAGACTTTCGAATGATTTGCAAACACTTCTAGTCTTAAAATGCTTTCATACTAGCCATCTAGTAAAGGCTAGTGATAATTGAAATTCGATAAGTTTTTTTTTGGCGAACGTAGCCAATAAGCCAGCTGCCGAGTTTTATCGCCTAAACATTATGTTCGGAGTATCAAACGCAAAACCGACCAAATTTTTTAATGGAATACCCTTTTCTACTACAGAACTTTTCAAAAGACTAAAAATATCAGCAGTAGTAGAAGACGGACATTCTTTCAAAATCACAAAGGTATACTGAGCACTTGACGTTTTCTCATCATAAAAAATTTTTGCAAAAGCAATTTGTTTGGGAATTGTAATGGAAAAAACTGCGTGGGATTTTTTTGTTCGCCATACAACTTCCTAGCAAAATTAGGGCCTAAAATATTCCTCATTAATGCCGTTGATTTTGTCCTATGAAGAGTTATATTTTTCAATACTTCAGTGTTCAAATGATAAACTCAGCACAGACATACATAAGCTCATCTGTTAATATGAATGCCAAGCTGTTTGTACCTAATATTCCAACGATTTTCAGTTCAGCTCTTTTAACTTTATCTTTGTTTTTGGCAGAATTCTCTCATGCTCTATAGATGTTAGGAGACGATCTTATGACAGCAGCAACTTTGTAAAAATTTGTTTCCACGTGCGTTGATAGGACTGTTTTATGATAGACTAATTTTTGAAGTGAAACTTCTTTAGAATCGTTGTGATTTCAAGCTCGATGAAACGAAAAAATATGTCCATAGAGCAGTGATGCAGCGTCATACACAATTGTGGAAACAAAACTCACATGTACGTTTACGCTCTTTTATTTTGAGAGCGCAACATATAATATTTTTTTTTAATTTTTATATAAAAACAAAAAAGAACAAAAATATTTAACTTTGTATAATTTAAAAACTTTGTTATTGTTGAAATATTATGAATAATTTTAACTTGTTATCCTGAAGAAGATATCCAGAGGATATCGAATTATTGATACAAATATAAAATAAATAGTTTTATAGTTATTATTTTATAAAAATAAGCCCCAAGCTCAATATTATTACTAAAAATAAAAACTCAAAGGCTGAAAAAATAGAACAATATACAGATATAATATATTTATATAAATATATATATACAATATATATAAGAGGTTTGAAATAAGTTGGAGCCACTGTATGTAGGTACATCTTCTCGAAAATTTCTTAAAGTAGCTTTTAAATGAATTCATAAGTAAGACTTTTTGTAAAAATTGGTTCTCCAATAGACATTTATTATAAACGAGTTTACAAAATAAATACAATTTTCATCAGTCAGATGCTAATAAATAAAAATATTGTGTTATATACAATAAATACAATTATAAATGCAAAACGTACGAATAGTAGCAACAAGCCCTTCAACTCAAAATATAGATAAAATTTAAAAGTACTTGTTATCCATTCCTGCTGTATGCTAAAGAGAAGCCAAAACCTAAGGAGAGCGAGAGAAACAAATGTTTTTCTTCCGTATACATATTTGTTTGCTGCGCAAGCAGAATTTACTTTTTTCTTGCTTTCCTATAACGCGTTATAGGGCAGTGATGTCAAATATGATTGTGTTGGTGAGATCACTCTTATCTCTTACATTCCCAGCGGGAGAAATGTGCGGTTGCGAGACCTAACTAGTGGCCTTTTCTAAGAGTATCCTTTTATTTACCAATAATATCTTCTAATTTTATAAGTTGTTAAAAAGGGTTTTGAAAATTGCCAAGTGCTCAGATATTTAATTTTAAATTATTTCTCCATCTTTAAGCTGAAAATTTGGTTAGTTTATATGCAAGAGAAAAAATTTTTACAAAAAATCTTACTTATGAATTAATTTAAAAGCTACTTTAAGAAATTTTCGAAAAGATGTACCTACATACAGTGGCTCCAACTTATTTCAAACCTCTTATATGTATTGTATATATATTTATATAAATATATTATTTCTGTTTAGAGGCCTCAAAACAGGGCTTGCGACACTTCCCGCTAAATGATAGTGTTCCTCGGTAAACAATTATATTTTACGCTCTCAAAATAAAAGAGCGTAAGCGTACATGTGAGTTTAGTTTCTACATTGAACAGTATTGAAAATGATAAAATTTGAAATGTTTTCAGTAATTCTAATTCTTTTTTATGTACTTATAACCATGGTATAATAAAACAAGGTACTGCCACTGTGAGCTATTAAATTTAAAATAATTTTCTGACAATTTTAAGGATTCTGACATTCCCATAAAAATTAAATTACCATATTAGCCCAATTCACACTCCTGTGCAAATGGTCTTGCATTATAGCATTTGCAAATTGAGAGAGTATTTGAGAGCATTTTCAATGTATTTTGTTGGTGTAGAGTACAATTATTTTGCTCATGCTACGATGCTACACTACTTGCTCGAGATTGTGAACTGGGCTATTATTTTAAGTTACCCGTTCTTTTTTCTTTTGATTTGAGTTGTTAAAATTTTTAATTGCATCGATGTCATAATTAACAATAATTAAAATCCGTTTGCCAATTAATTTATTATAAAAATCTTGTCGTGAACCTTGAATAAACATATTTTTTGTTAAATTGTCTTATTGATCAATGTAATGGTTTCAATGTTTTTGGTTCAATGCAAAGCAACACAATGACTTTTTATTTCTTGTGGAAATGCATAGGAACTGGGATTTTTTATAGTTTTCTATATTCTTTACATTTTATATAGCTTTTACTAAATTATTTTAACAAAATATTGCAAAATGTTTATGTTCAAAACCTCAAAATGAAATTTTTCTCTCTGTCAATATGCAAAAACGATTCATAATGAGATTTTGAGCGGGAGATTCTATCTATGTGTACGTTCAGTATGCTTAATTTCAAATTGAGGTAATACAATGAAATATGTTAAAAGAGAGGGGATAAAATAATAGTTAAATACCATGGTATAATATATTATAATGGTGGTTTGTCCGTGATCTCATGAAAATGTGGCTTGGTAAAAAGGCCATTATTTTGGAAATTGTTGAACTGGACACCTTGAAATTTAAATAAGTTAGAGATCAATGAATGAAGTTTAGTATATACAATTTAATTAACGAAATTGCTAGACAAATGGAAAAACTTATATACATATATATGAAATTGTTATTTGACATATTGTTGTCACAATACTATTTTAAATGAAATTTATTTGTTGGTGGTCAAGCAATGTCTATATGCGTTTCATTGGTGCTTTACCAAATCATGGTTAAAGTCTACTGATGATTTGGTAAAGCACCAATGAAATGCATATAGACATTGCTTGACCACCAACAAATAAATTTCATTTAAAATAAATATATATACATATATATATATATATATATATATATATATATATATATATATATATATGTATTACAGATTTTATTTAAAAATTTCCAAATAATGAAAATTATTTTTTATAATGTGGCAACGTCATATTCAATATGATGTAGAAAAATAAACTTCAAAAATCCTTATTAAAATTTAATAAAAGCAAATGGCACTACCTTGTATTTATATACCTTGCTTATAGCTATACAGTTTACATCAGGGGTCCTCAATGGGAGAAAATATTTAAGTATAATGTATTTGTGCATTTTTCATGTGTTAGTGACTGTTTTTTTAAACAACTGCGTATAAATAATGTTGCCAGACATGACGTAATTTTGACGACTATTTTATTTAATTAAATGACACGAAATATTGAAATAATGTTTTCATTAATATGTATTTCTTACATATAATTAATACAGACGAAATTTCTTATAGTGAATAAATTATACACTCCACGTGATATTTGTAAGGCCCAAAATATTTTTTATTTTTTTCCGAATTTATTAATGTACATTATGTTGGAATATTTTTACTTATATATTGCCATTTTATCTGACTTCAAAATATTGTGTTCCGTTATTTCTGTTTAAAAATAACGTGATTTAAATATTAAATTTGAACGAAATATTTAAAAGACCAAGTCCAGGAAATTATAACAGAGGAGTAAAAAAATCGATATATGTAACTGGAATCAAAACATTTTGGTTCTTACTTTTAATTAAGAGAAAAGACATATTTTATAAAAAAGACTTACAAATCAAAAAATTTGCTTTGAAGAGAATTCATCTATTAAAATGTTTGTAATTTTGAAAAAATTCTATATAAGGACTTTACTAGACGTTGAAACTCGTACTTCTAGCAATATAATTCGTAAAATATTAGTAATAGGTGATAGCTACATTAAAGAAGCTAATTAAAAAATCTAAATAATAATAATCGGCAAAGTTACTTCTGAGAGATAGAGCCTCGGAAAAAAGAAAATAAAAAGTTAAAAATATATATAGGAATAAAAATATTTCTTATTTTACGTATACTTCAAATTGAACTGTAGAAATTTTGTGGTATTTTTCATAAAACTACCGTAATAATTTCACATTAACGATTTGAAAAAGTAATATGAAGATTTTATGTTTTCGCATCTATTTTGTCTGGCAACTATGTGAACAAGAAAGAACATTTCAAGGTGTTGCCGTTGATCACAAAATCAAATTGATAATAATATAAGAAGGCAAGCTTAGTTTTCACTTTTGTACAATGTGTGAAATTGATTTTTGTTTCTATAGCCTATATTCTATTCAAAGTTTCGACCGAAGTGCTTTCAAAACCCTTATAAAAAATATTTAGTCGGAATATACGTGGAAAAATTTGGTAAACTAGTATCTACTCTGTTTTTACTATGAAAAATACGTGAAATTTTTCTGAAAACAATTTTGCTAAACATTTTTCGAAAATTCAAACAGAGTACCGGCCTTATCGCTGTGAGCCCTTGTATGTAGTATAATTTTTTGGCCTCCTAAGCGCACAGAAAAATTTAATTTAATTGACTGTTAAAGTTCGACAAGGCAAGTCGTATGTTGTTTATAAAAAAAAACTACTGCAATATTAGGTACTTTCCTCCATTATATACACATAGAATATAATGTTAAAATTGGGAAATATTTTAAAATTAATAATTTTGCTGCATAAAATAAGCTATGAGCTAATGAAAAATAAATAAATAGAATTTTCTAAAATATGATAAGAAAATTCGGAAATAAAACTGTAAATGGTGTAAAAATAATGAACCAAAAATTTTAAAATTCTCATACAGCTAAGTAAATAATAACATTTCTTTCGATTTAAAAAAAATGTTCCTCTGTAGAAAATTTTCATAAGGCTTATATTAAAAAATTCCATTATAGACAATACTATCTTCCAATGAAGATATAATAGATATTTTTATATCACACAAAATTACTAAGAAGCATAATATATATAAATTTATCCATCCAAGAATACAAAAAATCGAACGATGGCAACGCGGGTTGAAAATTTAGTCATCCATTTGTTGTTGTCTATGAATAACATTTTTATTTTCTCTTCTCTCATTGATGTGAATTTCGTTACTGTTCGGGTTGCGTATGTGAATATGTGTAAAAAATACGATTGGTACTCGTTTCCTGAGTGTAAAGCGGCATGGCCACACATCAAACTGATGCTTCAAACTTGTGTATGTGTTGGTAAAACTCAGTTTGAGAGTGAAAATCTAAATTGTTTTGATATTCTTCAAACTCACATCAAACCATACGTGTGAGTTTTTTTCACTAACACTATCACAGAAAAGCAGAGTTTGAAGCGTCAGTTTGATGGGTGGCCATCCCGCTTAAGGGTTGAGTTGCCCTGGTTTACTGAAGCGACTGTTAATTTTTTCCATAGTTTTCAATAAGTTTTTTAGAAGTTTCACTTCTACCGTGTGTGACTTGCACACACACACATACACACTTTTTTTCTTACACAGCAGTAAATCGTTACCTCCATCCTATATGAGCAGGTATCAGCAAACATACATCTTCATTATAAGTTTGATGAGTGAGAGAAAATAAAATTTTTCTCCATACACTTTTTTCATAAACACAACAACGACAATAGCAACAACAGCAAGGTATTTTTTCATAAACATACAACAACGACAATAACAACATCAACCATTGAAGGTTCGTACGAGAATGAGAGTATCTATATCAGTGATGTCAGCCTCATACACAATTGTGGAAGCAAAACTCACATGTACGCTTACGCTCTTTTACTTTGAGAGCGTAAAATATAATTGTTTACTGAAAAACACTCTCATTCAGCGGGAAGTATCGCAAGTCCTGTTTTGAGGCCTCTAAACAGAAATAATATATTTATATAAATATATATATATATATATATATATATATATATATATATATATATATATATATACAATACATATAAGAGGTTTGAAATAAGTTAGATCCACTGTATGTAGGTACATATTTTCGAAAATTTCTTAAAGTAGCTTTTAAATTAATTTATAAGTAAGACTTTTTGTAAAAATTGTTTCTCTTGTATATAACATAACCAAATGTTCAGCTTAAAAATGGAGAAATATTTTAAAATTAAATATCTGAGCACTTGGCAATTTTCGAAACCCTTTTTTACAACTTATAAAATTAGAAGATATTATTGGTAAATAAAAGGATACTCTTAGAAAAGGCCACTAGCTAGGCCTCGCAACCGCACATTTCTCCCGCTGGGGATGTAAGAGATAAGAGTGATCTTACCAACACAATCACATTTGACATCACTGATCTATATGTACTCAGTAAAAGCATGTGTGTGACTCTCAAAAGTAAATTTTATTCTCACGTGTAACCCGCTGCCGACTTCTGTATATGAGCCAGCCTTTAAGCGGCATGGCCACACATCAAACTGACGCTTCAAACTCTGCTTTTCTATGATAGTGTTAGTGAAAAAAACTCACACGTATGGTTTGATGCGAGTTTGAAGAATATCAAAACAATTTAGATTTTCACTCTCAAACTGAATTTTACCAACACATACACAAGTTTGAAGCATCAGTTTGATGTTTGGCCATGCCGCTTTAAATTCAGTTTAGAATCTAGATTTTTGTTGTGTCATTTCTAAAAAAGGTTATTCTTTTTAGTTGCCACCGTCGATTTTGCTTTGTTAATTTTACTACTTATATAATTGATAATAACAACTACTCATCAAATATATTTTAATTCATATACTTAATAACAAAAACATTTGAGTTTTTGTAGCAAACCAAACTTTAAAGCAAAATGCGGAAGCAGTGCTAAAAAAAGTTAAATGTAACGTTATTTCTTTCCTTCTTTAAGCTAGTGTACAAAATGCAACTGCAAACAAAGTATGCATATCGGTCAGATATACGCAAAGTCCCTGCTGATCATGAAACATATTATCATACTTTATTTGATAATGAGGGCAAAAATAGCTTTGTTGTAAGAAATTCACTTTAGTGATATGTCTTGTTTGCAATTAAATAGTTTTTTTACAACGAAAACAAAGCTTAGTAATTGTTAAAGTTAGAAAGAGATGGATAATTACGCGTCGTCAGAATTAACGGATAAAAAAATCAAATTTGTATCGTTTCTAATTTTTGCTCCCAATTTGAATTTATACGAAGTCGGTATAAACGCGGTCAAGTAGCAAGATACATGGTGTCCAATTAGCAGTGACAATAGGTTCTCAACCAGTTTTTCCTGACGCATAACAATATAACATATACATATTGCCAAGATATAAGAACCACGCGTATATATACATATACTAAAGCTTAAAAGAGAAGTTGAGTAAAACAAACAGTTATGTTGGGCTGTATTACTGCCCAATGTGCTGAGATCCGATACAAAGTGGAAGATAAGAGATAAAGTGAGGTAGCTGGATGGTAGACCCTTGGGTTTAATTGCTCTTTACCTAGTCAACCTTCCTGACAGACGTTACCCGAAGTTTATGCTCCTATCCCTAAGACATAACCGCGCTACAAGAACTTACCTTTACCTGTTTGTCTCCCTAGTATGCCTTAAACACAGAATCTCGTGAGTTTTAATTTTAAATGGTTTTATTTTACAAAACAATATATTCGGTTTGGTATGCCAGTGTAATGGTACATAAACATAAAGAAATAGTATGGTACAAATAGTAGAGTAAGTATGAAATAGGTAAGTGTAACAAGTAAAAACGTTATATTCGACCGGGTCGAATCTTAAATACCCTCCAAATATTTAGTAAGGGGTGACAAGCACAATACACATGAGCACTGATGATGAAAGTGTTCCGGCTTTCCAAAACAGCTGTTCTGCTCTGCTGTGTAATTGGAATAACTACAAACCTGATGTTGACTTTCCTTTATGACTTGGAATATATATCATGTCTTTCTGAGATTTAAAAACAAATTTCGAACAATTAGCCTATAAATATTAATTCAATTTAATATAGCAAAATAAATGTTCGTGAAAATCCTTACTACATACAAATTTAAGCTATGGCTTGAGCTACCAATAATAAAATTGGAAAAACGTTCACATGTACATAAGTAGAAAATTCAAACCAAAAAAAGTTTGACTTAGGTATGATGGAACAAAAAATCAAGAAAATAATCAAACGGTAACACGGATATTAAAACAATAACATGTTAACATCAGGTTGATACAGTTCTCGGATTTTTTTATACCCTTCACAAAAAAGTGAGTTGCACCCCTGGAAGAAAAATTTGAATTTAAAAAAATTTTGTTTGGCTAATGCAAATCTTCATGACGTATAAAGAGGTTTTGTTAAAGGAAAACTCAAAATTTTTAACAATTTTAGTTACGACATGTACTACAAAATACGGAATGGGCCGAAAAAAAATTTTAATTTCCTATCCCTGGATACATTTTTAATTTTTTTAGTTTTTAATAGACCATTGAGGCTTCCTAAAGCAGGAAATAGATTTAATTTACAAACATTAAAAGAAATAATTGATTTTTGGTATAAATTTTGCGTCGAGAAATAAGTGTAACCTTCCCAGCTCTACAACGGTACTTAGGATCATCCGGAATATCAATACCACTCTATTTAAGTTCATTTTCAATCCAAAGGTCCAAGAACGAAGTCTCTAGCTCTTCTGTGGCTTGGAAACCCCCACGTACAGGCTGACATCGCTCAATCGTCATCGCTATTCATAAGGATCATGAATATATATACTTTAAGGAGTCCCATATTAATATCAAAGAAATTACACACGGGATGAAAAACCTATATATACCCTTCCACTTTTTTGTAAAGAGTATAATAACGAGAAAACCACTAAACACTAAAACAAGAAAAATGTACTGGCTTCTCGGGCCAAGGTCGGAATTAAGTGTTAATAAGAAATTGCTTTTGTATAAAACAATATTAAAGCCTATGGACTTAATGTTTTCAATTGTGGGGAACAGCTTCTTGTTCAAATATTGACATTATTCAAAAGTATCAGTTCAAAACTCTTAGACTTATAGTAGATACTCCATGGTATATTAAAAACACTACTATTTCTATCTCGATGTTCCAAGCGTTAAAGAAGAAATTAAAAAGTGTAGCATTAATTATCGAAAAAGTTAGCGACCATCGAAACGACAGTGATGAAGTTAGACGATTCAAAAGACTACATACACTTGATCTCCCCTTTACTTTTTGAGTAGTATACGTACATATATTTTGATAAAGATACTATAGTAAGATTTATTAAAAAAGGAAAAAAACTATAAAAAAAAAATTTGAATTGTTCACTTTAATAAAATTTAACGCTACTGTTATTTAATTTTAAGTTTTTTTTTTACTAAATTTGGTTATTGCTTTATTGAAAACAGATTGCAAATAAAGAAGAATAAAAAAATCAAGTAAAAGTGATATATTCGGCTGTGCCGATTTCTATATATCGTTCACAGATATAATCCTTCTTTCTTTCTGAAACAGAAGGTAGGTTTAATTAAAAAAAATTTTTTCAGTTACATCTATTAAGAAAACTTTTAACTTTTCCGGCTAGTAAGCTAAATGTCTGACTGTTCTTATTTATAATAGCTCTGAAAGTCTTTCAAGTATATTAAATATGTTTATTTTACAGACAAACAAAAAATCCGTTTTATATATCACACAAAGCTCTAATTGTCGAACCCTGGAATCGTCTTTTAGATTTGTTTGGTTTTTAATACCAATTTACTTCTTCCTGATGCTAGAGTTAATGTCGACGTCGTCGACGGCGTCAAATGTCAAAAAAAAAGTTGAATCGTATGAAATTATATGAGAGCAGTTAATCTCAACGAGTTGCAACGCCGTAAAAGTTCAATCTATTTCAACTTTTTCGGCGTTAAAGCGCCGTCAACGGCGTCGACATTAACTCTAGCATGATATATAAAGTACGTATAATTAATCATAAAAATCAAAAGTATAAAATTACATGCTTACTTTTATGAATAAAAAAAGTCGATATTCCAACCATGAAGTTGGATTTTTAATTTTTTGGGTTTTTAATACCAATTTAATTCTTCCCCAAAGTATAAAAAAGATTTCAGTCTCAAAAAACCAAAACTAGGAACTTATATGGCTACTTTTATGTACAAAAAAATTTAGATTTTCCAACCCTGAAACCGGATTTTTAATTTTTTAATACCACTAAAAAACAAAATTTGTAATTTTTGCGGGTACTTTAATGTACCAATAATATTTCGATTTTCCAACTCTGGAAGCGAATTTTTTTCCAATGCAATTCTTAGTGAATTATAACATAGTTCTAATCGACAAAAAAAATCAAATTTGTAACCTTTTTGGATGCTTTCATGTACCACAAAATATTTCATTTGTCCAACCCTGGAATCAAAATTTGGTTTTTTTAAGGTTTTAATACCAATTTTATTCTTCCTGAATTATAAAATAGTTTTAATTAGCAAACACTACAACATCAATTGCATTTTTGGCTACTTTTATGTTAAAAAAATTTCATTTCAACTTCCCAACCCTGCAAGCGAAGTTTTATTTATATTTCTGTTTTTATACCTTCCAAAAAACCTTTGTAACACAGGGAAATATCCATATGAGACCCCATAAAATATATATTCTTGATCAGTGATGAAATCTAAGATGATCTGAGCATTTTCGTCCGTCCGTCCGTCGTGGAAATCACGATTCAGTCCAAACGAAAAGAGCTAGACTCTAAAAATTTGTTATAAATATATCTTTGGTATAAATATATCTTTGGTATAAATATATCTATTGTATTTAATTATCCCAAAAATTTATTTTTAGAGTTTTATGTCAAAGGTGAAACGTCTCCCCCACAGCCCTTGCCAGAGCGACCCCGCCAAAATACAATTTGAATACCCTCCAAAGAGAATTGGACTCCATAAAGTATATACATATGTACATTCTTGATCAGTGATGAAGTCTAAGACGGTCTACCAATGCCCATACGTTCATCTGTGGTAAACATGAAATAGTTTTTTGAACCCCGCCCCCTTTAGTGGGCGGTGACATATGATATTATATAAATAAAGTCTGTCCCACCAAGTTAAACATTTTAAATTTACTTACTAAATATTTGGAGGGTATTTAAGATTCGACAACGTCGAATATACCGTTTTTACTTGTTTTTTTTTTACCAATGCAACTTCTAATGAGGCATGAAATAGTTTTATTTAAGAAAAACTTAAAATTTTTAACCACTTTGTACTACAAAATATTGCTCTTGTCCAACCCTGGATTCGAGATTTTAATTTCTTTTTTAAATTTTGATTTCAATTTTGTTCTTTCTAAATTATAAAATAATTTTAGTTAGCAAAAAAGCAACGTCAGTTGCCCATATATATTAAAAAGCCATGTCTTGCTTTAAGAAAACCTCGGTAAAACTCTAATCACTATCAATCACTACTATAAAAAACGCTCAAAAGGTACTTAAATAACCCGCTAAAAGTTTCCCTCCACAAATACTGTTAAAACCTATATATATCTAATATATAAAATTCCCGTGTCACAATGTTCGTTCCCATACTACTCCGAAACGGCTTGACCGATTCTTATGAATTTTTGTATGCATATTCAGTAAGTCTGAGAATCAGCTACTACCTATTTTTCGACCCAAAAATAATAAGAGAACTGTATCAACCTGATGTTAACATGTTATTGTTTTAATTCCCGTGTATTTGAACCGTCCGTTACCGTTTGTCACGTAGCGTACTGGTCTAAAAACAAATATGGCACGATGCCTGTACAGACAATTAATTACATATGTATGGCGGCTAGCTATGTTCTCGGCGGGGTTTGAAGCAGAGTCCTCTCCAGATCTGACCTGATGTGCTCCCCATTTTTCACATGAACTTAGTCTTAATTACTTACATCTTGTTTTTTTTTTTTTGTTTAATCATAGATTTTATTTATATATGTTCAAATGCCTTAACCTTTTTTTTAGCTTCATTACATTTTTCGCCTCACAAATGTGTTTATTTTCTTAAGGAAATTCTTTCACTGAAAGTTGCAAACGTGTGCACTTTTCAAAAGTTTTCTATTTTGTGTCTATTGGTTTTCTTTCACTGTGTAATATATATTTTTAAGTTAGAATTTCACTTAAATTAACCTTTTTTTAATGTGTTTATATAATTATAAAAACTCAAGTTTTTTTCTTTTTGTTAACTAAATTAAATGCTACCCACAAAATAAAAAATAAATAACCACCAAAGAAGGTATATTGTACCCCATGTATATTCAACATATATACATACATCCTATCACTGTCTACAACTGTCAAGTAACCTTAGAATGAAATTCTATTCTCTGCCAGGGCTGTCAGATCTATTGTCACCTTTTTCGGCAAATCCGATGTCAAAAATCGCCAAAGCGTCTATTTTTTAGTTTTTGACAATTAAATACATATTTGATAAATTATTAAAAATATATTTTATATATTATACAAAATTTATTTGTTCCGAATCGCTAAAATTCGCCAAAAATGAAAAAAATCGCCATTGCAGACATTTTGTTTAATTTTTATTTAGAACCATGTAAAAATGATTATGAACATAATAAGGTATGTTTGATATAAAATAGTCTATAATAGTCTACGTAAAGAAGCTTTTGCGGTTAGTATAAATCATATATTGGATATACATTTGTATGTAGTTGCAGTTCTATTACATATGTAAAACGCTATATACTTCATCGTCTAGACATTCCACATTGTCTTCCACGGTTGCCGCTGAGTAAAAAAATTTTCTACCAAAATTTTCCGAAAATGTTACCACAAAGTTACCAAAAATTTTTTTTTTATAAAAAGAAAAATTTCTATTTTTATTATAATAATAACAACAACTTTTATTAATAAAAAACATAACATAAAACGTTTTAATTCATTTTAGAACATAAATAAATATTTATATAAATGCATATAGACATTGCTTGACCACCAACAAACAAATTTTATTTATAAATAAATATTTCAATTCATTATACCTACGAATTCCGTATTTAATTTAAATAAATTAATTAATATTGCAGTCATTTAAAATAATCTTTTGCTGACCAAACATAATGAAATTGGCATATTACGCCGTTGAAAAATTTGGCGCACATTCACACAGTTGTTTTTAATGATTTTTTTTCTCAGTGTTGAGTAATGCGGAAAAATTATAAAAGAAAAGCAATAATTTGATAGCTTGTCAAGTATTAAAAACAAAGTTACCAAGTTATCAAACCTAAAAAAAACCAATTTTGGTAGAATGTTACCAACTATGGCAACTGTGTTGTCTTCTTCTTTTGAATACATCGTATGGGAATTGAACTTTTTCAACATATCTTGCGAAGGTATAAAATAAGTGCAACATGTGTTATTTACATTCATATAATTTATAACTCATAAGAAGGCGTCAAGAAGTTCATATTGCATGCTTTTCGGAGGCGCGTTTTAGTTGACTTCATTATGAAAAATACCCTTTCAACGCAGGCATTTCTAGTTGGAATTACCAGCATGTAAAATACAGCCAAAGCAAGTTCTTTAAAATGGTACGTACCTGCCGTATCCTTATTATCAATACAATTTTGGCCAAAACTGATTTAAGTTAGAAGGATTATCACCATTAAAATAATTTTTAAAATTCACAAACGATATTTTGTCCATTGTGTTTCATAAAAAATTTTCGTAAACTTTAAATGTATTCATGTTTTTAGGAGCTCTATTTATTAATTCTTTCACTAGCATATTTATATATGAAAAAAAAATTCTAGAAGTATTTCAATATCTTCATCAGCCATTTCAACATTGCTTAATGAAATTTCAAATGCTGACCCAAAATCGATTGCATTTAGTGGGAGGAAAGTGTTTGGTATATCAATAACTATAATAACATTTCGTTGGGGATGCCATTATAAACTTTTCTTTTATATAAACTTTACACACAATATTTAAAAAATGTCTTCTGTTCATCACTAGTTTTTTTAAACAAGCAAAAAGTGTTGACATCTGCATTGCATTCACTTTAAAATGACAGCAAAAAAGGCTGCCAGATTACAATATTTACATATATAAGAGAAGACGCTAAATAAAGTTTTCTTAGCACACCATCTACACGAGACAAATACCAGAATAAAAACAATATTTAACGATTTTCAAGCCACTTCATGGCTCATCAAAAATAGGCAATAAAATCGCCAACTTTTTTATAAAACGCCAAAATATCACTATGTCGCCAAATCGAAAATTAGGATGCCAAACTAACTTTAAAGTCGCCACGTTTGGCGAGAAATCACCACATCTGAGGGCCCTGTTTTCTGCCGGTTGGGACGTTACGGCAACATTTCATTTCAGTGAAGTAATCGTTTTCACAACTTGCCATATAACAGTTTGAATCAGAGAACACATTTACATTACATTTAGGATTTAAACGTTCGGCTAAATGAACCTTTCCACTTATCACACGGGGTAGTTAAGTGTAGACAAAAGGTTTTTTTAAGAAGGTCATTTAGGTTGCAAAGACGGTGGAGGGGGGTTTGGGATTAGGGCAGGGGAAGATCAGAGAACATATTACCTTCGTCATGAAAATAAAATTGTAAGGAATGTAGGCTTACGAAAAACAATTTGTTAAATGTTTACACTAGTTTTTCATATAATATGTAACTTGGATGCCCACTAAAGGGGGCAAGGTCCAAAAATAGACAGTATCGTGTTTTCAACAGATGGTCGTATGGGCATTGCTAGATCGTCCTAGATTTCATCACTGATCTATAATATATGTATATACTTTATGGGGTCCGATTCTCTTTGGAGGGTATTAAAACTGAATTTTGCCGTAGTCGCTTTGGCATGGGCCGTGGGGGAAACATTTCACCTTCGCCATATAGCACTAAAAATCAATTTTGGGATAGTTAAGTGTAAAATTTTTTTTATAGCGTCATTTGGGGGGCAAAAGGACAGGAGGGGATAGTGCAGAAGAATATTAGGTTATATCTCAGCGAATCACTGCAACTCTGTGACTGTACGCTATTTAGTTTCTTCGACACAAACAGATTTAATAACTCCCCTATTTGTTCATCCGCCTGGAACAGAACACGGCCTACTCCTATGCGTGTATCGAATTGTATTACAAATTCCCTAGCAAAGTCTGACTGAGCCAAAATGGCTCACTTAAAAGACAACATTTTAATACTCCAAATGCTTCCTGGAAAGGATGAAAAGGTTAATTTCATTTCCGAAGAGAGTCAGGCTTGTTATTGAATGCGCTATATAAATTTGCCATGAATATGAATCGCCTAACATGTCATGGTGCCCCGGGCAAAGGAAAATCAACTGTACTCGCGACCTTCTCGGAGTCCACTTTTAACATCCCACCTCTTTCACATACCCCAAATATATTATTTCTAGCTTTCAAAAGTTCCTTTTATTTACATCTATGGTTGGTTGGTATACGTGGCTGCCTGTAACCCACAAGCATTCAAGTAGGATGTCTGAGATCCCGTTTTGAAAGACCACTCCACTCCTAGTCAACTAGACCTATACCTGATAGCTCCGAAGGGTCGGATATTATACTGTTGCTTAAGATTCTGTGTCTCGTATGGTGCAATGCCGGGCATTCACAAAGGAAGTGATAAACTGTCTCTTCCTTGCCCTGATCCCGGCAGCTGCGACAGAATGCATTATAGCAGAGACCTATTCTACCAGCATGTCTGCCTATTGCCCAGTGCCCCGTCACTACTGGGACGAGTCTTGAGATGTCCCTACGGTTCCTGTTGATCAGCTGTGCTGTCCTGCTGTCGTTGTAGCAGGGCCACATACTTCTGGTCACCCTACACGTGTCCAGTTTGCGCCATCTGTCTGAAGCCTTCTGCTGGTAATGGCTCTGAATGCCGCATATTATAGCGCCATACGGCATGGCTACCGATACAGCGGTGGAGACGTCCATAGCAGATCCAGCCCTAGCTAGCTCGTCCGACCGTTCGTTTCCAGGGAAGTTACAATGAGCGGGAACCCAGATGAGGGTTGTGTCAGTCTGATATCCCAATCTGAATAGAAGCTCCCTGCATTGAGTTACCAAGGTAGAAGAAGTAGTAAACGACCTCAGAGACAGGAGTGCTGCCCGGCTGTCGACAAAAATACCGACTCTACCCTGAACACCCCTGTCAATTAGTAACCTAGCCGCTTCCCTTATAGCCAATATTTCCGCCTGAAATACACTAGCTTCATCAGGGAGTCGGAGCGAAAGTCCTGTTTCAAGGTCCCTTGAGAATACTCCTGAACCTACACCACAGATCATTCTTGATCCATCAGTCGAAGTCCTTCTCTATGTTTCCCCCTCTCCACTCCCGCCTGAATGCAATGAGGACTTTGTAAGTAATTTTGAGTTCAAAGTGGGGTACCATATAGTCAGTGGGCTTCCTCAGTGTCGGTGGTAGCTGACCTAGGATCCTTGCGTGGCCATAGTCCCTTGACCTCCACTTCCCAGATGCCGCCAGTCTCACCGCATTGCTCGAGGATGCACCCAGTACATAAAGGTCAATCGAAATTAGATTCAGTATAGAATTCAGCACCTCTGAGGGGCTAGTACGTAGACAACCACTAATCCCGATGCAGGCAGATCTTTGTATCCTGTATAGGTGAGCTACCACATATTTCTTAGTCGTCGCAGGCCAGCATACCAAAGATCCATAAGTCAATATAGGGCGTACAATCGCTGTGTACATCCATTTAAGCATGGTGGGTGTTAAACCCCATCTGGAACCAAACATCCTCCTGCAGGAGTAATAAGTAACTGTTGCCTTCTTAACCCTATGTTAAGCGTCCAGGATAACTCCTAGATATTTTGCATTGGAACAAGGGACAGTTCCAGATTATTCAGCCCAGGTAGTCTAAAGCCTTGAAATTTGGTCTTTGTAGTAAATAGTACCAGTTGTTTTGCTAGGGTTTACTCCTAGACCACATCCTGTAGTCCATTTACTGAGTGTAATAATCTGGGTTATTAAAAATAAATCTCTTCTATAGAGATGACAATATTGAGCGGATTATGGTACAACCGTCACTCTACAAAAGAGTTTAATAATTTATAATTGCTCAGAAAGCAATTACAGTTATTGGGTTAAATGGGGATGAAAAGAAACCAGTTACTTTCTGATTAGGTTAGGATTCTTTGTAGTGGATGCTTACCTTTACCATCAGGATTAACAAATATGTAGAAGACGTGTAGGGTTTTTGCTTGTTTTCTTCACAACGATTTTTATTATAACAGATTTAACTTTTAGGAAGTATTATACAATGTAAAAATGCAGCAGTTTAAGATAAGTACTAATTTGTGTTTAGAGTAAGGATAAATTCCAGGGTTTAGAGTAGTATAAATTCCTAAGGTTGTGTCACCGAAGTGAGTTCCTTGAAGGTTGATTGGTAAGTGGAAATTCAATAATTAAAAGGTACGATGGCGAGGTATACATTAAGTGTCGGTTGCTTTTTCAAACCGATTCGACGAATTACATTTTGTTCTAAATTTTATAGTTGCCAAGTATAGGCATAAATTAATTCAATATATAAATTTCATTAGTTAGAACCCTGACTGACAATTTGAATATAAATAAATTGGAATATAAATAACTTATGTTGTTTAGTGTCCGATCATGATTGGACATGCCGCCGGCCTTGCAGTTATGCAAAATTTTTTGATGATTCTGCTGCACAGAGGATTTGAGCTAGTGACTTAATCGCTTCGGACAAAAGTTTGGTGTTTGGTGTAGTTGCATCCTTATATTTTGTTTTCCGTGATTTACATTGGCTAGATGAACGACTGGTTGCTTTCTTTTTGTTTACCGCATGTAGCAAGATATGATGTAAAGAGTCACATTTTCGACAGGTATCCAACGACGTACACCCTCTGATTGTATGACTTTTTGCCAGGCAATTAAGGCAGTAGTGATGCCGTTCCACGAACTGTATTTTTTTTCTTGTACCCAATTGTAAGAATTTTTTGCAGTACTTTAACGGATGACATTTTTTGTACATCAGGCGTTGATGTATCTAAGCATCGCGGCTTCGCTGACAAATTCGGCTATACCTGCTACGAGATCGGCTTCTTCTGTTTGGAGTGATGATGTGAGTTGGCAGTATTTCCTGGTAATAAACAAGAAGAAATTAGTATTTGAATTACGTCATGTCAATTCAGAATTCATTATAATAAGAAAATGCAATAGAGAGAAACGAGCGAAATTTGTTTGTAGTGAGAATGGGACAAAATTAAATTAAACTAGATAATTTTTCTGAATTTTCCTTCAAAAATGGGAGATAGCAGAGTTTTACGACCGGACGAGTTATAGTTCCTGACACTGTACTTAAATCAGCAACACGTATATTAGAGTCGGAGCCTGGGTACGATTTTTCCTCCCGTCCCAGTCTCCACTCACTTGTAAGTCATCCATTATAACTACCAAATCGCCCACTTGCAAATTGTGAACTTTTGTTTTCCATTCGTATCTCTTGTGAAGAGTTTTAAGGTAGTCCTCCTTCCATCTAATTGCGAAATTGTGATGCAATGCTTTCAGCTTTTTCCCATTTGTTCACGATTGACATCTCTTGCACGTATTGCTCAGGAAAAGCCATGATAGGTGACTCTTTCAAAAAATGACCAGGGGTCAATGCGGTAAGATCCATGGGATTTTCAGACAAAGCTGAGATGGGTCGGGAATCCCTTCAATTCTTGCTAGAAGAGTGGAGAACTCTTCAAAATTGAATCTTTGAGCGCCTGCAACTCTGTTAAAGTGGAACTTGAAGCTCTTTACAACAGCTTCCCAAAGACCCAAGGAAATTTCTACCAGTATCTGAGGCCACCCTTTGGGGGAGCCCCCGCCTCCCAACGAATCTGGCAAATGCCGCAGAGGAGAGATCCGAACATGCTTATAGATGGATCGCCTTTGTGCTAAAGCAAACAAACAAGCATGCATAGCCTTTAACGAATGCTGACGAGCGTAATGCGGAAGCCTTAAGTTCGAAGGGAACCGCCAAAACAATTCCAGTTACTTGAAAGGGTGTCGACAATTGACATCTTTCCGGGGGGAGAGGAGCCATTATTTGAGAGCATGGATGCTGTTTATGAATAAAACAAACTTTGCACTGCCGAATAATGTTCTTAACTCGAGGCTTCAATCGGGAAATGTAAAATTTTGTTTGGACCATTCTGCACATGTGTATGAAGTCTGCATGCGAAAGCATTGTGTGTAACTGGTTTAGATATAAGTGACAGAATCGAGAATTTCCTGACAATATAATAGGATATCGTTCGTTACATTGCAGAGAGGAGCGGCATAAACGACCATTTACCAGCAATATTGCTTGTTCATCAATAAGTGGGTTCAACGTTTTCAATGGGCTTTTATTATCTATTAGTTGATAATTAGATAATTGAAAGTATTCCTCAGCAAAAAACCTTTTGTGAGACAACAAAATTAACCGAATCTTTACAAACTCTACTTCTTTTTAAGTAAGCGATAGTGTGGATGGGATTTCTTTGTTTTTTAAGTTTCTATGAAAAAATCGGAAAACGTATTTTATTACTCTAAGGGCTCTACAATACGATGAGAAATTTTCAAGAATATCAGTGTTTTCCGTGGTGACGTGAAGGACTCGAACTTCTTCAACATTCTTTACCACGTGTAAGGGATTTATATTGGGCCATGCATTCTTTGGTTTCACTAACCAATGTGGCCCGTGCCACCAAAGGGGTGTTGGATCTGAGATCTGACGGCTAACATCCCCGAGTGCCAAGAACCGCCGGATTCTCTTGAGTTGCACATGATGCCAGATCCCTTTGGGTACTAAACTATGGATTTGCGATACTCTGTTTGAGACGTATATTTGCCATGTTGATGGGTGTTTCGACAACCATCCCAAGACTATGGATGAGTCAGTCCATAGATGTATTTCTTGTTCTTGAAATTCAATGTAATTCGATGTAATTCTTGTTCTTGTGCTCACATAATTTATAAATGTTGATAGTAAAACTGATCCGTTGAGCTCTAATCGTGGTAGAGAAATAGTTTGAATTTGCGCGACCTTACTCTTTGCCGTTAAGAGATTAGAGTAGATACTGTGAGTATTGGTTTGGGATCTTACATAGACTGCAGCGCAGTATGCTGCCTTAGATGCATCAGAAAATCCATGTATTTGGACCATGTTAACAGGGTTAAACTGCAGCCAACAAGGAATGTGAATGGCATTCAAATGATATCTCATTGACTAGATTGTGCCAACTTTGTAGGCTCTCTGCGGACATATTCTCGTCCCATTCCAAGCCCTCTAGCCAGAGTTGTTGCATAAGTAATTTTGCTCTAACAATTACATGTACCAATTGTGATTGGGCTAAAAGAGTTTCTTCTATTGAGTGACCACCTGCGAGTACATTATCCACGAACATTTCTTTACGTAATATATTAGCAGCTTTGGGGTTCGTAAGCTCATAATCAGAGGCGATCTGAAGCAGCATCCTAATTGCGAGATTTACACCAAAGGTCACTGTCTTCAACTGAAAGTCTTTAACAGGACCATCAGGCTCATCTTGAAACAAATTTTTCTGAAATGCACTATCCTTTGGGTGTACGAGTATTTGTCTGTACATCTTTTGTATGTCAGCGCTAAACACGTATTCATATTTTCTCCAGCCTAGAAAAGTGGTTATTAAATCGCGTTCTAGTATAGGACCTGTGTATAGCACATCATTGAGGGAGAGATTCGTCTTTGTTTTCCTGGAAGCGTTAAATACGACCCTTACTTTTGTCATCTTGTGTTCACGACGGACCACAGCGTGATATGGCAAGTAAAATGAATAATACTTGTCCTGAATCACTACTTCACGGGATGACGTTTCTTTCATGTGACCCAGGGTTAGGTATTCTGTGAGTACCTGATTATATTGACCTTGAAGTAGAGAATTTTTTGCCAACGTTGTTTCCATTCTCGCGTACTGAGCCAACGCCCCTGATGCCCCAAGACATACTTCTTGGGAAAATTATTTTTTAAATGGTAACCGCACCACATACCTCCCTTTCCTCTGACGTTTGGTCGTTTTTGAATAAAATTCCTCACAATACTCCACTGACTTTGAACGAAATGTTGGAACTTCTTCTTGCTCCCAAAATTGTCTTAGAAGCCCATTGAGTTCCGAGCTGTCAGAGGCGATTACAAATGTGGTAAATGATTGAATTCTTTTAACTGACATAGGACCACTGAGTACCCATCCGAAAATGGTATTATAGGCTGATGCCCTTCCACATATGCCCTTCTTTATGCCATCAATGTAAAGAAAATGCTCGTAGTCATCGCCTAATATTATATGGATTTGTGACGATATATTAAAATTCGGGTCTGCTAAATCTAGCTTAGATACTTCGGGTGATATTGGGATATCAAATGTATTAGCTAGAAGCGTTTTTGTTACCTTGGGTAGAACTATAGCCTTGATTGAAACTCTCACATTGTATCTTTTCGCAAATATTACGAATTCGCATTCTTTGGTAGCGGTTTGCTTTTGCCCCCAATGCCTATGATTTCGAAGTGGGACTTCCTATATGGGAGATTTAATCTAATTCTGATCCTTTCAGATAAGAAGGTTCGTTGTGAGCCAGGATCAATTAATGCTCTGACGGTGAAGAGTTCACCCCTGTGCTCAATTTGCATTAAAGCTGTGCGTAATAATATATTGTCATAACTTGCCGCAAAATTGGATTGAACATCTCCCTAAAAGTGAGGTAGTTCCTTATTATGAACAATATCTTGTTTACGAGGGGTAATACTAGAATGATTACTTCGAGACACTTGAGAAGTTGAATTTTTTGTTGGATTATGTTGACGTATCTGATTCATATGTAACATGGTGTGGTGCATCTTTTTACAATGTATGCAAGTGTGCTTGCTCTTGCAGTTTGCCTTCAAGTGAGACGAGGCCAAACAATTATTACAGTACTTTTTCTTGTAAACAAAATCCACTCTTTGTTGCACTGTAAATGCCCGAAACTTGGCACACATTCGCAAAGAATGGTTCTCATTGCACAACCTACAACCTGAGTTCAAACTTTCCTGCGACACATAGGTCTGTATATTCGGGTTGGGCCTATTCGATAGAGTAAAACATTCCTTCGTATTCTGTATACTATTTAGCCGTTCTAACGCTTCGTACCTGTCCACAAGAAACTGGGACATCTGGGACCACTCTGGAAGCTCTCGGGGAGCTGCGAGTGATTGTTCCCAGAGTAAAAGTGTGTGATGAGGAAGCTTAGTGGATATCAGACGAATAAGAATTGGATCCCAACTCTCAACTTCTATTTGGAGAGATCTTAATGTGGCTAATGAGTCATTGACCGCAGACTGAATTCGTCTAATTGACTCACTGTCTTCAGTTTTTGCCGATGGAATATCAAATAGAATCTTTATCTGATAATCCACTAGCCCGCGCTTATTTTCATACCGTGTTTTGAGAGCATTCCAAGCGTGTTCAAAATTATCGTTCGAGAGAGTGTATCGTTTAACGATTGCTCCCGCCTCTCCTTGCGTTTTATTCCTTATGGCGTATCGAGTTTATGTTGCGAAACCCTGGGTTTGATTTGTTTTTATTTTAGACTTAATTTTGTCTGTGATCTGAGCATTGCATAGGTAATAGGCGTCAACAATTTTCAAAGTTTATTTTTGCCTCTTCTTTGAAATCTTTATCGACTTCATTTTCCGGTGCCAATATCACTCTCTGGTAAGAGGCTTCTGTCCTCGCCCACCTTGCGTCAAGGTCCTTAGACTTAATTTCTAGGAGAGATTCTGATTGCACTTCTGCGACTGTGTTATTAAACTTATTGCAAAATTGCAGTAAATAGTCGCACTCAAATACAAATTGCTCGGCCAGAGCTGGAGAATTTTTTTTTTTTGCCTTTTGTTGAAGAAGTGTTCTGTCTCTCGTACCGTTAACACGTTTTTCGTCTCTGTGTCTGTCAGTCCGGGCTGTGTTTTAGTTATTTAAGAAAAATTAAAAATTAAATTAATTGAAAGCAAATAAGCAAAAAATAAAAAAATATATAAACACAAACATTCAAAAAAAAAAAAATCAAACCAATAAAGAGAAAACAAAAAATTAAATAAAACCAAATATATTAAATTTTAAAATAACCACGCACCAAATATTAAATCAAAGCAACAAATATCCTCAACTACAATAATAAAACAAACAAGTAAAAACGTTATATTCGACCGGGTCGAATCTTAAATACCCTCCAAATATTTAGTAAGTGAATTTGAAATGTTTAACTTGGTGGGACAGAGTTCCTTTATATAATATCGTACGTCAACGCCTACTAAAGGGGGCGGGGTTCAAAAATATACAATATCATGTTTTCCACAGACGAACGTATGGGCATTGCTAGACCGTCTTAGACTTCATCACAATTCTCTTTAGGGTAGGGATAGGGTCATTTAGAGGGCAAAGGGGGAGAGGGGTTAAGGCAGAAACAGGTACACATAAAACTGTAAAAATAAATGCTTGGGATGATTATACACAAAATAAAAAAAAATGTATATTTATTTTTAATAGGGTCATTTAGCGGGCAAAGGGGGAGGAAGGGGTAGGGCAGCAACAGGCAGTCATAAAACTCTAAAGATAAATGCTTGGGATGATTATATACAAAATTTAAAAAAAAAATTTTTTTTTGGTAGGGTCATTTAGGGGGCAAAGGAAGAGGTGGGGGGGGGGAGGTAGGGCAGAAATCGGCAGTCATAAAACTCTAAAGATAAATGCTTGGGATGATTATATACAAAATTTAAAAAAAAAATTTTTTTTTTGGTAGGGTCATTTAGGGGGCAAAGGAAGAGGGGGAGGGGGGGGGGGGGTAGGCCAGAAATCGGCTGTCATAAAACTCTAAAGATAAATGCTTGGGATGATTATATACAAAATTTAAAAAATTATTTTTTTTTGGTAGGGTCATTTAGGGGGCGAAGGGGAAGGAGGGGGTAGGGCAGAGTAGTACCAGGTTTCGTCTCAGCTTCGTCATTAAAGCTTAAAAGTGTTATTTTTAAGGAATGTAGGCTTAAGTAAAACAATTTGTTAAATTTTTATGCTATTTTTGCCTATAATAACGCCCACTGAAGTGGGCGGGGTCAAAAAATATTTTTATTTTTTTTAATGGTTCCAAGTTTAAGGCGTTGGACCGTATTTGACATAAAAATATATCATTTGCTTAACAAAATAACCAAAAAACTATAAAAATTATGTTGTTTTTTCTGGGTTGGTTTAGTTCTTCTTAGGGGAACTTTTTTCCCTCTTGCCCGATTTAGCCCATCTTCGAACTTAACCTGCTCTAAGTTTTAAAATATATTTATGCCAAATTGTAAGAGTCTAGCTCTTTTCGTTTGGACTGAATCGTGATTTCCACAGACGGACGGACGGACGGACGGACATGCTCAGTTCGTCTTAGATTTCATCACTGATCAAGAATATAAATACTTTATAGGGTCTGAGATGGGTATTTCGATGCGTTACAAACGGAATGACAAAGTGAATATACCCTCCAAATTCTTTTTTGGAGGGTATAAAAAATCAATAACTTAAACAAGAAAAAAAAAACAACAAAACAAGAAAACAACAGACAATAAAATAATTACTGCATTCCTCACCACCAGTGACGACACCCCATACCAGTGTTGGCACTATGAGCCACTATGGGAAAATGGAAGTGGACCAGACCAGGGCTTTTATGACCTGTGTTTCTGCAGTATCAGGCGCCTCCCATCCCTCTTCCCATTAATAAAATAAAATAAAACTCTATTTTATTGGTGCGGTGTACTGATAGCGGCTGGATCATTCACTAGTGAAGGCATAACACTGACTAGTGAATGGTCACTGCAGTTGCTGTCATTGCATCGTATTCACTAATCTAGAGTTTGGATTTGGATTTCGGTTTTTTTCTCTCATTTTGTGATGGTGGGTAAGTTTAGAATAGACTTCTGTAACATACGTGGGTTAAGAGCGAATTTCTTTTCTGTATATGCTCACGTTTGTCTCCATCGGCCGGATGTTTTCGCCTTAAGTGAAACCCAGGTACATGAGGATGCTGATCCACAGGATTTTCATTTGCCCGGGTATCACCTCCTGTCGCTTTTTACTCTTCATAGGGGCCTTGCAATATACGTACGTAATGAAGTTGTGTATCAATGCCAGCAACCATTAGGCATGTCTTATGCAGAATTTAGCTGTCTTTGGGTTAAATTCAAAGTCGGTACACACTTTTTACATTTCGGGTTTCTGTATAGAAGGCCAAACGCGGAAAGAGATGCTACCATACATGGCTTCGATACTCTTTCCGACTCCATATCAAAGATTCTTGATAGTTGACCGAGCAGTGAAATTGTAGTTGCTGGTGATTTCAATGTTCATAACACATCTTGGCTTCGCCATTCGAGCCACACAACTTCAGAGGGCCAATTTGCTGAGTTGTTCGCCGCGCACAATCACCTTGTGCAATTAGTTAATGAACCAACACATATTCCATGTGTTGAAGGGCACCAACATAATACTCTTGACCTTTTTCTAACTTCACATCCTGAAAAGTATGAAGTTACAGTCAATGCACCTCTCGGTAACTCGGATCATTGCACCATTTCCGCAACCTTTCCGTTCTCCAAACTTCGCAACGTTTCGCGTGCAGCCACGAAGCGTAGTAAATATATTTACGAAAAGGGTCGTTGGGCCGAGCTCAACGAATTCTTTCGGAATTTTAATTGGAAACTATGTTTTCTTGACAATGATGTCGATTCCATGGCGAAAATGGTTGAAAACACAATTCTACTGGGGATGAAAGCTTTTATTCCCTGTAAGCAAATTTCGGTTAAACCTAGGACGAAGTCTTGGTTTAACCAGGCATGTAAAGATGCGTTGCGATCCAGAGAGGCAGCATTCAGTACTTGGCGTAATAACAAAAATGCCAATACTGATTTGCTACGCAAGAAGGCAAGATCTTCGTGTGCCAAAGTGTTAAGACGCGAAAAGGCTTTATACGAGCAGCGTATTCGCACTAGAATTCTCACTGCCCCCAGGGGTAGTAAGAGTTTCTGGTCATTCGTCAAAAGTGTTAAGGAAAGTGCTAGTTCTTCAATTCCGACTCTTTTGAGGAATGACCAAATATTTACTGACCCGGTTGATAAAGCTAATATATTGGCTGAGATATTTGCAAGTAACTCTCACTTGCCTGATAGCTCTCAACCACTCCCCGCGCTCGAGAGAGTATCCGTAACTATGCCTAAGATATTTTTTCGAGCGCGTGCAGTTAAAAGGGTTCTTGCGGAACTCAGCACAAGGAAGTCTCCTGGGCCGGATGGAATCCCTGCACTGGTCCTGAAGCAGTGCTCTTCGACGTTAGCACGTCCATTAGCCAAACTTTTCAGTGCACTATACCACTCCGGTAGATTTCCAATGTGCTGGAAGGTTGCTAATGTAACGCCAATCCCCAAAAAGGGAGTGGCTACTAACCCCGAAAATTACCGCCCGATTGCAATATGTTCTGCTATATCGAAGGTGATGGAAACTATGCTTAACTTCCATCTTGTGAAATATCTGGAGTCCAACAGTTTACTAAACGACCGCCAGTATGGTTTCCTTCTTTCGGAAAACTGGTGTAATTCCATACACCGTTTTGGCGAAAGTAAAGTGGTGGCTCTAGATATTTCTAAGGCGTTCGATAGAGTGTGGCATGGAGCACTCCTGTCCAAACTTATTGCATTTGGTGTCGGAGACACCTTCTCTCGGTTTATATCGAGCTTTCTCAGGGATCGCTCTATACGAGTTGTTATAGATGGGGTCTCATCCGATGAGTTCAGAGTCAACTCAGGGGTACCGCAGGGCTCCGTTCTTTCTCCTACTCTATTTCTAATTTTTCTTAACGATTTACTTTCCCAAACTTCCTGTCCTATTTACTCTTTCGCAGATGATAGCAGCCTTTCGCATTCCTATTCATTCAACTGCAGGCCGTCAACGTCTGAAATCGAGACGAGGAGGCAGTTTATGAATGACGTTCTGGATAGCGACCTCGCGAAGATCTCCGAATGGGGTCAGGCGAACAGGATCGACTTTAATGCCCGTAAGACCCAGTGTTGTATGCTTACGCATCGACGTACGTATGACCATGCTGCTTCATCTGTTTCTATGGGTGGTGTAAGTATTATGGAGTCAGGGGCTCTTGATGGTCTGGGCATGAAAGTGCAGTGTGATGTCAGATGGACGGAAGATGTCTTTCAGGTCGCAAAAGAAGCATTCAAGTGCCTTGGCTTCTTAAGACGGTGCAAGAGATACTTCACCCCTTCTGATCTTCTTAATATTTACACCACTTACATCCGACCGAAGATGGAATACAACTCTCATGTTTTGGGCCGGTGCTTCAAAGTCTATTTTGAAGTTACTCGACCGCGTACAGGAGAGTGCGATGAAACTCATCGGAGACAGTAGAGTAGCCAACTCTATTGACTCTCTTGAGCATCGTCGCAATGTGGGGTGCGTATCCTTGTTCTATCGTTACTATAATGGCAGGTGCTCTGGTGAAATTAGGGAACTTGTTCCTGAAACCCATTCGTTCTTACGCTCAACGCGTTTTTCATCAAGAGCGCATGCGTATGTGGTCGATATTCCAACGAATCGCACTACGCATTACAGAGAAAATTCGTTTTTTGGCCGAACAGTCCGTATGTGGAACAAACTACCCGCAGATGTCTTCCCCGCCACTTACAATTTGAGCAGGTTCAAATCGAATATCCACAGACACTACTCCCTTTATCCTCCTTCCCATAATCTATTTTCCCAGTTCCAGCGCAATGCACTGCATATGTAGGGGTCATCCCCTGAGTGCTGGTCCTACTCCTAAAAAAAAAAAAAAAAGTACTCATTTTTACCGATAAGGGTTCACTAAGTATGTATTAAGTGGTTAAAAAATTTTTTTTTCTTATGCTGAAATTTAAATTTCAGTTGTTTCGAGCGTATAAAAATTTCGAGTCTTTATAAATACAAGGGTTTCGTGTTTCTTTTATTTCAATGAAAGATTACTTTTCTATTAGTACAGCCCAAGAGAGTTCGTATATATGCCCTGAAGCAGGAAGAGATTTTGTTTACTGAATAAAGAAGTGTCGTTTATTCAGTTCAGCATTGGTTATGTAAGTAACCAATATTCGAGGTTTCACGAGGGAAATAATATGAGTGTCAGAGAGAAATGTGTGTTGGGTATCTCAAACTGACTATATATGTTCCACTTATCGAACTCGTTAGGGTCAACCTCTATAATTAGTTCCGACTGGATGCTGAATTCATAAGTTGCAATGTCGCACTTAAAAGGATTTTAAAATATGTTAAGTAGTGGTTTTATATCCTCAAAATCTTGAAAATTATCTTAAAAGTTGTAAAAAAGGCTTTCAAAAATTGCCAAGTGCTCAGATTTTTCCAAATATTTCTCCTTGTCATAAATATGCAAAATTCTAGGAAAGTTGGAAAAATCTTCCTTATTTACTTCGCCATTGTTTACATTTGGAAGAAATATGTTTACATCATGTAGAAACATTGCAGTACACACGATTATTAAATAAATTTTACTTAACCGGTATTGTCTAAATGAGGGATACATATGATATAATGCATATTTTAAAATATTTCTCCATTTCTAATACCGCTGACAGACATTGGATTTCTATACCACATTAGTATTTTATACTACATGTGTGTCAACCTATACTACAATTAAACCACAAAATAAAGTGATTTATATCTGGTTTCAATACTACGAAAATATACGTAGTATACTAATATATTAACCCATTTTACACCCTTTAGCTTTGTTCAATTGCATTGGGAATCGTCCAACTTCGCCACTTCTACTTCCGAGAAGTTCGACGCCTCAACCTAATTAAGAAAAATGTCCATGAATATGTATAGTTATAATGGATTTATAAACCATAAAAACTTACACGTGTCCAAAAACGCCTGTACTTCTTTTTTATTCTTTTAGAATGAAAAAAGCATATTCTTCTTTTAAGGCGATTGTACATAATTAACGAATAGCGAAAACACAATTTCTTTTTTCGCATAAAATATGCAATTTTGTTGTTATTATTAACAATTATGCTAAAAAGTTTATATTTTTCCATTTTTTTTATTACAAGAAAATAAAAACAAAAATATTAGTATACATATATACCACATGTCTGTCATGCCAAAATAGTATCAAAAACCATAGTATTTATATCATGGTATACAAATCCTATGTCTGTCAGGGATATAAGCTGAACATTTTGTTAGTTTATATATTGTTACGCGTCGTCAGAATTAATCGAAAATAAATGAATAGACTTGTGTAATTTCTAATTTTCTGTTTGGTTTCTAAATTAATTTTGAACGAACTCAGTACAAACGCGGTTAAGCGGCAAGATTCATGGTGTCCGGCTAGCTGTGGCATTAGGTTCTCAACCCGTTTTTCTGACGCATAACAATATAATATATACATCTTGCCATAATGAACGAACCACGCGTATGTATATATGTATATGAAAAAGTCTAAAAAGAAAAGTTGGTTTAGTAAAACATTAGTGCACAATGTGCTGAGGATTTCAAAAAGTTCTGTCTGATTTCAGTGAAAAATTTGCGAGATAAAGTGAGGTGGTTAGATGGTGGTCCCCCTACTTGGGTAGGATTACATAACCGCGCAGCAAGGCTTACCTTCGCCTGGTTTGCCTCCCTAGCATGCCTTGGAAACAGAATTACATGGTTTTCATTTCAAAGGTGGTTTTTATTTTCCATGAATGAAATTTACATTTCAGCGAAATGTTGCTTAAACAAATTTGTATATAATTGGGTACAAAATTATATGGGTAAGCATAGTAAGGTAAATGGAAAAAATAAGGTAAGTAATTTTAGAAGTACATTTAAGTGTAATATAATAGGTGCAAATAGGTAGGAATATAATTTAATTAATTAGGTAAGTAATCTTAGATAAAATGGTGAACTGGGTAAGTATAAAAGGATTTATAATAAATTGTTCCCTAATGGGTAAGTATAATTTACAAATTTAATTTTCAAATATAATTCTACAATACGGGTACTTATTCTGTACGTTGGACCTCCCGTCCGGAAGCCGTTGAAGAGAATTGATCTGTCTGATCGTTGATGTCGATGATTGTGTTCGTTGCGCGCGATCTGCTGATGCTGGGGTTTGTTGCTCGTAGTTGTGGTAAATAATCATCATCACGTTGGATGTCTGCTCTCGATGTGTTGCACGTAACGTAACGTAGAATTAGCAAGGTGAGTATTTAGAGTGGTTCTTATTTCTTTTTAATAAATGGTTTTTTCTATGGTTTTCACAGTTTTTCTTCTTATTTTTCACATATCAATGCACATCAGTATGGTGTGTTTAACTAATGTTAATTACATTTTGGTATGAGTTGTGCACAAGGCATAGAGGTAAGTATGGTAAGGGAAGTTTTTTTTTTATACAGTAAATATTTTAGTTCTATGTTATATTTTTATATATTTTCATATATTTTCAGTCACATTTAATTATTTATATGCTTTTGAGGAATGCACAATTCAAATAAATTTCTATACACCAATTCTTCATTTTGTTCATGATTATACAGTATTTATACAATTGGTGATTTACGCACTTATATTTATGGTTCATAATCTTTTTTTTATAACTTTTCTTTCTTATGTTTAAGCAAAGTTCACTGGTTATGGGTTTATTTTCTTTTTCAAAATCTTTTAGCAAACTTATTTTCAATTGTTCAGGCGCAAACTTGTACCTTTTCCCTTTCTGTCCACATTGCATATCATTTTCCTTTTTTTTTCCACCGCTATACGTTAACACTCGACAGCATTCAAAAACGTTCTTTTTTCTTGCCAGCATTTTTCATGCCGCGTTGGCTGCTATTTTTAATTTTTTTTGTCCTTTTAGTTGACGCGTAAGCTTTTGATTGGTCAGAAATTATAACGGTCAATGCAGTAGGATAAAATGTAAAAAGGAATGTCAAAACTGATTTGATCATTTGCCTATCACAGAGATGTAACGTGTAGTGTTGCATTTGAAAAGGAGTAAAATCCGTAACAAAACTGCTTCGTATCTTCGGTGTCCGATAAGATCGAACAGGAAGGATTTCTCTAATTGTCGCGTGGTGAGTTCTAATGCAAGAATAGATGCCTACGTGTGGCTCGACCCACGAAGCCGGGCAAATAGGTGATAGGGTATGAGTTTCCTCTGATCATTGACGGAGGTCAGAGGCATGATACTTCCCTACAAAATTCCCCTGTGAATCCTCAATCTCATACAGCGCGTTACCGATCTTCTTACGAATTCTACATTTGATGAATTTAGGATTAAATTTGGCGTTTATAGCCTTCTTGAAGTCACTTTGCGTATGATTTCTGCGGAACACTTCTTGTCCCGGTACGAAGTTTACATGTTTCGATCTCATGTTATACGTCTTGGAGGCTTTTTCATGTGCAATATTCAGACTATGTTTTATCTTTTCCCTAATATGCTGAAGCCTATCGGAGTGTTGGACGATACTATCATCGGAAACTATATCAAGCTTTTCTAAAAGGCGGTATGAAGATCCGTGGAGGATCATGTTTTGGCCGAAGGTGGCAAAATAAGGCGTGCACTGTGTTGCTGAATGAATGTCACTACGTAGAACTTGTAGTATTGTGGGTATGTTCCGGTCCCAGTTCGTGTGATCAGCATCATTTCTGAGCAGGTAGCGTATTTTAGAGATGACTTCTCGATTTGCCCTTTCAGAAACATTTGCCTGAGGAGAATAGTAACCCGTGGTTACGTGCGTGATTCCATAGTTGGAGAAAAAGTCTTTGAGTTCCTTGGAGGTAAACTGCTTAGCATTGTCTGTGTGAATATATTGAGGTACACCGTATGTACAAAAGAAATAATTCTGAAAGAAATCTATGATATTTAAGGATGTTGCCGCTCTCAACGGTTTTAGAAATAAAAATTTTGTCAAATGATCGATTAGAATGAATATTTGGGTATTATTGGCCTTGGAACGTGGATACGGACCCAAAAAATCGCAATAGATCCTTTGGAAAGGTCGAGATGTTAAAATCTGATTACCCATAGGTGGGCGAAGGGTCTGATTGGCTGGTTTTATGGTCTTACAGTCGTCACAGTTCCTAACGAATTCTCTAATGTCGCGAGCCATCTGAGGCCAAAAATATTTCTGTCGGATTCTAGTGAGTGTCTTGAAGTATCCTCCATGGCAACCTTCCGCATGTGAAGACCTAACTACATCGTTCGTTAGAGCTCTGGGTAGCCACAGTCTCCAAAGGTCTCGCTCATAGTCAGTGCCGTCTCGAAACCTAACTCGTTTCTGAACGTGCCTCCCAGATATGCGTAAGTCTGGTAAAAGGTCAATATTTCTTTGAATCTCTTGCTTCAGTTTATTATATTCAGGGCTGTCAAACTCCGGTGAATCTAAATCTGCCTCCCTGCTGTATGCGCCTAATTCTATCTCATCTACATCCATCCTTGACAATGTGTCTGGTACTACGTTTAGTGAACCCCTTCTGTGTTCTATGGTAAACGTATAATTCTGGAGTTGCAAGCTCCAGCGAGCCAATCTTCCGCTTAAGTCTCTCTGCTTCATTAGCCACTGCAGACTTGCGTGATCGGTAATGATTCTAAAACATGAACCCTCTATATATTGCCTAAACCTCTTTACACAGATGACTGCTGCTAAGCATTCCAGCTCCGTCACAGAATAGTTGCGCTGAGCTTTGTTCAATTTCTGCGATACAAATGCTATCGGATGCTCCTCCCCTTCCTTGTCCTGCTGAACCAAAACTCCTCCTATACCTATGCGGGATGCGTCGCACTGAATGACAAATTCAGCAGCGAAATTCGGCTGCGCCAAAACAGGGGCGCTAGCTAAAGCAACCTTCAATTTCCTGAACGATTCTATGCCCTCTGGGGATAGACGGAAAGGTTTCGCCGACTTGCGTAAACTATCTGTGAGGGGTCCTGCTAAATCAGAAAAATTTCGGATAAATGCTCGATACCAATTTGCCATTCCAACAAATCGTCTCACCTGACGAGGCGTTTTTGGTATGGGAAATTCTGTGATCGCCGTGACTTTCCCGGGGTCGACCTTTAAGGTGCCTCCTCCCACTCTGTACCCTAAGTACCTGATCTCCCGCTGGCAAAATTTACTCTTTCCCACGTTAATGGTAAGACCGGCGGAAATTAGGCACCTTGCTACTTCTTTAAGCAAGCGGAGGTGACTGTCAAAATCTTGGCTACAGACCAATAGGTCGTCCAAGTAAACAAATACATTTTCCCTTAACTTGGCAGGGATGGCTCTATCCATGAGGCGACTCATTGTCTGAGGCCCATTGCATACGCCGAAAGGCATAACCCTGTACTGGTATAACCCCCTACCAGGTACAGCGAAAGCGGTCTTTTCCCTAGAACTGTCTGACAACCTAATTTGGAAAAATGCGTCCTTCAAATCAATCCCGCTGATAAAATGTGTGTCGCTAAGTCGACTTAGCAGCCCATTAATGTGTGGTAGTGGGTATGAATCCTTTTTAGTCAATGCATTTAGTTTCCTACAATCTAAGCATAGTCTTGTCTTACCCGGTTTCTGCACTGCGACAATTGGACTACACCACGGAGAGTTTGACTCCTCGATTGCCCCTAATTCCAAAAGTCGATCAAGTTCCTTGTATACTTCGGCCTGTTTAGGAGGGGATAGTGGGTAGTGTCTCTGTTTCACTGGGATTGCATCTCCGGTATCGATGTGGTGCTCCAACAGGGAGGTACAACCCAGACCGGATCTCTCATACGACGGAAAGGTTGAAATAACGGAATCCAGGCGCAATTTCTGCTCTGGACTAAGATCGTGATATAGTGCGTCGTCCCTCTCGGTCAGCTCCAAGCAGTTAATAGACGGAATTATGTGCGGGGCGAGAGCATAAGCTCGCCAAAAGTCCACACCAAGGTACCCTTGCTGACTCAAGTCTGGTGCGATATAGAAAACAATGTCTTTCGTGACTCCCTTAAAAGTCACTGGAAGTGTGCAGTACCCTAAAATGCGGTTCTTAGACCCATTCGCCGTCGATATATGTGATCTGAATTTCCTTATCTGAATGCCATGGCCCTGTATGAAATCTTCACTACCTCTCCCCAATACTGTAACATTTGCTCCGGAATCTAAAAGACAAGATAATTCCTGGTCTAAAATTCTAATCTTTGCATAAGGTCTACAGTCGTCGGTGTTTGACAAATACGTCGTCTCGATACTTCTTCTGAACTTCTTTCTTAAGGCATATCGTGTTCTACATTTCAGTATTTGACGTGAAGTCGTGCTAGGTGAGTAAGATTTGTCGTTATAATAAGAAAATTGTGAATGAAATTGTATATCAGGGTGGTCTTGAGAATCTGAGAGTAAATCCCCCTGTCCAGGTTCACCCCCATTACTTAGAGTAATCTCGGGATTTATTCCTTGGAACGAGTGTCCCCGTCCTCCCGCTCGTTCCGGCGCCTGTTTGCCGAGTGCGGATTACCACACTCCGGAGTGGTGACCCCCTTCTGGCCGCATTTAAAACAAAAAAGTGATCTTACATTCTCAGGACAGTATATATAACTATGGCCTGCCTTTAGGCAATTCCAGCACTTAATTCTGGAATAGTCCCCTTTTGCGAATGGTTTTTCAGCCCTTAGAGCTTCTACCTGCGGATCGCCTTCTGCGTCCGATTCATCACCGAATGTCTGATCACAAGATGAGTCTACTGAAACTTCATCTATCTGACGATGTCTATTTGGCGGATGTTTGAGAGGGCCGCGTACGGTTAGGGATTTTTCCGCTTCCCTAAGTAGGTCGCGGTAAGACTCCAAATCATTGGGCCTAGACACAAAAGTCATGTTCAAAAGCTCTGGACGTACGTTCTTCCTAATAATTTTTATAATCGCCCCATCATCCAAAGGAGTTTCTAGTTTTAAATTCATCCCAACTATGGAGGAGTGGAAATCATCGTATGACTCCTTTGGGTGCTGTTTCCTAGCTGAGATTCTCATCAAAATGTCTAAATCGCTTTCGAGTGTTCCGAACTGTTTGGTGATTGCTCTCTTGAACACCTGATAACTTGCCCTGGGATTCTGCCTGATATAAAGCCAGAACCAGGATTCGGCTTTGCCCTTAAGAAAAATATGAAAATTTGCCATCAAATATTCTGGAGAACATTGGCTTCTCTCAGTGAGGGTGTCTATTTTAAAAAGAAAGTCTTGCAAATCTTCGTCGCCACTGAACGACACGTTCCAATCCTTTAGCTTGATAGGAAAATATGCTGAAGTAGCATTTGAATTGCCATTTGATGCTGGCGAAATATCTGCTCCTCTATCCGTAGGTGTTCGACGCAAGTCTCTTCTAATCTCTGAAATTTCCCTTCTGAATTCCTCTTGGGTGCTCCTCATCGTTTCCCTCACGTAGCTTATGAGTGAGTCCATAGTCTCCGCGCCAAAGCTGGGGTGCGCCTCCTGAGGCGGTGGAGTGTCTGAACGCCCTCCCGTGGCCATTTCTGCTTCTACCGGAACCCCTATAAACTCTAGAGAAGGTCTTGATTTTCCTATGGAAATCAACTCAATGTCGGGTATTGACTCGGCGTCTGGAGCCCCAGCCCCCCGATCATATGAATCGGATGATATTGTAGCAGGTGAGCTCCTTATAGCTCTGAGACTTGTGCTCGACTGTGAATTTGCAATACTACTAGTCCTACGAGATATAGGTGTACTACCACGTCCTCTTCCCTTCGTAATAGACGAACTCAATTCTCTTGAAACAGTCGCTGGCTTATTACTGCTGTCCGTTGATACCTGACCTGTACTTTTACCACGTAAAGTTGTTTTCTTCTGCTCTGTCCCTGTCCGCGTATTATACTTATGCATAACTCTCACAAAAGAAATGAAGAAGTCAACCCTACTCGGACGGAAATAAAACTAACCGAAGATCCGTGCGATGTAATTAATGATGTAAAGTTTACGTACTCAGATGCACGTATGTAGCAGGATAAAAATAAAAAAAAATATATAATGATAATAAATGGGAGAAAATATATGTATTAATTATAGGTTATACTTATCTTATTAACAAGTCGTCGTTTCATTACGACTTAAGTTCAAAAAAAAATTGTTTTTTTTTTCTAAAACGTCGTGTAACTCGCGGATGGAAAAAAAAGGGAAATAAAAAAATATATATATGAATGCTTCTGAAAAGTAAATAAGTATCCGTTGTGCGTGAACTAGTTTTTATATATGTATATTGTATATATATGCTTCAATAATTTTAAAATTCAGGCATGCTAAGTAGGCATAGGCTAGGTTAGAATTGCGGTTATGTTTTGTTAACTATTAAAAGCGCAATGAATATACTAATATTCAGACTTCCCTTAATAGTCACAAGTTGGCATATCAGTTCCATTTATTAAATCGGAAATGATGTCTCAAATGTGTGTGATAAATAAATAAAATCTAAATTTTTCAACAAAGGCGGATTAGAATTACCGTGACTAAACATCTCGCAACTGTACTGCCGTATTGTTAACGGACAAGTAAGGACTTAGATTGCTTAGTCATTGTAAAAAGGATTGTCGATTCAAATCATCACCGCAACAGCAACTGACCTTTAATGTAGATCGGTTCTGGACTTGTGATAACTCGAGTCGGAATGTGTGCTGGAGTTAAATAAAATTCGTGCCTTAATTCGTAGTGCCTTCATGTGTTGGATTCAGCATTGCAATTGATAGACAGACTATATGTGTCCATGATCAAGACTCATGCTAGCACCAATTCATTTAGCAATTCTACTATCAGAAAACTTTTTGAAACCTCAACAGTGAATTTTCTTTTAAGTTAGCATTGGCTTGTCATTGCATTTCTTCGTCGTTATTGACATTGACTTGACATTGCATTGTCATTGCCTTGCGTTATCGTTGACATTGAACTGACATTGCATTGTCATTGCATTTGCGTTGACATTGAACTGACATTGCATTGTCATTGCCTTTGCGTTTTCCCGTTGGGCGCCATATATTGTTACGCGTCGTCAGAATTAATCGAAAATAAATGAATAGACTTGTGTAATTTCTAATTTTCTGTTTGGTTTCTAAATTAATTTTGAACGAACTCAGTACAAACGCGGTTAAGCGGCAAGATTCATGGTGTCCGGCTAGCTGTGGCATTAGGTTCTCAACCCGTTTTTCTGACGCATAACAATATAATATATACATCTTGCCATAATGAACGAACCACGCGTATGTATATATGTATATGAAAAAGTCTAAAAAGAAAAGTTGGTTTAGTAAAACATTAGTGCACAATGTGCTGAGGATTTCAAAAAGTTCTGTCTGATTTCAGTGAAAAATTTGCGAGATAAAGTGAGGTGGTTAGATGGTGGTCCCCCTACTTGGGTAGGATTACATAACCGCGCAGCAAGGCTTACCTTCGCCTGGTTTGCCTCCCTAGCATGCCTTGGAAACAGAATTACATGGTTTTCATTTCAAAGGTGGTTTTTATTTTCCATGAATGAAATTTACATTTCAGCGAAATGTTGCTTAAACAAATTTGTATATAATTGGGTACAAAATTATATGGGTAAGTATAGTAAGGTAAATGGAAAAAATAAGGTAAGTAATTTTAGAAGTACATTTAAGTGTAATATAATAGGTGCAAATAGGTAGGAATATAATTTAATTAATTAGGTAAGTAATCTTAGATAAAATGGTGAACTGGGTAAGTATAAAAGGATTTATAATAAATTGTTCCCTAATGGGTAAGTATAATTTACAAATTTAATTTTCAAATATAATTCTACAATACGGGTACTTATTCTGTACGTTGGACCTCCCGTCCGGAAGCCGTTGAAGAGAATTGATCTGTCTGATCGTTGATGTCGATGATTGTGTTCGTTGCGCGCGATCTGCTGATGCTGGGGTTTGTTGCTCGTAGTTGTGGTAAATAATCATCATCACGTTGGATGTCTGCTCTCGATGTGTTGCACGTAACGTAACGTAGAATTAGCAAGGTGAGTATTTAGAGTGGTTCTTATTTCTTTTTAATAAATGGTTTTTTCTATGGTTTTCACAGTTTTTCTTCTTATTTTTCACATATCAATGCACATCAGTATGGTGTGTTTAACTAATGTTAATTACATTTTGGTATGAGTTGTGCACAAGGCATAGAGGTAAGTATGGTAAGGGTAGTTTTTTTTTTATACAGTAAATATTTTAGTTCTATGTTATATTTTTATATATTTTCATATATTTTCAGTCACATTTAATTATTTATATGCTTTTGAGGAATGCACAATTCAAATAAATTTCTATACACCAATTCTTCATTTTGTTCATGATTATACAGTATTTATACAATTGGTGATTTACGCACTTATATTTATGGTTCATAATCTTTTTTTTATAACTTTTCTTTCTTATGTTTAAGCAAAGTTCACTGGTTATGGGTTTATTTTCTTTTTCAAAATCTTTTAGCAAACTTATTTTCAATTGTTCAGGCGCAAACTTGTACCTTTTCCCTTTCTGTCCACATTGCATATCATTTTCCTTTTTTTTTCCACCGCTATACGTTAACACTCGACAGCATTCAAAAACGTTCTTTTTTCTTGCCAGCATTTTTCATGCCGCGTTGGCTGCTATTTTTAATTTTTTTTGTCCTTTTAGTTGACGCGTAAGCTTTTGATTGGTCAGAAATTATAACGGTCAATGCAGTAGGATAAAATGTAAAAAGGAATGTCAAAACTGATTTGATCATTTGCCTATCACAGAGATGTAACGTGTAGTGTTGCATTTGAAAAGGAGTAAAATCCGTAACAATATGTACAAAAGAAACAATTTTTACAAAAAGCCTTACATATGAATTCATTCAAAACCTACTTTAAGAAATTTTCGAAAAGATGTACCTACATACAGTGGCTCCATCTTATTTCAAACCTCTTATATATATTGTTACAAAGTTTAAAAATAGATATAAATATAACGACAATGTGGCTATATGTACTTGGCAGCACTGCCAACTCATCTCAAGTTGTTAAAATATTACAACCCTGGTCAACACAATGCAGATAATATTTGAATTAACGGAAATGGAATATTCCGGATACATCTTCGAGAATATACAAGATCATTTGAGGCTGTGCAATAATAAGTGTAAATAACAACAACGAAAAACCTAGCAACATCAATGCTAATACTATGTTCACACGGACAGAAATTACCGGGGTTCGCGCTCTCATTCGTGTTTCGCGCTCCAAACATGGTTGAAACATCATGGTTCACCATATAAAAATTTGAGAGCGAAACATCATGTTTCATTATGAAACTTGCTGCGAAACACTATAAATTTACTATCATCTCCAATTTTGATAACAAATTATCGCAAGTTTATCTGAACTAGCTCTCACAAAATATATAAACAAAGAAAAAGAGAAAATTAATGGGTGCAAAAATGTATATAAAAATATTAAATTAAAAAAAGGCGTATATGTACATATTAAAATAAAAATGGAAAAAAAGAAATAGTGAAGCGTATTTTAAAGTACAGAAGGATATATATGTAAACATCAAAATGAAACAAGAACCATCGTCTGAACACCAGGGTTCACAATCGTGTTTCAGAGAGCGAAACAAGTGTTTCACTTTGCCGTGTGAACATAGTATAAGAGATGATGATGTTATTCTTAATGATTTTGTACGCAAGTATTCGCTGCTAACAAAAGCTAAACATGTACACCAATATACACAGCAACATACACACAAACATACACATCAACATACCCACATAGCACAAGAAGAAACAAAACTACGCAACACACAGAACACTCATACATACAACCACACATAGTTACAATAAACAAAACACACAAGACAGCATTGTCATATAAACAAACACACGTATATAGCTACATACATGTTAAGTAAAGCACAACAAACAACAACCATGACCAGATGTTTCGCGAAGTTACCAGACGACGTCATTTTGCTATATAAAGTCGCTGCCAGTGATCAGCGGGATCAGTGTGATTTTAAATCTACTATAGACGTCTTAACATCGCTAAGTGTTTAGTAGAACAAATACTCGTAATAATAAAGTAGTAAATAAAGTGTTGCCGCATTATATTTCTAAAATTAATTGTCTGTGTTTTTAATTTGATGCAATTAAACGAATCCTTGAAGGATAAGTAAAAAGCGTTTTTACGAAAAGGTCTAAAAACGTAACAATTGGTGTCAGAAGTGGGATTGCAAAAATAATTAAAAGGACATTAAAAAAATAATAATTATGAAATTTGATGAGCTAAAAGTTGAACAGCTAAAAAAGAAGCTTAGTAAGCGGGAATTGCCAACAGCAGGTAACAAGGCTGAACTGCAGAAGAGGCTGATAGATGAGCTTAAGAATCGCGGCATGGACATCGGGACATACGAGTTTGAGGACAAAGACAATGTAGAGGTATGTCCTCCTGCCACGACCAGCAGCATGGACATAAATTCAATGTTTGCTGCTATGATGATTCAGATAAAAGGAATCAATGATGCACAAGGTGAAATTAAGCAGAACTCTCAGCAGATGCAAGAGGCATCAAGGATCAGCTCTGAAAAGCTTGTAGCCGAAATAACTGAAATAAAACAGAACTCTCAGCAGATGCAAGAGGCATCAAGGATCAGCACTGAAAAGCTTGTAACCGAAGTAACTGAAATAAAGCACAACTCTCAGCAGATGCAGGAAGCATCAAGGATCAGCACTGAAAAGCTTGTAGCCGAAATACAGGAGTCAAATAGAGCCACGAACGAGACTCTGGTAGAGATTTCTGAGGCCATTAATAGGAGGGTGGATTCTATTGAGAATAAATTCTCAGAGCTGGCAGATAGAGTCTAGCATCTAGAAAGCGGTGGCCTGGAACAGCATGCAAAAGAGTTCGAAGAAAAATTGCATGCTCTAGAGGAGAAAGTTCATAATCTTGAGTGTAGTGGCGGGCCAGTACGAGCAGTTGCGCAGGTTTCTGCGCGAACAAAGGCGCCATGCTTTGACGGCAGCGTACCATTGGGCATCTTTAAATTCCAATTCGAGACGGTTGCTAGCAGAAATGGATGGGATGCTGAAGAAAAGGCCATAGAGTTGATTTTGTCCTTAAAGGGTACAGCTGCAGAGGTACTTGAGACCGTGCCAGTCAGCAGCAGAAACAACTATAATGAAATAATGGCAGAATTTCCACGAAAGTATTGTGGTGAGCACAGAATACGCACAGAACACCCAAAAGTGACAGTTCAATTTGGCAAAAATCAGCTTTTTTTATTACGATTGTGTGAACGAGTACAAAAGATATATCAGCGGACTGTTTTATGTATGTTAGAAGGAATGGCTACACATAGCCATCTCTGAACACATGTTTTACAATTTCAAGCAAACAATGGTGGTTGAAAATAAAACAAAAATTATATCTTAGAGAAAAAATGTGAAATAATTAATATAAAAGACAAAGATAATCGTTGCAGTGACCACCACTTAGTCAGGTTGAATATATGGAAGAGGGCTTACATGTAGGAGTTGCAGGCACAACTAAGGATCGCATTGCAATGGTGGTTGGAAAAGACAAACATTTTGTTTATGTGGGCAAACATAAAATTGTCAATAAAATTTAGTGTTTAGTGCATGCAATTGGGTGGTTAAGGCAGCTGAATGAACTTTTCGGAACAAAAAATCAATTCCAAATCGAAGATACAACTTAAATTGATTTTAAACTAATTATTGAACTGCGTATTGGAGAACTAGAAGCATTGAATTTAGAAAAGTAAAATTGTATAAAAATGTAAGTATTTTACTTTATTATTAGTTTATTACAATTTATACAAAAATGTTAATAAAAATGTGTATATATCTTTCAGAGTCACCGTAACGACAAAGAATTTGCTGATGAGAAATTGTTCTTAAAGTCATCTTCAGCGATGGACTAATTGTCATGATTTCTCAACCGACATGCTTGAATTGAGAATAGCAAAGTGTGGAGCAAGGGTGATCTGATAACAACATAAGGTGTTTAAAGATAACGTACTAGAAATGCTATACGTGGTGGCTATGATTTAGATGAATTTTGGATTTCATGATTAATTAATTTGCATGATACTAAAGAGTAAATATGCAAGTGCTCTCTTTATTGTGTGGTTAAGTAAATATGTCATATGCATATGAAGTGAATATGAAATTGTGAAAGATGCCTCCAAATACCAGTGATAAATCTGGCAAAGTGGAAAGGAAAGACGTAAGCGCCTGGAAAGTTATGCCATCTTCATTTACAAAGTTTTGAAAAGGTACATCCGGATCATGGATAGTTTTGTTAATGATATTTTTAAGCGCATTACTGCCGAAGCATTACGTTTGACTCATTACAACAAGCGTTCAACAGTTACCAATCGGCAAATTTAAGCTGGTGCTCCGTCTACTGTTGTATCTAAATTGGCTAAGCATGCTGTCAGTGAAGGTACTAAAGCCGTAATTAAATATACAAGTTCCAACTTAATGCTAATGAATGTTTATTTAAAAAAAACACAAAACAAAAACAGCCCTTTTCAGGGCCACAAAATTAATATTAAAAAGAGAGCCGGTTTTGTGTATAAAAATAAATCACAGAAGAGACTATGTGCATATGTTACAAGCGAATAATTTTTTTTTATTTTTTTAGGACTAGGACCAGCACTCAGGGGATGACCCCTATATATGCAATGCATTGCGCCGGAACTGAAAACGAGGGGATAGTATTGAGGGGACAGATTAGGAAAGATGAGAAGATAGACAGTTTTTTTTTTTGTAGCTATTTCAACCTTTTACTTCGCCGGCTAATTTTTGCTACAGGGCCGACAAAATTAAAATTGATCCGGAATTTAATTTAGAAAAGGGTTGAGAGAAATTGTTTTTATACATATTTGCATAACTAAACATGAATTTTTTTTTTTAAATATTTTGTGACTGTTGTATGGCATTGTCATTGGAAATAAAAGCGACTAAAAAGGAAAAACTGTCCTTGTGAATGTTATTTCTGCTAATTAAAATACCTAAGAAATGTATTTATGAATAATATTTCGTCAGTAACATGTAGAAAGGCTCTACGTCGTATTTTTAAAAAAATTTAAAGCTATTCTTACAGATTCACACCAATACTCTTCGTCAGAAAAATTTTGTGCAATACATAGTATCAAAAATAACGATTTTACAAGCAAATTGTAATTACAGTTTCTATTATGATTAATACAGTTTCTGTTATGTTTTTGTCTTCCCCTGTAAAGTTACAACTATTTGACTTAGGTCCTTTCTACTTGTGACCATCGGTATGTAGATTATAATATTTTTATGCTTTGTTTGTTGTGGGTTAAGTATGTTTCATTGGTGTAAAAAAGAACGAACAAAATGCAGGCTTATGTTTTATTTATAATTAACTCATAACAAAGCATTTCTTTAATTAATTTAGTGGAGACAGTATCTCAAACCAATTAGATTAAATATAATGTAATAAAAAAATTTTATATTGTGAAACAAAAGTGTTTTATTGTTTCATGGTGTTCGTAAATTTAACTCTTTTTTTTAAGTATATTGTAGCCCTTAAAAGGGCTTTTTTTTTATTTCTGGCTGATGGGTTTTGCTTTGCCGCTGTTGCTTTTCGAAGGTGAACACTAACAGTAATTGGATATTCACCATCTTAAACACCATTCCGGATCCTGATGAAACGAATGATACAAATTTTGTAATGCATTCACGAGTGTAGAATTTTTATTTAAAATATACACAATTGACTCACCTGGTCAGATATTCAGGGAATAGGTGTAGCTTCAGTGCTTCCTTGCATTAGAAGACATAAGAGTTATAAGTTTTATAAAAATATATATTCACAATTGTTACTTACATTTTGTAGTTGGTACCACTATTTTGTAGCTGATTTTATTGTTCTTCTGTGCTTTTGCTTATCTTCGCACATTGTTGGTAACCAGTGGTTGAACCTATAGATGATATTTCATCCATAAATTACCAACTTTCAGCAATAAATTTGGCGTAGAGTGAACTATTTAACAATTTGCGTCAATAATCCTGCCAAGAAAGTTAATTTTAATGTAAACAAAAATGAAATGTCATTTTACTACGATGAAATAAAAGAGATAGCAAACAAAGAAATTAGCCATCCCTCTCGCAATATCGTAATAACCGACATCTCTGTATTAGACATAAATAACGTCTCTGTATTGTAGTTGTCGTGTCTAGTTATTTGTCTATGGTGGTGAGCACAAGCTCGATCTATACAGAATGGAATTGCGATGTAGAGTACAAAAGCCTAACGAGTCTCTACAAGATTTCGCAATGAAAATCGAGCGTTTAGTGCAGCTCACATATCCAGGCTAGAGTCATTCGCGACTCTGATGTTAAGCTGGCTGTGTGCGCTACGCAGAAATCCACTTTCGCAGAGACCGTTTCATTTGCGCTGGCTCAAGAGACTGCTAGGATGGTTTTCAAACTACAGATATGTAAGGTGCGGAATGTGGAAGTTTTGTCCGAGAATGATAATAACCTGGTCGCTAGTGTTAAGGAGGCAATGCGACAACTGTTGGCGGAAAGTGCTACCAAAGAAAAGCCTAAATGCTTTAACTGCGGAAAAATCGGTCATTTTCAGCGGAACTGCAAAGCACTAAGAAACAACAGCACAAGAGTCTCCGTTAAACTAAAACAAGCTAGCACTAGCTCCCACAAACGAGAGCTCCACAATCTCCATATCAGTGATGCAGCAGAAAATAGCAACCTTACTGCATCTGGACACATCAACGGGGAAAAGCACGTACTGACCATAGACACAGTGGCGTCGCAATCAATAATAAGGCCCGACATAAGTAGTAGAGGGGAAATGCGATCGTTTAAGCAATATACGGCTTCGTACAGCTACTGGAGAACCTGCCACTCTCTATGGTCAGATTGAAGTGAAGGTGACTATAGCCAACATCAACGTGAGGCGTGTGTTTATTGTTGCCGATATTGTCGATGAGGTAATTATTTGAGCCGATTTTATGATTAACCATGGCATTAATCTACACATGGGGCAACAGCTGATGATTTGGCGTAATGTGGAAATACCCCTTGATGTTGGGTATGACAGCAAGCCGCAAGTAAGAAAAGTATTTGCTATTGAGAGTCAGACGTTACCGCCGCAGTCTGAAACGGTTATATGGGCGCGTATGAAGGGAGATTGTGAAGACAATCGGTTGTGGGTTGTAGAACCAGCAGATCTAAAGAGAGAGCTTATAACAGCAAAAGCTTTAGTAAAAACTAGTAAAGGAGGAATAGTCCCTATAAGAGTACTTAACTTGGCCGACCATGAAAAAGTCATCAAAGAAAATTGCGATATTGGCCAGTGTACTCCAGCAGAGGCAATAATAAACTGCGAGAGGAAGATAGGGCCTACCAATTTGTCCGCCAAAGAACGTGAACAATTTGAGGAATACGTAGGAAAATGGGTAGCAGGACTGTCAGCGACAGATAGAAATAAAGCCAAACAGTTACTAAAAAGGCATGCCAGTATCTTCGCTGCTTTGGTTAAACATGAAATTAACACAGGCGAAGCTAGGCCGATTAAACAGCCACCCAGAAGTGTACCCCTAGCAAAGCGAGATAAAGTCAAAGAGCTTGTAAGAGAAATGGAGCGTGAAGGCGTAATTGAGCCATCTTCTGGTCCTTGGAGTTCGCCAGTAGTCTTAGTTAAAAAGAAAGATGGCAGTACTAGGTTCTGCGTAGACTACAGGAAGCTCAATGACATAACCAAGAAGGACAGCTATCCGCTCCCCAGAATCGATGACATTTTGGACACGATAGCTGGTACGAGATGGTTCTCTACGCTAGACTTGCGAAGCAGATATTGGCAACTGGAGATTGCAGAGAAAGATAAGGAAAAAACTGCCTTCAGCGTCGGTAACGGATTATGGCAGTTCAAAGTTATGCTATTCGGTCTCTGCAATGCTCCGGCCACATTTGAACGCCTAATGGAGAAGGTACTGAAAGGACTCCACTGGAAGACTTGCTCTGGTATATCGGACTATGGCAGTTCAAAGTTATGCTATTCGGTCTCTGCAATTGACATAATCGTGATGGGGAAAACTTTTGATGAACACCTCAAAAACATGGCAGAAGTTCTTCAACGGATATCATCAGCAGGATTGAAACTCAGCCTGAAGAAATGTGCATTGTTCCAGAAAGAAGTGAAGTATTTGGGGCATCGTGTTACAGCAGACGGAATCTCAACAGATGAAGATAAAATACAAGTAGTAAGGGACTGGCATCAACCTAAAAATCTTCATGAATTGCGCAGCTTTTTGGGCCTTTGTACATACTGCAGACGCTTTGTGCCAAATTTTGCCAGTGTAGCTGCAAGCCTGCATGAGCTGACAAAGAAGTCGAGACCATACCTTTGGGGTGAGCCACAGGAAAAGGCATTCCAGAAACTTAAAGGATTATTGTGTACGTCACCAGTACTAGCGTATCCCATACCTGGAGAAAAATTTGTGCTGGATACTGATGCGAGCGGCTATGGCGTAGGGGGCGTGCTATCCCAAGTAGTTAATGGCACTTAGAAAGTCATAGGATACTATAGCCGTGTACTTTCAAAACCTGAGAGGAACTACTGTGTGACACGACGTGAGCTTCTGGCAGTATTGGAATGCATTAAACATTACCATAAGTACCTGTATGGTCAACACTTTACATTAAGGACTGACCATTCTGCACTGAGATGGTTATTGCAGTTTAAAAATCCTGAAGGGCAACTGGCAAGGTGGATTGAGCGCCTGCAGAGCTAAGACTTCAGTATTCAGCATAGAAGGGGCGCATAACATAACAATGCGGATGCTCTTTCAAGAAGACCCTGCTATTTAGAGTGTAAACATTGCGTTAGAACCGAACAAAAGGAAGGCGTTGTTGATGTTCGGCTAATGCACATCGATTCTGATGAAGACTGGTCAGCGGCACAGAGGGACGACAGTATACTGGGGAAAATTATAGCAGCCAAAGAGGAGGACAGAATACCGTCCCGGAATGAAATTTCGGCTGAGAGCCCACTCGCAAAATATTATTGGGCTCAGTGGAACAGCCTCAAGGTAATAAAAGGGTGCCTATACCGCGTATGGGAAAGTGTAGATGGCAAAACAACTTCAAATTTGATAGTTGGGGCATGCTCCAAGATAAGTAAAGTTTTGCAAGAATTTCACAATGGACCTAGTGGCGGTTATCTTGGAGTAACAAAAACACTTGAGAAACTGAAGCAGCGTTTTTATTGGGTTGGATGTCAACAAGCCGTTGCCGACTGGATAGCAAACTGCCCACAGTGCATAGCAGCCAATGGCCCAGTAAGAAGAAGCCGGGGACAGCTACAGCAATACAACTCAGGAGCACCATACGAGCAGATCGCAATGGATGTAGCAGGTCCTTTTCCCGTCACTGAAGCCGGAAATCGTTATGTTCTTGTGGTAATGGACTATTTCAGTAAATGGCCAGAAGTATATGCTATACCAAACCAAGAAGCAAAGACAGTTGTAAATGCATTCGTCCACAACTGGGTATGTCGCTATGGTGTCCCAATAGAATTACATTCCGACCAAGGAAGGAATTTCGAGTCTGCCATATTCAGGAAAATGTGCGAACTATATGGGATAAAGAAAACCAGAACGACGCCGTTGCATCCACAGTCTGATGGCATGGTAGAGAGGTTCAATCGCACCTTAGAAGAGTACCTGCGAAAAGTGGTAAGCAACCATCAGAGGGATTGGGAGGAGCACATTCCCAAATTTTTGATGGCATATAGGTCAGCTGTACACGGCTCAACATCGAGAACGCCAGCCAAAATTATCTTCGGGACGGAATTAAAACTGCCTGGTGATTTGGAGTTTGGTGTTAAGCCAGCTGTAGAAGGAAGAGCCACTACGTCCCAAGAGCAGGAAGACTTAAATGAACTGCATGAGTTCGTGCGTAATAGAATCAAGATGGTCAGTGACAAGATGCAGGCTAGATATGACCGCGCAGGAAATTCGGAGGGATTTATGGAAGGTCAATTGGTTCTACTTTATAACCCACAACGGAAGAAAGGATTGTCCCCAAAATTACAGACTCACTGGGATGGCCCGTATAAAGTGATTAAGAGAGTGAATGACGTTGTGTACCGGATACAGAAGCACAATAGCTCAAGGTCGAAAATGAAGATAGTACATCTCGAATGATTGGCGCACTATGGAAGAGGTGATTGTATGCCTATTCGGGTCGAGCAGCCTTAAGTGGGCGGCAGTGTTACAAAGTTTAAAAATAGATTTAAATATAACGACAATGTGGCTATATGTACTTGGCAGCACTGCCAACTCATCTCAAGTTGTCAAAATATTACAACCCTGGTCAACACAATGCAGATAATATTTGAATTAACGGAAATGGAATATGCCGGATACATCTTCGAGAATATACAAAATCATTTGAGGCTGTGCAATAATAAGTGTAAATAACAACAACGAAAAACCTAGCAACATCAATGTTAAGAGATGATGATGTTATTCTTAATGATCTTGCACGTAAGTATTCGCTGCTAACAAAAGCTAAACATGTACACCAATATACACAGCAACATACACACAAACATACACATCAAAATACCCACATAGCACAAGAAGAAACAAAACTACGCAACACACAGAACACTCATACATACAACTACACATAGTTACAGCATTGTCATATAAACAAACACACGTATATAGCTACATACATGTTAAGTAAAGCACAACCAACAACAACCATGACCAGATGTTTCGCGAAGTTACCAGACGACGTCATTTTGCTATATAAAGTCGCCGCCAGAGTTAAGGTCAGACTTAACGTTTGCCTCCTTTGTTCATTAATCTAAACACACACACGCACATTTACATACCTTACAAGCATGGTTAATCATGTTCCTTTGTCCCTTGTTTAGGTAAATCTTGTTACAGATAAGAATATCTAAAACATGACGAATCATGCTAACATAAATATAGTTTAAGATAAGAAATTAAGTAAAAACATGTTTTATTATGTTTAAGAACTAACAAAGAAATGTATCAACAAAGAAATGATAGTTAGGTAAAAAACAAGTAATCATGTTATCAATAAAAGAAAACTAGAATTGTAATCTTAAACTAAATTTTAGTATTTAAGAAAGTAAAAAGTAATTTGTCAGTTAGTTATAAAATAATAATAATAACACATAGTGCTTAAGTTTCTAACTCCTAAGGAAAATAAAAAATTATACGCGTACGCGTAGAAAAATATATTTTTTTCCTTTAGTAAAAACACTAAACTTTAATTGGCGATCCTGCCAGGAGAATAATTAAATTTATTCTTCTAAGAGCGGACCAGCGTAATCCTTGTCGCAGCAAGGACGTGAACTTTTTGTGACAGTGAAAAATTCTTCATAGGAAGAATAAGTGTAAAATTTTATAAAAAATAAATTGAAAATTAGTTATAAAAACAAAAGTAATTTTATATAAATGAGTTTTACAAAAAAACAAAAAAAAGAGGACATCTATGATAAAAATCGCATAATAGAAGACGATATTTTAACAAAAATGGAACCGAACACAAGCAAGGATGCCCAAATAGGAATACTCACTGCCAGGCTCAGCGAAATGGAAAAAATTTGTCAGAGTTTGATGGAGAAGATGAATAGCTTACAAATTAATCCAACTTTAGCTTCAGCCCCAATAATACAGTTAAAAGACGTAGCTACCAACTACAGAACTACATCAGACATATCATTAGAAGTTTTTAAGGCACTCCCAACGTTCGATGGCAAACAAGCTGAATACAGAGCATGGAGGGAAGATGCGTCTCGCCTAATGAACGATATCAAGGCATTTGAAGGACAAAGCCGTTATTCGGAAGCCTTGTCCATAATTAAAACAAAAATTAGAGGAAGAGCGTCAGATGTGTTAACAAATAACAACACACCGTTCAATTTCGAAGCTATAAAAAACAGACTGGACTATACATATGCGGATATGCGTCCACTGTATGTGCTACAAGAAGAATTAAGAAGAATATCTCAAGGTAGACTGTCCCTTACGGAATACCATGATAAAATTAACCAAGCATTGAACCTTATTACATCAAAAATTTTAATGTCTGGCGAGCAACCAACCGTCACAGATGCTATGACGAGGAGTGCAAATGAAGAAGCTGTACGTGTATTCATCAGTAGCATTACAAACCCATTTATAAGATCCACACTCTATGCCAACACACTCAATAATCTAGAGCACGCCTACGCGGTAGCCAGAACAATCGAGCACGATAATCAACATCAAAATCTGCGATTATCATACGATGTCGAGAGACAGAATCAGCAAAGACAACATTACCCAACTCATCACAATTCCTACAATCGACGTCCGAATTATGACACTAGGAGATTCGCACCACAGCAACAGGGATACAATCAACCATACAATCAAAACCAACCGTCTAGGCCTACTCCAATGGAAACAGACTCCAGGCAAGTCGTGCAAGCACAGAGGAGAACTAACTTTCAACAAAATAATCAACACCATCCTTTCACAAACAACCAGCCATGGAAGAGGGAGCACAGCGGTAATTACCAAACAAATAAACACCAACGAATAAACCAGTCGCAACAACAAGATGACAACTCTAGTACGTATGCTGAACCGGATCAAATGGTAAATAATGTAAGAATAGATAATTTAAACTAAGAAGCAGGTTGCCCTACCTCACATTAAGTAGCGAAGTAACAAATAAGATATACGATATTTTAATTGATACAGGAGCAACCCACAATTATATAAGAGTAAAGTGTGATTCGTCAGACAGGATTAAAATCAAACCAATTAAAATTAAAACCATAAATGGTTATTCATTTGCAAATACCAAAAGAGTGATTAAATTAATGAACAAAGAGATAACTTTCTTTAAACTTAAAGACATAGAATCTTTTGATATGATTTTAGGGATAGAAGGATTGAAAATATTAAATGCCGAAATAAGCCTTAGGGACATGACCTTAACCACCATAAGTAGTGATAGTCAACCCAAATTAAATTATATTATAGGAGATGAAAGGTACAAGGAAGAAATAGATAGAATGATAAAGGAAAATAATGGCATAGGACCATTACCCTTCACGACGACAATTGAAGCTACAATCAGAACAAAGAACGAAGAGCCAATATGGACAAAACAATACCCGTATCCTATAGCGGATAACGAGTTTGTTAACAAAGAAATAAGAAAGTTACTGAACGAAGGTATTATACAAAAAAGTAATAGCCCATACAACTCTCCAATATGGACAGTCCCTAAAAAGGGTATGGACGAGCAGGGAAGACCGAAGAAACGAATGGTTATAGACTTTCAAAAATTAAATGCCAATACAATTTCAGACAGGTACATTATCCCAGATGTAAACATGACAATCCAAAATCTAGGTAAGGCTAAGTATTTTACAACTTTAGATTTGGAATCAGGCTTCCACCAGATAAGAATCGCTGAAAAAGATAGGGAAAAAACAGCTTTCTGCGTTAATGGCGGGAAATATGAATTCGTTCGTATGCCATTTGGCTTAAAAAACGCACCTTCAATATTTCAGAGATGTGTGGACGACATACTTAGGGATTACATAGGAAAATTTGCGTACGTATACATAGATGATGTACTTATATACTCATCTTCTCCCGAAGATCATATGAAACATATTAAAATAATTGTGAACGCGTTGAACAAGGCCACTCTAAAAATCTCCAATGAAAAATCTAAATTTTTCCAAACAGAAGTAGAATATTTAGGTCATGTAATAAAACATAATAGAATTGCAACGAATCCAGAAAAAGTGAAGGCAATAAACAATTATCCAGTTCCAAAAACTCTAAAAGACTTAAGAGGTTTTTTAGGAATGACAGGATATTATAGGAAATTTATTAAAGGATACGCATAGCATAGCAAAACCCTTGACAGTACATTTAAGGGGAGACAACGGTCAAATAGGAAAAAACAAGAGCAAAAATACGCATATAAAACTTGACGAGCAAGCACTGAAAGCCATAGACAACTTAAAAACTTGCTTAAGAGAACAAGTAGAACTTTTCCAACCAGACTATTCAAAACCATTTGAACTAACAACTGATGCATCCAACATAGCACTTGGAGCAGTTCTTAGTCAAAATAAAAAACCAATATTTTTCTTGTCACGAACCTTAAGTAAAACAGAAGAAAACTACAGTACTAATGAAAAAGAACTTTTAGCAATCGTTTGGTCGTTACAAAAATTAAGAAACTATATCTACGGTGTAGCTGACTTAACGATCTACACCGACCACCAGTCTTTGACATTTGCGATATCCGAAAAAAACCCAAATACAAAATTAATGAGATGGAAAAACATAATTGAAGACTTTGGAGCCAAATTGGTATACAAGCCAGGTCATTTAAATGTCGTAGCCGACGCCCTTTCAAGACAGCAAGTAAACTCATCAACAATCAGTACAGTTCACTCAGCTGCAAGTTCACCCACAGACGTTATTAAAACTGTATCGCAACCTTTTAATGCGTATGCTATTCAAATTGAACTCGTACCAAATAGAAAAATAAATGAAACTCGAACTCGAACAACATTTCCGAACAAAGTTAGGCATACAGTAAACTTTACAAGTGAACAAAATTTAATTACAGAATTGAAAAAGGTATTACAGCCAAATAAAATTACTGCAATACATACTACTAGAGAAAATATTTATGCATTTGGTCCAATAGTAAAAAACACTTTTAATACTGCAAATTTCGTGTTCACACCAACAAAACTAATCGATGTTAGAGAAAAAGAAAAACAAATCGAAATAGTTAAAAGAACACATAACAGAGCACACAGAGGCTATAAAAACAACATTTATGAGATAGTTGAAACTTACTACTGGCCTGAAATGAAACAACAATGCAAGGCATTTAATAAAAAGTGTACACCTTGTCTTTATGGTAAATATGAAAGAAATCCTACAAGAGAACCACTTGGAGATTCTGATATACCAATAGAACCAGGAAAATACATACACATGGACATTTACTTTAATGATAAAAAAACATTTCTAGTCGCTATCGATAAATTCTCAAAATATATTACCCTCAGAGAAATTGATTCAAGAGAACGTATGTCTGAGAAAATGGAAGAAGTTATCACAAATAATTACCCGAACTGCACACGATTAATGACTGATAATGAAAAATGTCTAAATACGCCAGCAGTGAATATGATGTGTGAAAAATATGGAATAAGAAAAATAGAAACTCCAGTCTATAGATCGACTTCTAACGGACAAGTTGAACGCGCTCATAGTACAATCTCCGAGCTAGCGAGAATATTCAAAATTCAAAACGAAACCACAATAATAGAAGAAATTTATAAAACAATCAGAGAATTAAACAACACTTTACATACAGTTACAGGATTCAAACCAATTGACATCCTATTCAACAGAATTAAGTATGATAAGAAGCAAATCCACCAAAAATTAAAAGCAGCATCAAAAAAAGTACAAGAAAGACTGAATCAAGGTGCGAAACACCGAACATTTTCACCAAACGAGCAGATACTAGTAAAAATCAAAGGTGTACGGAAAAAGAAAGACGCTAGATATATTAAATACGTTGTAAAAGAAGACCGTGAGGACACTGTCTTAACTACAAGGGGAAAGATCGTGCATAAGGATAATATAAAGAATTATACCATTAATCATGATAATCATCTTCCTGACATTACTCGCAGTGGCCATACCAGAAATACAGGCGGAAACAGAAATTAAAAAACTAGATGAACAGAAATATGTTTTAACCCGGACTAATGACGTTTTTTTATTTGACGAATATTCATACCTCTTCCACGTCACAAACTTAACAAAAATAACTACAACATATCAGCAAATCTTTAACAAATATTCTTACCCCACCATCGAGGAACATATTTGGACAAAGAAAATTGAAATATTAGTAAATCAACTTAATGAACATAAACGACATACGAGATCCCTAAATTTTTTAGGATCAGCATTAAAATTCATTACGGGAAATCCAGATCATGACGATTTCATATTGATGGAAACAAAAATAAACGAATTAATAAATAATAATGAAAAACAACGTTTGGTTAACTCAAGGTTTGAAAAATTAATTGATGCATTACAAGGCCAGACTCTCGAAAGCCACCTCATCTTAGAACAAGTACATGACCAACTCTTATTACTTGTCAGAACAATTAATGCTGCAAAAAATAACGAATATTTAACCGAATCGTTAAACTTAGACGACGTAAAGGAAATAATAGATCATGAATTAATCTCAGTACCCATAATAAACATTCTAGAATACGCAGATATACATATAGCCAGGACAGGAGACTTATTTATAACTATCTATAAATATCCTATATTGAATAAGGACTGTAAACTTTTTAAAATCACTCCCATAAGCTTTAGGCACGGAAAAATTCTAACGGATGATCAAATTTCCCAATGCAATAAAGATTATGTTAGGGTAAACTTTTGCAAAAACTTTTTAGGAAGGAACATATGCCAAAGAAACAATGATACAGATAAGTGCATACTTCCGCTACTGACAAACAGAAACAGCAAGTGTACAGTTATACAAGAATATAACAAACCATTATTAGAAATTGACGAAGGCTCAATACTATTGGACGGAAACCACAAAGTAAACAATATCACCACTACGGGTATAACTTTAGTCACGTACACAGACCAGGTCACGATAGACAACAAGACATATAGAAATATTAACGACAGAATAATTAAGGCCATCCATATGAAACACGACGAAGACTTTGAAATTTTGAAAATAATAAATTCTGATACCAAATGGGCTTTTAATAACATAGACTCATTAAAAAAATTCTCTATTCCATTTGAACAGCACCCAATCAAGTCTTTCATTTTTTGTATATTAACCCTGACACTCTTAATAATAATAATTTTTTCAATAATAAAAATGGTAACTTGCATAACAGTATGGAAACACAAAATTGCAATCCGTAAATTGAAAAAGCATATATTATGGAATTGCAACGTATTAGGAAAGATCGGGACAATCTTGCTTAACCCAGGGGGGAGTTAAGGTCAGACTTAACGTTTGCCTCCTTTGTTCATTAATCTAAACACACACACGCACATTTACATACCTACCAAGCATGGTTAATCATGTTCTTTTGTCCCTTGTTTAGGTAAATCTTGTTACAGATAAGAATATCTAAAACATGACGAATCATGCTAACATAAATATAGTTTAAGATAAGAAATTAAGTAAAAACATGTTTTATTATGTTTAAGAACTAACAAAGAAATGTATCAACAAAGAAATGATAGTTAGGTAAAAAACAAGTAATCATGTTATCAATAAAAGAAAACTAGAATTGTAATCTTAAACTAAATTTTAGTATTTAAGAAAGTAAAAAGTAATTTGTCAGTTAGTTATGAAATAATATTGAATAACACATAGTGCTTAAGTTTCTAACTCCTAAGGAAAATAAAAAATTATACGCGTACGCGTAGAAAAATATTTTTTTTTCCTTTAGTAAAAACACTAAACTTTAATTCCAGTGATCAGCGGGATCAGTGTGATTTTAAATCTAGACGTGTTAACATCGCTAAGTGTTTAGTAGAACAAATACTCGTAATAATAAAGTAGTAAATAAAGTATTGCCGCATTATATTTCTAAAATTAATTGTCTGTGTTTTTAATTTGATGCAATTAAACGAATCCTTGAAGGATAAGTAAAAAGCGTTTTTACGACAAGGTCTAAAAACGTAACAATATTGTATATATGTATATATATAAATATATTATTTCTGTTTACAGGCCTCAAAACAGGATATACTTCCCGCTTAATGAGAGTATTTCTCAGTAAACAATTATATTTTACACTCTCAAAATAAAAGAGCGTAAGCGTACATGTGAGTTTTGTTTCCATAACTGTCTATGAGGCTGACATCACTGATGTAATAGCAAGCAAGCTTTTGTTGTTATTTTTGTTTTGTTTTTTATATCACTGGTATGTATAAATTATAATAAAATAGATTCAGAACTACTTATTATTTCTTTTTATTCCAAAATAGATTGAGAACTATTTGTTTGGTTCAATTGCTTCGGTTGATACCAGAATGCAGATTAACATTTATTTTTCAATTTACTTAAAACTAAACTTAATAATAATAAATTAAGCTACGGTCATCATATTCATTTTCTTGTTACTTAATGTAGACTCTACTGTGGTCAGCTGTGGTTCCCATACCACAATTTTCTGCACCGTTTTAGTGAAGGTCTTTAGTAAAATAATTGAAATAGCAACAAGTAGAAACATTCCAGAGATTGTCCATTCTCCAATCATAAGGCGTCTTTTCACGGTTGTGATGATGTCTGTATTATTGATTTGAAGTTCGTTGAGTGCCTCTAGAGATAAAAGATTGATTCGACCTTTCTCAAAAGGATACAGCTCACTCCTTTGTGGCAGGCATGGTTTGTAAAGTTTGAGACTGCCAGTTGCTAAAAGTTCTATTCTCAACCTTGAGGGTTGCATTGTGAAATTTGATTAAAATCGTTCCCGAAACATTATAGCTATCTTCATTTGCGAAAATTGACCCATTATAATCATTTAAAATGATTCCCGAATCAGTTTCTTCAGTTAAAGGAATATGATGACTGTTACTTAAGATACAAGATGAATTAAAATTATTAATTAATTTAGGGATACCATCAGTTTTTGTTATATTAATTATGTTTTTTTTTCATTACAGATGGTTACATTATTATAATTTTTACATTTTCCTTTTACAGCAAATATCTCATTTATATTTAATAAAATTTTTTTAAAATCTATATGTATTACTTTGTTTCTTCTTTTTACTGGTCTTATGACCAAATTTTTATAATTTTCATTTTTTGTTAATGGAATTTTAACCAAATAAAATATTTCTTTTTTAATATTGTATATTACAGCTATTGTTGAAAATTCTAATGCCTCTTCTGGGCTTGAAAAATTAATATTTTCCTCAATTAGTTTTTTCATAGCCATTTTAATTTCATATCCACTTAATAAAAGTGGATTTACAATATTTATTTTTTCCCATAGAATGGCGCGTTCGATATTTACTAACTCTCCTTTTACCAATCTAATTTTAGTTTGCAAATTAATTACTATTTATTTTTCTAGATAAACATCTTTTCTTATTTGATTTGCCATTGTTTTAATAATCTCAGTGATTATTATTGTTTTTATTTATATCGGCAATATTGCTAATATTTGGAAGTCATTATGGTCAGGGGTTCCTGCTATGTACTTCCATATACATACATAGTGCCGATAGCATCTATTGATCTTTTCTTATGGTTGTTAGTATTTGGTGTAAGGTCTTCTAGGATATTGATAGTTTGTGTTAGCTCATGGATAAGAAGGGGATATTTATCATGGGATTTCGGTATGTTCTGGTCAATGAATGCTTGCGCGTTGTTAATGAATTCTTCGTACTCTTTCAATTTTATTACGTGAACTATTGTGAATATTCCCTGTTGTATTTTGGGTCTTCCTTTGTCTATCGTTATAATGTGGGATGACGAGTAATCAACCATTTCGACTTCTGTGTTACGAAGATTAATTGAATGCTGTAAAATGATTTACTTTTTAATATTACTTTTGTGAACAATTCTCCCTGAATTAGTTAAAATAGTAGTATTCCTATTTTCTTTGACTACTTCTTCCTTATAGCGTGAAGACAATTTAGATCCTAGTCTCTTATTAATTTTAACATAAATTTTTTCACCTACTGAATAGTTTCTAATCTTTTCTCTGTCTTTATTATTAAATTCTAAATCTTGATCTTGTTTTTTCTTAACCTACTACTAATTTCTTTTCTTTCATCTTTTCCTCTTTGATATTCTTATATTTTCTACCAAAAAATATTTCTACTTGCTTTTCCTTAGTAGTAGAGTGAATTGAATTGTTATATTTATAAATCGATTTTGTAAGTAAGTCATGAAACGAGGTGTGAAGTTTCTGTTCCTAAACATCGCATAATTTCAGAAATGGTAGAATGGAACCTTTCTACTTGTCCCTTAACAGAACTGCAATAAGGAGGTGTTGTGTAAATATTTATTCCGGATTGGTTATTAAGCATTAATTTTATAGTCGCAGGGTTTAGAGATTTTTCATTGTCTATCACTATTGTATTAGGAATACCGAATGCCAGAATTAATTCTTTAAGAGGTTCTTTTATGTGCTCTATTGCCCTAGATTTCAGAATTTTAGCTTGCGCATATTTCGAAAACTTGTCAATGGCCGTAAGGACTAAGTTTTTTTCGGTTGAGTAAATATCAATATGGATTATTTCTCCTGGATTTTGCGGAATCGGAGTTGGTTCTAACTTAGCTTTATTTGGATTACGATCATATTTTTGTTCTTTGCAGGTTCTGCACAACTTCACTAATTTATTTGTCTTTTCAGCCATTTTAGTAATATCTTTCTCTAATGTGTTCTCTGTTTTCTTTTGCATTTCGATGTGCTCTTTTATGTTCTGTTATTATTATTTCTTCTTGTTCACTTTCTATTGTAATGTCTTTTACTTGACTTTGCGTAAATCTAATTTTAAAGTTTCTAAAGTATTCAAAATAAAATTCTTGTATGATGCCCATTATTGGTTCGCTAGTAAATAGTCCATTTATGACACTAGGATTTAAATATTTTTTAGCAATGCGATAAGTGAATTTTTTGTATAATCGGGTCGTTTTATAATGTGTCTATGGTATCTTGGAAAAGGAATTTCAAATTTGTAACTTTCTTGCTTGTCAATCAGAATGAAGAGTTGGTTTTTAAATGCATTGATGGGACACTCTATGGCTGGTATAAAGTCTTGTGAAGAACTTTCTGAACTATGATGGGTTGCTGTCGTAGAGTTTATATATTGGGGTCTAGACAATGCGTCGGCTACCACATTAGTCTTACCCGGTTGGTATTTTAATTCGTAGTTGAATTCTTCTAAGATGGCTTTCCATATTTTCATCTTACTATTTGTATTTTTATTGCTAAGAGCAAAAGTGAGAGGCTGGTGGTCTGTGAAAATATTTACTTTCCTCGACCCATACAAATAGTTTCTCAAAATGGTTAGTGCCCAAATTATTGCTAACATTTCCTTTTCGTTAGTGGCGTAGTGTTCTTCCGCCTTATTTAACGTTCTTGAGAGGAATGTTTTGAGTCTGCCATTTTGTGACAAAACTGCTCCAATTGCGTATTCTGAAGCATCTGTTGTTAAGTCAAAGTCTTTTTCAAAGTTCGAATGGGAGAGAATAATGTCCTCTGAAGTCAGTGAAGTTTTAATGTTTTCGAAAGAGTCTGTAGCATAATATGAATTAATTCTCTTAAGCAACATCAACATGAAAGAACTAATCGTTCTAAGGGCATCAACAAAATAACCAAAAGAATATCAAGTGTCACTAAAATATCAGCACAGGCCGGCAAACATATTTGAATAGTTTTAATTGCACCTCTTGCAGTGACCATGAAATATTAATGTCTTGTGTGTGTGTGTCACACTTAATACTGTCATGAGAAAATTTATTTATATCTTTTAATATGACATACATATTCGGTTACACCAAAATATTTGCCGCCGTGGGAAAGAACAAATGTATTTAGGGAAAAGCAAATTTCAACCAAATTTCCCACATTGTTAATACTTAAACATTTATGAAAATAATCTAGTAAGTAGTATATAAGCTGAACTAATTTTAAGTTAAATTTAATCTTAATTTGGAAACAACATTGAAAGCATTATTTGGTAAGTTGTTTTTAATAAAAAGATTTTCTAAAACAAACCTTGATTACCTTTTTTCTTTTTCTTTGGTTTTCAAGTCTTTTGCATCTTGTTTGAGATATATGGGTTTATTTTTGGATGCGTTTTTAGAAACGCGTCCATCCTCCCCTCTTAAAAGGGATATCAGGGGTTTAGCTAATTTCGCGAAATCTTGGATAAAACGACGGTAGTACCCTGACATTCCAAGAAAACTTCTTAATTCTTTCAAGGTTTTAGGCGGATTCATTCTATTTATTGCTTTCACTTTTTCGGGGTTGGTTCTTATACCATTGATGCCTACAATAAATCCCAAAAATTCTACTTCCTGTTTTACAAATTCGCATTTGTTGAGTTGAACCTTAAAATTGGCAGCTTCTAATGTTTGAAAAATTTTTTTTAAATTTTGAAAGTGATCGTTCTCATTTTTACTAAATATAATTATGTCATCTATATAGACATAACATATTTTTCCAATATAGTCCCTCAAAACGTCGGCTAATGTACGTTGAAAAATTGAGGGTGAATTTTTTAACCCGAATGGTAGACGTAGGAATTCAAATTTTCCATTGTTAATGGAAAATGAGGTTTTTTCGATATCACTCTCTTTATGAGTAATCTGGTGGAAACCGCTCTTTAGGTCAAGAACAGTAAAATATTTATTTTCCCCTAAATTTGATAAAACTTCGTTTATCTCTGGGATAGGGTAACGGTCGGGCACGGTGACAGAATTAAGTTTTCTATAATCGATCACAATTCTAAATTTTTTTTCGCCAGATGCATCCATTTTTTTTTTGGAACAATCCAAACGGGTGCATTATATGGCGATTTTGATGGTCTAATTATCCCATCATTTAAGAGCTTACCTATTTGTTTTTCTATTTCACATTTAAGTGCCATGGGATAAGGGTACGTTTTTGAATATACTGGTGAATCGGTTAGTGTTCTGATTTTCCCTTGAACGCGTGTTCAAGGGAAAATCTTTTATATGGATTATTGCATTTAGCTCTTTTAAACTGTCATGACCAAGAATGCCATGGAAGGATTTTAGCGATGGTAGAATATAGAACTTCATTTCATGGTTTGGTAGGTTAAAAAGATTTACACGGGTGTGATGCGTAATTTTTATATTGCCAGATATAGAATTTGCGAAAAAAATGTTTTGGTTTTGAATTGCCTTAGTAACTAAAGATGGTTTAATGTAATTCTTATTTGAACCAGTGTCAATAAGAATTTTCAGTATTTGTCCATTCTTCGCTTTACATTTAAAATATGGGAGCGAAGAATGCGCTAACCTAAAAAATGAATGTCTGACATGTCTTCTGTGTCGACATCTTCCTGTATATTTTCCTGTTGGAAATAGCTTTGAATGTAGTCATCAAGACTTTGCTCTTGAGCAGTTTGGTGGTGGGCGTCTTCAATGCTATTAGAACTTTCATATTCATTGTAAAAAGTTTTATTAGAAGAGGCCTCTTCGTTAACTCCTATATGAAAATTTCTTTGTAATTTGTTTTTGGCATTGCCGTATTTTCGGAAAGAGGTATTTTTCCAAAAAATGGGTTTGTTTGACGAGGCCTATTCTGATAATTAATATTTTTGGTTTGGATAGAATTGTCAATATCCATTGGTACAGGTTTTTGTGGCTTTGGAGCTATAGGCCTAAATGGTGTAAAACTTTGCTGAATATGTGGTCCTTGAGATTGAAATTGTTGTCGAAACTGGTTATTAATTTGATGATTTTGGTTAAAATAGGGTTGTTGATGTGGCCTTTCATTGCGTTCGTAACGCCTAGCATTATTCTGGGTAAATTCGGGGTAAAATGGTAATCTATTATTGTTTCTTCTTGGTGGGGGTGGGGGTGGTGTGAATTCCTTCCGTGGTCTTACGTTAAGATGGCAGTTTCAAACACAAATGTAGTGCCTGTGGCAAATCCGATGGTTCCCGAATTCCTAAGAGTTTTGGCAGATCTCCGTTAAGACCCCTAATGAAAGTATCAAGGGCCTTGTGTCGGTATGTTTGTGTAAGTATAACGGATGTCTCCCTACCTATATCCATACATCCTATTTCATTTAATATTAAGGAGAGGTGTGTGTAAACCCCTTGGTAGAAGCCCTGTATGGAGTTTCTTCCTTGAATCAATGAGCTCATTTGGTACTCTAACGTACCCAAATCGCGTTTGTCCCCATAATGGAGTGTTAAGCACTTGACAATGCTTTTCCAATTTAAGGGAGTGTTATATGACTCCAAGGCTGCATCCGCGTTACCCGTAATCTTGTTACGGATAACGTTTAATATTCCGCAATATTTCGGGGTATCTTTGGTATTCTCGTAAATTTCTAGCACTCTGTCAACACTTTTCCTCCATGAATTGAATTCGGAAGAATTTCATGAAAATTCTTTTAAAGATCTAACAATAAATATCTGGAATTTTATCTAAATAACCTATATTATTTCTAAATCTAGCCTCGTTCAATTCATTCACACCATTACGCAAATCCTCGTTTGGATTGTTTAACAGTCCAATTGCTACCCTAACTTGCTCTGTAACTAAGTTGGCTATTTGCTCTTGCAGAGCAGCATTCTTTTGATCTTGGGAATGAGGTTGTGAAGGATTTTGTTCTAAGCTAAGGATGGGAGGTCTTACGAGGTTGGATGGATTTGCCATGTTATTCAGAGTTTTCACAAAAAAGGCGAATTTTTGTGTTGTGGAAAATTTCAAAAACTTATAACGGAAGAATATTAAATTTTCAATTTAAGATTTTAATTTAAACTAACTTTTGCTTTTACTTTAAAACAGTAAATAAATAAAATTTTTAATTGGAGTTAACTTTCGGAGTTTTACAAAATTATATAATTTTGATTTACAATAACGTTAAAAAAATTGCAATTACGTTTAATTATTTCATTTACTTTGATTAATTTAATTATAATTCAAGACTTTCTTTTCAAACTTATTAACTTATTGCTTCTTCAAAAAATTTTATATTTAGTTTAAACTATTTATGTGTTGTTTGTATTTTTCTTTTCTCTTTTTATATTTAATACTATTGTTATAATCTTTTGCAAATTTTCTTTTTAACACAATATTTATAATTAACTTATTTAAATTTTAAATATTTAATATTGTACATATTTAATTTCCTTTCATAACTTACGTGAAAAATATTAATTGTATTATCATTACGCTGCAGAAGCTTCGATTGTCTTTTTCGTCCTTTATGGTTACTTAGGTCTCTCCTTCTGACCCCTTGCGTGATGTCCTTATGCTGATTAGCTATACGGATTTGGTGCTTACTTGTTCCTGTAGGATGTTTTTTTTTATGCTTCCTTTTTATCTCTCGGATTTATTTGGATGCTCCATTTTATCCTGATGGATGTTTTTAGATACTTCCTTTTATCTTCGGATTTATTTGGATGCTTCGTTTTATCCTGTAGGTTGTTGTTTTTTTATGCTCGGGCGCCAATTATAATAAAATAGATTCAGAACTACTTATTATTTGTTTTTATTCCAAAATAGATTGAGAACTATTTTTTTGGTTGAATTGCTTCGGTTGATACCAGAATGCAGATAAACATTTATTTTTAAATTTACTTACAACTAAACTTAATAATAACAAGTAAAAACGTTATATTCGACCGGGTCGAATCTTAAATACCCTCCAAATATTTAGTAAGTGAATTTGAAATGTTTAACTTGGTGGGACAGAGTTCCTTTATATAATATCGTACGTCAACGCCTACTAAAGGGGGCGGGGTTCAAAAATATACAATATCATGTTTTCCACAGACGAACGTATGGGCATTGCTAGACCGTCTTAGACTTCATCACAATTCTCTTTAGGGTAGGGATAGGGTCATTTAGAGGGCAAAGGGGGAGAGGGGTTAAGGCAGAAACAGATACACATAAAACTGTAAAAATAAATGCTTGGGATGATTATACACAAAATAAAAAAAAATTTATATATATTTTTAATAGGGTCATTTAGCGGGCAAAGGGGGAGGAGGGGGTAGGGCAGCAACAGGCAGTCATAAAACTCTAAAGATAAATGCTTGGGATGATTATATACAAAATTTAAAAAAAAAATTTTTTTTTGGTAGGGTCATTTAGGGGGCAAAGGAAGAAGGGGGGGGGGGGGGGGTAGGGCAGAAATCGGCAGTCATAAAACTCTAAAGATAAATGCTTGGGATGATTATATAAATTAACCTCGTGATTTTTTTCAATAAAACATACGACGGTTTTACTTAAAGTTTCCAACAGATTTATTTATCAATCTATCTATTCAACGCATATTACATTTTTACAATGTTTAACAGATATTATTAAATGATTTATTTAAAAATATTATCGAATGACTTATTTATTGCAAATCACGATTATTATTAAAGGTTTCATTTTAAATCAAATTCTTATTATTACAATATTATAAACGGGTTGGTTTAGTCCTAATTTTGCCACTATGTGGGGTTTTACAATACAAAATATTATTAACTATTTTAATTGTTTCTGTTTGTCTTAGTTGAATCAATTTCTTGCACAGATATTATTAAACGTTTTTATGTTACAATGTTGGTGAATGTTTAATTTCAAATCAATTTTGTTTTACAATACAAAATATTATTAACTATTTTAATTGTTCTGTTTGTTTTATTTGAATCAATTTCTTTGCACAGATATTATTAAATGTTTTTATTTGACAATGCTGGTGAATGTTTAGTTTCAAATCAATTTTTCCGCTATGTGGAATTTTTCTTAAAAGAACAAAAGAATGTTGTTTCTTAGTCGAGATCGAAAACCAGAATCCAATTTGTTATACTTTTTTTAAAACTTACAAAGCAAAACTTAAAAAGGTACTCGCATAAAACGGGAAAATAAACAGTAAGTTTTAACTCACTCGATTCAGCTTTACTTCGCATAGCAACTGCTCAGTTTTTTCGATTCTCTATTTTGTTTAATTAGGGATAATTATGTTACCAGTTTGCTACAGAGTCAAAAAGAAGGAAAAATAAAAATTCGATACAGTTGACTAAAAAATTTGTCAACCAGTTAACAAATTCGTTAACTTCCCCCCCTGTTCAAAAGGAGTCGTCCTCGACTCGAGATATAGTCAGCAAAAATTTCTAAACATGGTTCATCAATTTGCTTATTGCTTATAATTTGTCTAATTTTATTTACATATTTAAAGGCACACACTTTGAATTTAAGTTCAATGAGCTTGATTATTGCAAAAACTTCTAATGGAAATATGGGATAGTTCACATTGACCACTAGCGGATATTATCCTTATGAACGATCTTGTTCTCAATCTGAACTGTGGATCCTAAATCTTTCTGTATTTCCTTTCTTACATAAACGTTGCTAAATTTGTTACCTAGCCGTCTATTAGTCTTAACGAAAACCTCCTGTCCTGGCTCAAAAGTCCGTATGCATCTCGTTCTATTGTGAAATTTTAAGTTCTGTTTCTGTTTCCCAATTAGTTGATCCCTCACAAAGCTTCCCAGTTTGTCCGGTATTGCATGAAAAATATCCATTGGTCTGAGATTTACGACAGAGTGTATGGTCCGATTTTACTTTGAAACAGCCGTAAGAATTAGGTCCGTAGTATCATCTATCGCATACTCCAACTTGATGCATCGAGCTATCTCTGAGAGAGTGCTATGGAACCTCTCGACCTGACCATTAGATGTGCTGTGTAACGGAGGAACAGCAACTATATCTGCTCCATACAAATTTTTCACTAAAGTCTTGATTGCTTCCGAATTAAGCGACTTCTCATTATCACAAATTATGGTCTTAGTATTACAAAATATATTCAATATTTCCTGCAGAGCAGGCTTAACATCAACTATTGATCTTGTGGATATGGGCTTAACTATGGCAAACTTTGAAAATTTGTCAACACATGTCAAAAAAAATTTCCTATTAGTGGCATAAATGTCTATATGTAACAACTGTCCCGTGTAACACGGAATAGGGGTTTCTGATATTTCCTGTTTCACCGGGTGCCGATTATATTTGGCCTGGTGACAAATTTTACAATTTCGAATGAGTTCCTTTAACCTCTTGCGGATATTTGGGAAGAAATAATCTTGTAAAATCTGTTTAACGTTCTCATTAAGCGCACGATGGGCCCTATTATGTTCATTACTCAGAATTTCTAGCTGATCATCCATGTTAAATATATCGGCCACAAATTTACTAGTATACCGGAATTTGACTGATGGGTACGACGTTACTACAAAATGTTGAATCCGAGCCAGAACTGGCAGCTCACAGTGAATAGCATTCACAACATTAGGGTTCACCACTTGTTTCAAGCTCTCAAAAACTTCCCCAATATCAGAAAAATTTATGTTATGACGAACGCGGTCCTTGAAAATTATCTTAGTCTGTCTTTTGCTCTCTAGTCCCTGAGTAAGAATGATTTGGTTACGAAAACAATTAAGCGGATTCTCTACAGTCGGTATCACCTCGGTATATGATTCCTCGCTATTTTGGGCATTTAAAGATGAGCTCGATGAGAGATGAAAAATCATGTTATTGTATTGCCTGGAAAGTGCGTCTGCGACCACGTTATCTTTTCCAGGTTTATAATGGAACGTAGGTGCATATTCCTCAATGAATGCTTTCCATCTTTTTAGTTTCGTGTTAGGGTTTTTATCTGATATTGCAAATATAAGCGGTTGATGATCCGTAAATATGTTCAGTTTATTGAAACCGTAAAGTTAGTTGCGAAGACTTTTTAAGGCCCAAACAATAGCTAATAACTCCCTTTCGTTTACCGCGTAATTTTCCTCTGAGGGTGACAAAGTTCTTGATATCATCGTAATTGGGCGTCCTGCTTGCGATAACATAGCACCAACAGCGTATGAGGATGCATCCGTGGTAAGGTCAAACGGTTTCCCAAAGTCGGGATAGAGCAATAAAACTTCCTCTGAGGAAAGTATTTTCTTCAATTTATTGAATGCTTCCACGGCCTCTACATCCAAAGTGATTCTAACATTTTTCGACTGCCTAGCCCCTATGTGTCCATTCTCCCCTCTGAGATACTTTGTCAACGGTTTCGCAATAGCTGCGTAATCCTTTACGAATCTCCTATAATAACCATATAAAGATGACGGTTTTTGATAATTCACTATTGCCTCTATTTTATCGGGACAAGTTCCAATCCCCATTGTTGAAACTGTAAAGCCCAAAAACTCGACTGATGTCCTGAAAAATTTTGACTTTTCCATTGATACCCTCATGTTAGCATTATACAATTTTCCTAAAACCATTTCAATATCATCAATATGCTTCTGCTCCGAGTCAGAAAATATGATGATATCATCAATGTAGACGTGGCAACATTTACCAATTTCGTCACGTAGTATATCGTCTATAGCACGCTGAAAAATACTGGGTGCATTCTTTAGCCCAAATGGTAGTCTACAAAACTCGAACTTTCCATTGTTAATGCTAAATGCCGTTTTCTCTCTATCCTGTTCAATTAAATTAATTTGGTGAAAACCAGATTTCAAGTCCAAGGTGGTGAAATATTTTGACTTACCAAGGTTTGCAAGAAAACGGAAGTTTCAGGTATTGGGTATTTGTCACTCACTGTTTTCGAGTTTAGCTTCCGAAAATCAATAACTAGTCGCTTTTTTGGTTTTCCGAAAACGTCAAATCCCTTTTTATCAACTACCCAAACGGGATTGTTGTACGGTGACCGAGATGGTCTTATTATTCCATTCGCAAGTAAGTCTTCTATCTCTTTGTTCACAAAATCTACCATTGCCATAGAATACGAATAATACTTCGAATAAACCGGTTCATTGTCCCTTGTTCTTATACTCGCTATAACTCTGGTATTATATGGAAGAGCTTCGTTAGGGCTTGCGAAAACTCCTCTATAACCTTCCAACAGCGCGAGAAATTTCCCCATAACGTCCTCCGGAATATCACCTGTATCTACTGAAATGTGATTCGCTCCATCGCAATAAAAAAACAATAACTTTTCCACACCCCCTTCATATTCCAAAATGCCATTTTCTGCATCTAGATGTGCCCTAATCTCATTGAGATGCTCGAATCCTATAATACCATCAAATGTAGTGAGAGAAGGGAGTACAAAGAAATTTGCCACCCTGTTAAATAACCTTACCTGAGTCTTGCGATAAACTAAATTTTCCCCGTGAACAGACTTTACTAAAATTGGGTTCTTCACATCAGTCACATTGGAAAATATGCCGAGGTCTCGGATATAATTTTTTGAAGAACCAGTGTCTACTAGAAATTTCAATTTCTCTCCTCTGAATTCCCTCTCCACATAGGGCAAGAGGGACCTAGGTCTAAAAAATTAATCTGGTCATCCCCAACATATTCAGAAAAATGTCCCTCGGTAGCAGCCATATTCTCATCCCGATCATCTGCTAAGTGAAAAACACGTGCCTTATTATGAACCGGGCCAGGCCCACCTGTCCCCTTCTGTCTAGCAGAATTGTGCTGAAAAGTACCCACCGTTCTCATACTCACGTCTGTGTCTACAGGTTGTTGCAGTTGAAAACTTCGCGCTGCCTCGAAACCCTGTGATGACTGAATGCCACTATACGACGTGGGTTTAAAACCCGAAGAAGTTTGCCAACGAGCGCCGTTTCGCATCATACCATTTCCCTGAGTGCCTGGTGAGATAGGCGTTCGCTCTAGCCGAAATCTAGATTGAGTGGAACTATTTGGAACTTGTGAGTTAGGATGAGGATATCTTGGAATACTCTGGTTTACCATCTGTCTAGGATAATATAACGGACTTTGCCTATTTAGACTTTCATTGTAGCCTCTAGCAAACTTATATCTGCTCTGATTTGTTGTCATTTCCTGAGCCAACGCTAATGCCATTGGCATATCGGAAGGTTTGCATGAAAAGAGAATGTCACAGAAAGGTTTTCTCAAACCAGAAATAAATACGCGAAGAGCATCTTGCCTGTACTTCTGACTTAACGATTCTATTAAATTTCTATTCTCCCCATAGCTCATTACAGTTTTACTGATTATCAAATTAAGTTTCTCTTCCACTTCATTATAAAAGTCGATAATAGTCGTAGGACCCTGAGTAAGAGTAGAAAGCTCCTGCTCAAGAGTAAAAACTGACCTTTTGTTGGCATAAGCAAAATCAAGTCTCTCTAAGATCGCATGAAAGTTCAAAACAGTGTTATATGAACTCAAAATTGCATCCGCTTTGCCGATTACTTTATTTCGTAATATGGCGACGGCCTGATAATACTTTGAGCTTCCGACATACCGTTCATATAGTTTGTGAGCGGTAATTGCTGCCTGTCGCCAGGAAATATATCTAGATGCATCACCCCTAAATTCCGGTACAGACTTTACTACGTCCAACGTCTCGTTGCATTCAGTGCCATCAATAATTTCGACTTCCTTGTGTTCGTACACAGTTATCGGGGTTTCTAAAGTTTCCAACCTAGATGTAAGATTATCCACCGTAGTCTGAAACTCTCTACGTGTCTGCTCAGTAGCCACCCTAATAGCAGCTGTCATCAACGACTGTACGACCTGAGAATCCATATTTCCACTATGCTCTGGCTCAAATCTCAAGTTGTCTAAACTCTCAATTAAACCGTCAATGCTCATTACAGCAATTCAAATCTTAAAAGTGCATGCTTGCAGTAAGCTAACAATTTTGAGGAAAATAGTGGTATAAATTATGAATACCTCTTGATAAAATTCTTATAAAAATGTTCAAAATTAATAGGCCCAATTCAATATTTCCTTTATATTTTTTCCCAATACTTTTCGTTTCTGTTTTCTCTTTTAAATAATTTGTTAAGAAAATGTAATATCAAATTCTTCACAAAATAAAAGTATAAAATTTAATTCTCCTTGGTTTAAAAAATTTTAAATAATTTTGGCTTCCTTTTTTTCTCTTCTGTTCTCTAATATTCTGTTAAGAGAATATACTTATGTTCTCTGGTTTCTATTTTTTTCCTAGGTATTTGCTTTTCAGAATTACAATTTTTATAAAAACGTTCAAAATAAAAGTTTTAAATTCAATATTTCTTATTGAACCTTTCTCTTTTGATAATTTTTGTCTTTCTTTCTATTTTAAATATATGAACTTATGTTTGCTGATTCCCACGATTTATTGTAGGTATTTGTTTTCAGAATTTCAATTTTTATAAAAACGTTCAAAATAAAAGTTTTAAATTCAATATTTCTTATTGAACCTTTCTCTTTTGATAATTTTTGCCTTTCTTTCTATTTTAAATATATGTACTTATGTTTGCTGATTCCCACGATTTATTGTAGGTATTTGTTTTCAGAATTTCAATTTTTATAAAAACGTTCAAAATAAAAGTTTTAAATTCAATATTTCTTATTGAACCTTTCTCTTTTGATAATTTTTGTCTTTCTTTCTATTTTAAATATATGTACTTAATTTTGTTGATTTCTATTTTTATTGTACTAATTAGTATATATGGATGTACATACACATGTATGTAATAGTGACGTTAGTATAATATACTTATAACACAAAATGTAGTGTGATAGCAATTAGTAGATATGAAAATATAATAATTTTAACTATATGAAAATGATTTTATATTATCTGTTAGTATGCATTAACATGCGTGCGAAAAATACCAATTATGTATCTAATATAATTAGCTGTATGATTTTTTGTTTAAAAGTTGTGGTCTCACTACGATTCCCTGCATTCATGTTATGACGTCATCAAGTTAGCTATGTATTTGCATATCCAGTATCATCGAGGCTGCGTTTGCGTTGCTCCAATTTCTTTGGCTATCCTCTATTTTCCTTATTTAAATTTTTCTTTCACATTCCGTTTATTGCATCAGCTTATTTTGGAACCTTATCTCAGTAATTTTTGTCTGTATACTTGTTTTCTATTTTTTTCAATTCGTTTTATATTTTTTATTTTGTGGTTACTGTTTTTTTTATCTATATGCATATTTTTTTATGTACCTATTTCTTTAATTTTGCATATTTGCTTTTCGACATTTGCCACTTTTTTTCAGCTGGTAATGAATTCGACTTGTTTTGTATGTTAAAATTTTGTTTTAACAGCTTCATATATTTGTCTCTTTCTTTCTTTTTATTTTTTCTATTGTTAGAACAGCTACTTTTTTCTTTTGAGAAATAACGGAAAAATTCTCCAAAGGCTTGCTTCACTTTTTATAAACACCGTTAGGGCTTTTTTCTCTACTCTTTTTGTATAATAAAATAGTTGACAACACGATAAAATGATTAAGTTTTTATTTAACGCTATTGCTCTTCTTTTCGGCACTGATGAAATCACTGTATTATATTTAGTTTTCGAAAATGTTGTTGTTGATGTCATAGGCTTAGGTTTTAGTTATATTTTCTTTTGTGTTATTTTTTAACAAGAACTAATCAAAAATCCAATTTTGAATGAAAGCAGAAAACTTGAAACGTTTTATGGAAATTTGCAGACAAAATTTTATTCCACAAAATTTACCGTCCAATTTTCTTTAGAACTTCTTAAAACTCTGCTGTACCATTCTTTTCACTTTTACTTTTTTTCTTTACAATAGCTTTTTTTCTCTTGATCCTTAGTTATTGCGTTGCTAATTTGGTTTTCAACCAAGTTGCGTTGCTTGACGCAGCCCTTTTGGCCAATAAAAATTAAATAGACAAAGGGAATTCCTTCACTCTATTCACACACAGATTTTTGTAGTTTATTTAACATTTTTAGTTTTCGTTTTTTTATTTATTAATTTTTTTAATTACTTTCAAAATAGTTTTAAGAAACAAAAAAAACCTTATTTTATCCGTCTGCGCGCTTTACTTCAACTAAAGTCTTTTTCCACCCATTTTCTTCAATTATCGTATTCATACACAGTTGGATATTTTGTTATGTTTGGTAGAGGCGAATTCAGTATTTAACCAAAACAGGGATGGCACTATGTCAACTTGTTGCGTCGAATACTACAATTTAGTTTGACGATTTTTTATAATTTTAAGTAACATGGGTTTACCTTGTTGGGCGCCAATTAACCTCGTGATTTTTTTCAATAAAACATACGACGGTTTTACTTAAAGTTTCCAACAGATTTATTTATCAATCTATCTATTCAACGCATATTACATTTTTACAATGTTTAACAGATATTATTAAATGATTTATTTAAAAATATTATCGAATGACTTATTTATTGCAAATCACGATTATTATTAAAGGTTTCATTTTAAATCAAATTCTTATTATTACAATATTATAAACGGGTTGGTTTAGTCCTAATTTTGCCACTATGGTTTTACAATACAAAATATTATTAACTATTTTAATTGTTTCTGTTTGTCTTAGTTGAATCAATTTCTTGCACAGATATTATTAAACGTTTTTATGTTACAATGTTGGTGAATGTTTAGTTTCAAATCAATTTTGTTTTACAATACAAAATATTATTAACTATTTTAATTGTTTCTGTTTGTTCTATTTGAATCAATTTCTTTGCACAGCTATTATTAAATGTTTTTATTTGACAATGTTGGTGAATGTTTAGTTTCAAATCAATTTTGTTTTACAATACAAAATATTATTAACTATTTTAATTGTTTCTGTTTGTTTTATTTGAATCAATTTCTTTGCACAGATATTATTAAATCGTTTTATTTGACAATGCTGGTGAATGTTTAGTTACAAATCAATTTTGTTTTACAATACATAATATTATTAACTATTTTAATTGTTTCTGTTTGTTCTATTTGAATCAATTTCTTTGCACAGATATTATTAAATGTTTTTATTTGACAATGCTGGTGAATGTTTAGTTTCAAATCAATTTTTCCACTATGTGGAATTTTTCTTAAAAGAACAAAAGAATGTTGTTTCTTAGTCGAGATCGAAAACCAGAATCCAATTTGTTATACTTTTTTTAAAACTTACAAAGCAAAACTTAAAAAGGTACTCGCATAAAACGGGAAAATAAACAGTAAGTTTTAACTCACTCGATTCAGCTTTACTTCGCATAGCAACTGCTCAGTTTTTTCGATTCTCTATTTTGTTTAATTAGGGATAATTATGTTACCAGTTTGCTACAGAGTCAAAAAGAAGGAAAAATAAAAATTCGATACAGTTGACTAAAAAATTGTCAACCAGTTAACAAATTCGTTAACTTATACAAAATTTAAAAAAAAATTTTTTTTTGGTAGGGTCATTTAGGGTGCAAAGGAAGAGGTGGGGGGGGGGGAGGTAGGGCAGAAATCGGCAGTCATAAAACTCTAAAGATAAATGCTTGGGATGATTATATACAAAATTTAAAAAAAAAATTTTTTTTTGGTAGGGTCATTTAGGGCGCAAAGGAAGAGGTGGGGGGGGGGGGAGGTAGGGCAGAAATCGGCAGTCATAAAACTCTAAAGATAAATGCTTGGGATGATTATATACAAAATTTAAAAATTTTTTTTTTTTTTGGTAGGGTCATTTAGGGGGCGAAGGGGAAGGAGGTGGTAGGGCAGAGTAGTACCAGGTTTCGTCTCAGCTTCGTCATTAAAGCTTAAAAGTGTTATTTTTAAGGAATGTAGGCTTAAGTAAAACAATTTGTTAAATTTTTATGCTATTTTTGCATATAATAACGCCCACTGAAGTGGGCGGGGTCAAAAAATATTTTTTTTTTTTTAATGGCACCAAGTTTAAGGCGTTGGACCATATTTGACATAAAAATATATCATTTGCTTAACAAAATAACCAAAAAACTATAAACATTATGTTGTTTTTTCTGGGTTGGTTTAGTTCTTCTTAGGGGAACTTTTTTCCCTCTTGCCCGATTTAGCCCATCTTCGAACTTAGCCTGCTCTAAGTTTTAAAATATATTTATGCCAAATTTCAAGAGTCTAGCTCTTTTCGTTTGGACTGAATCGTGATTTCCACAGACGGACGGACGGACGGACATGCTCAGTTCGTCTTAGATTTCATCACTGATCAAGAATATATATACTTTATAGGGTCTGAGATGGATATTTCGATGCGTTACAAACGGAATGACAAAGTGAATATACCCTCCAAATTCTTTTTTGGAGGGTATAATAAATAAAGCTACGGTCATCATATTCATTTTCTTGTTTCTTAATGTAGAGTCAGCGTTAATTTAGAATTGGGAACAAGTCATTAACTTTTGCTTATTTGCAATAAGCCAACGACTTATGTTGTTTTGACTATTTCGTAGTTTTTTTTATTTAACGGGACTCAAACTTTTTTGGTAAATATGTAATTATGTATGTATACCTGTAAGTATTTTCAGCAATATTTACGTTACAGGACTCAAAAATTTTAGTAAATATGTATGTATACACGTACTTATGTGATGAGCAAACCGGTTTTTCCAACGGAACTTTATATCTTTTTTATGTACGAAAGTATAACTTAGACATTAATTTTCTTTATTTACTTTTTAGAAATCACTTTTTGGCGTATATATAGATGTACCTATGTGCTTATATAGTGGAGTTTTCCTTATTTTGTTTTTACACACTACTTTTGCTTCTATGCCGTTTAGGCTCTATTTATTTCAATTTCTTTTATATTGTATATTTTTTATACCCTTAACAAAAAAGTGAAAGGATATATAGGTTTGTCATTCCGTGTGTAATTTCTTCGATATGCACATGGGACCCCATAAAGTATATATATTCTGGATCCTTATGAACAGCGATGACTATTGAGCGATGTCCGTCTGTCTGTACGTGAAATCGGGTTTTCCAAGCCCCCAAAAGAGCTAGAGGCTTCGTTCTTGGACCGTTGGATTGGAAATGAACTTAAATAGAGTGCTATTGAAATTCAGAAAGATCTGAAGTATGGTTCCACAGCTGGGAAGCTTTCAGCTATTTCTCGACGCAAAATGTATACCAAAAATCAATTATTTTTTTTAATGTATGTAATTAAACCTATTTCGTGCTTTGGGGAGCCTCAATGGTCTATTAAAAACTAAAAAAATACAAAAATTTTTCCAGGGATGCGAAATTAAAAATTTTTTTTCAGCCTATTCGGTATTTTGCAGTACATGTAGTAACTAAAATTGTAAAAAATTTCGTTCTTCTTTAACAAAACCACTTTCTACGTCATGAAGATTTGCATTGGCAAAAAAAAAAAAAAATTTTTAATTCAAATTTTGCTTCCAGGGGTGGGAAACTGAATTTTTTTTTATACATGAAAGTAATCAAACAGGCAACTGATGTTGTTTTCTTTTTGTTTTTTGCTAACTAAAACTGTCTTATAACACTTAGAAAGAACAAAATTGGTATCAAAAATAAAAAAATAAAATATCGAATCCAGGGATGGACAAGTGCAATATTTTATGGTACATGAAAGTTACCAAAATGGTAAAAAATTTGCAATTTTTCTTAAATAAAACTACTTTATACCTCAAGGAGCGTTGCACTGATAAAAAAAAAAAAAACAAAAAACAAAAAAAAATAAAATTTCGTTTCCAGGGTTGGAAAAATTTAATTTTTTTTGGTACATGAAATATTTTGTAGTACATGTAATAACCAAAATGGTTGCAAAGTTCGAGTTTTTCTTAAACAAAACTACTTTGTACCTCATGAAGATTTGCATTGATAAAGAAAATTGTAAAAAATTTTAATTTTGCTTCCAGGGTTGGGAAATTGAATTTTTTTTTATACATAAAAGCAACCAAAGAGACAATTGACGTTGTTTTTTTACTGATTAAAACTATTTTTTAGTTCAGGCAAAACAAATTTGGTATCGAAAATTAAAAAAAATCAAAATTTAGACTCCAGAGTTGGATAACTGCAATATATTGTGGTACATAAAAATGACCTAAATGGTTACAAATATTACGTTTTTATTTAATAAAACTATTTCATACCTCATTAAGAGTTGCATTGGTAAAAAAAATTAAATTTCGTTTCCAGGGTTGGGAAATTCAAATATTTATTCTGCATAAAAGTAACCAAAACGGCAATTGACGTTGTTTCTTTTTGCTAATTAAAGCTGTTTTATAGTTCAGGAAGAACAAAATTGGTATTAAAATCTTAAAAAATCAAAATTTCGAACCCAGGATTGGACAAATGAAATATTTTATGGTACATGAAAGTGACCAAAAAGTTTAAAAATTTTAAATTTTTTGTCAAGTAAAACTATGTTACATCTCACTAAGAATTGCATTGGTAAAAAACAAAAATTCGCTTCCAGAGTTGGAAAATCGAAATATTTTTCGTACGTAATAATACATACATAAATTCCAAATTTTGTGCTTTTAGTGAATTGAAACTATTAGATATTTCAGACAAATATAAACTAGTATAAAAAAATTATACATTCGGTTCCAGGGTTGGAAAATCGAAATTTTTGGTACATAAAAGTAACCATATAAGTTCCCAAATTTGGTTTTTTTCAGTGACTTAAACGTATATTATACTTCGCTAAGAATCAAATTGGTATTAAAAAATTTAAAAAAACTAAAATTTCAGTTCCAGGGTTGGAAAACCGACATTTTCTGATTCATAAAAGCAGCCATTTTATTTGATATTTTTGATTTTTATGATGAATTATACCTACTTTATATATCAGAAAGAAGTAAACTGGTATTAAAAACCAACAAAATCTAAAAGACGATTCTACGGTTGGACAATTAGAACTTTTTGGGGTACATCAAACGAATTTGTTCTTTTGTTTTTAAATTAAATATATATAATATATTTGAAAGACGTTCATAGGTATTAGATATAAGAAAAGCCAAACATTTAGCTTCCTAGCCGAAAAATTTAAACGTTTTCTTATATATAAAAGTAACTGATAACATCATTTTGATGTTTTGATTAAATCTACTTTCTTTTTTGGCAAGAAAGAAAGAAAGAAGAATTACATCTGTGAAGGGTATTTAAGATTCGGCACAGCCGAATATAGCACTTTTACTTGTTTGTCTTTAATATTTTCGTTAAAAATATACAAATTTTTCCTTTGTTTTAGAATTGTATTTACTTGACTTGCTTTTTTTATGCTTGCTTTTACTTCTGTACCTTTTTATACCCTCCAAAAAAAAATTTGGAGGGTATATTCACTTTGTCATTCCGTTTGTAACGCATCGATATATCCATCTCAGACCCCATAAAGTATATACTATATATTCTTGATCAGTGATGAAATCTAAGACGAACTGAGCATGTCCGTCCGTCCGTCCGTCTGTGGAAATCACGATTCAGTCCAAACGAAAAGAGCTAGACTCTTGAAATTTGGCATAAATATATTTTAAGACTTAGAGCAGGTAAAGTTCGAAGATGGGCTAAATCGGGCAAGAGGGAAACAAGTTCCCCTAAGAAGAACTAAACCAACCCAGAAAAAACAACATAATTTTTAAAGTTTTTAAGTTATTTTGTTTAGCAAATGATATATTTTTATGTCAAATATGGTCCAGCGCCTTAAACTTGGAGCCATTAAATAAAAAAAAACATTTTTTGACCCCGCCCACTTCAGTGGGCGTTATTATAGGCAAAAATAGCATAAAAATTTAACCGTTATAATTTTTCTATTTTATTCGATATTTCGTCAACAATTTGTTGACATCATCAGGAATAACAATCGAAAATTAAAATTTTCTGTATAAATTGGTTTTGAAGTATGACAAAAATTTTTTCGAATATATCTATGTTTTCAAAAATATTAACATAAAAACAAAAGCATATATACAGGCTTGTATATATTTATACATGTATACATCAATACATACATGAACGTATACATATATGCATACATGAACATACACAACTACATACAAACATATATACACACACATAGAGAGATACAAACACATATGCATGTACATACACATATGCACACACACACATATATATGAATACATATATATAAATAACTAACATAATTACAAATTAATATATTAACATATATACAAATTTACATACATATGTATACAACTAAACATTTACAATATTTAAACTATTCAATCAACATTACAACAATGATAAGAATTGATTACAGAATAGTGTATATAAATAACATATAAAAATAATGATATGATATAAATATATATACACATGCGCATGCATACACATACACATATATACACATATACATGTATACACGCATACACACACATACATACATACACATAAATACATACATTCATACATAGGAATAAATTCTTTAACCAATTAACATAAATAAACAAAATTTTATTTTTTTTTTTTTTTTTTTTGTATAAAAAATTCAAATTTTACTAACTAAATACCTATAATTCTGTGCTAATTTTTCTGTGTCTGCCTTAAAATTTATTCTTTGTGATAAAGGTGTGCAATACAAATAATAATAATAATAATAATAATAATAATAATAACAACAATAATAATAATGGTAATGGTAATATAAATAATACTACACAGCAAAAGACATATAAGTCATTGACTTATATATCTGGAATATCAGAAAGATTAGTAAAATCTAAAATTTACGATTCAGAGAAATATAGAATAGCTCACAAGACATATAATACAATGAAAAGACTATTTAGCAAAACAAAAGATAAGATTGATAAGTGGGATAGGTCTAATGTAATTTATAAAATACCTTGCAAGGGGAATAGTCAGGAAAATTGTAATAAGATATATATTGGTACAACTAAAAATAAATTAAAGACTAGGATAACAGGTCATAAGTCAGATCAAAAATATAGACACATGAATTCACAAAAAACTGCTTTATGTTCTCATAGTTCTGAATTATATCATTTTGCAGATTTTGAAAATGTTTCAATATTAAACACAGATAACAATTATAATCGGCGCTTAATGTTAGAAATGTTAGAAATAATTCGCACACCTTTATCACAAAGAATAAATTTTAAGGCAGACACAGAAAAATTAGCACAGAATTATAGGTATTTAGTTAGTAAAATTTGAATTTTTTATACAAAAAAAAAAAAAAAAAATTTTGTTTATTTATGTTAATTGGTTAAAGAATTTATTCCTATGTATGTATGTATGTATTTATGTGTATGTATGTATGTGTGTGTATGCGTGTATACATGTATATGTGTATATGTATATATGTGTATGTGTATGCATGCGCATGTGTATATATATTTATATCATATCATTATTTTTATATGTTATAAATAACATTTATAACATATAAAACTAACTATTCTGTAATCAATTCTTATCATTGTTGTAATGTTGATTGAATAGTTTAAATATTGTAAATGTTTAGTTGTATACATATGTATGTAAATTTGTATATATGTTAATATATTAATTTGTAATTATGTTAGTTATTTATATATATGTGTGTATGAGCATATGTGTATGTACATGCATATGTGTTTGTATCTCTCTATGTGTGTGTATATATGTTTGTATGTAGTTGTGTATGTTCATGTATGCATATATGTATACGTTCATGTATGTATTGATGTATACATGTATAAATATATACAAGCCTGTATATATGCTTTTGTTTTTATGTTAATATTTTTGAAAACATAGATATATTCGAAAAAATTTTTGTCATATTTCAAAACCAATTTATACAGAAAATTTTAATTTTCGATTGTTATTCCTGATGATGTCAACAAATTGTTGACGAAATATCGAATAAAATAGAAAAATTATAACGATTTTTACAAAAACGACCTCGAGCTCAATCATTCTAAAATACATATATAAGAAAAGGTCAATAAAAGCAAACAACAATAAAAATTTAACAAATTGTTTTACTTCAGCCTACATTCCTTAAAAATAACACTTTTAAGCTTTAATGACGAAGCTGAGACGAAACCTGGTACTACTCTGCGCTACCCCCTCCATCCCCTTCGCCCCCTAAATGACCCTACCAAAAAAAAATTTTTTTTTTTAAATTTTGTATATAATCATCCCAAGCATTTATCTTTAGAGTTTTATGACTGCCGATTTCTGCCCTACCTCCCCCCCCCCCACTTCTTCCTCTGCCCCTAAATGACCCTACCAAAAAAAATTTTTTTTTTTAATTTTGTATATAATCATCCCAAGCATTTATCTTTAGAGTTTTATGACTGCCGATTTCTGCCCTATCCCCCCACCCCCCCCCCCCCTCTTCCTTTGTCCCCTAAATGACCCTCCCAAAAAAATTTTTTTTTTAAAATTTTGTATATAATCATCCCAAGCATTTATCTTTAGAGTTTTATGACTGCCTGTTGCTGCCCTACCCCCTCCTTCCCCTTTGCCCGCTAAATGACCCTATCAAAGAAAAGAAATTTTAATTTTGTGTATTATTATCCCAAGCATTTTTTTTAGAGTTTAATGTCAAAGGTGAAATGTTTCCCCCACAGCCCTTGCCAGAGCGACCCCGCCAAAATACAGTTTTTATAGCCTCCAAGGAGAATTGCGATGAAGTCTAAGACGGTCTAGCAATGCCCATACGTTCGTCTGTGGAAAACATGATATTGTATATTTTGAACCCCGCCCCCTTTAGTGGGTGTTGACGTACGATATTACATAAAGGAACTCTGTCCCATTAAGTTAAACCTTTTAAATTCACTTACTAAATATTTGGAGGGTATTTAAGATTCGACCCGGTCGAATATAACGTTTTTACTTGTTTAAATTCAACGTGTTTTATGTTTGCTTGATATTAATAAGTTTCTTACTTACTTTGTTTGATGTTTTTTTTTACTGATGACTTTTGATTCTTTTTAGTTTACCTCCTTCAACGTGTGGTGAACTTTATATTATCTCTTTTATCTATTTCGTTCTAAGTGACCATGTAATAATCTGTGTTATTAAAAAAAATCTCTTCTATAGAGATGACAATATTGAGCGGATTATGGTACAAGCGTCCCTCTACAAAAGAGATTAATAATTTATAATTGCTCAGAATGCAATTACAATTATTGGTTTAATGGGGATGAAAAGAAACCAATTACTTTCTGATGAGGTTAGGATTCTTTTTAGTGGATGCTTACCTTTACCTTCAGGGTTAACTTATATGTAGAAGACGTGTGGGGTTTTTTCTTGTTTTCTTCACAACGATTTTTATTATAATAGATTATACCTTTAGGAAGTATTATTTAACCTTTAGGAAGTATTATACAATGTACTAATGCAGCAGTTTAGGATAAGTACTAATTTGTGTTTAGAGTAAGGATAAATTCCAGAGTTTAGAGTAGCATAAATTCCTAAGGTTCTGTCACCGAAGTGAGTTCCTTGAAGGTTGATTGGTAAGTGAAAATTCAATAATTAAATTGTAAGTACGATGGTGAGGTATACATTAAATGTCGGTTGCTTTTTCAAACCGATTCGACGAATTACATTTTTTTCTAAATTTTAGAGTTGCCAAGTATAGGTATAAATTAATTCAATATATAAATTTCATTAGTTAGAACCCTAACTGACAATTTGAATATAAATAAATTGGAATATAAATAACTTATGTTGTTTAGTGTCCGATCATGATTGGATAGACTGTTCTATGGCTGCCATTGTTAACGGCAGCTTCTATGTCTAGGAAGGCAGCCAGAGTATATTGTTTGTTCTCAAGGGATTTCTCCACGAATCTTACCACCTCATGTAGTGCTGTTTTAGTAGAGCATCCCCTAAGGTAGGCATGCTGACTAGCCGCGAGAATTGACGATCCTTCTAGTCGAAGCCTAATATGGGTGTCTATTAATCTTTACATCTATAGTAAGACGAGAAAATTTTTAAACATCCTGCAATTTCGACTAATTATTTTAAGGTCGTCTAGATAAATGAAGACATTTGCCTTAACCTTGGAACAGTTTTCTCCATCAGGTGACTCATGGTTTGAAGGCCATTGCAAAGGCTGAGTGGCATTACCTTAAGCTAATAAATGGCCTTCCAGGACCAGTAAACGCTTTCTTGTCCTTCCACGTTTCGGACAACTGAATTTGGAATATGCATCCTTAACGTCGTTGCCACTTATGCAGTGTGTATCTTTCAGTCTACTAAGCAGACCCTTGACATGAGTTAGAGGGTACCAATCTCTCTTTGTGAGGGGGTTTATTTTCCTGCAGTCTAGACAATCTTGTTTTGACTGGCTTCCGAGCTATGGCAATGGGACTACATCATGAAAAATTTAATTCCCCTATTACTACAAGCTCCAGTAATCTATCAACTTCGTCCTGTCTAGGTGACGACGATGGGCAGTGTTTGCATTTTACAAGTGTAACATTGCTATTACATGTTTTAGCGTTTCTTTCTGTGCAGGATTGACGTAATGAAGATTCCACATTTAGTTAGAATTTAAGTTTACACTAGCCTTGCTCAATGAAATACCATTCTTTACAAATAAACCTAAACTTTTCCAGAACAGATACGTTTGCTCCTAAATCTAAAAGTTATTCTATTCTCTGGTTAAATATTGGAACTCTTGCAAACGACCTGTAGTCATTTCAATACATCATAATCTTGTTACATTAATTAATCTCTTAAAAGTTTTTCTCTATTGATAGTGATATCTGCACCTCAGAATTTTACGTGAAACTGTAAATTGATTCAGCCTCTCTTCGATTACCATTTTGTTATGCCCGCCGTCATCTAAAATGTGAGGTGAAAACCCCTGTGAGGGTTTACACGCAGAATTTATTAAATACTATCATTTGAAAAAGAATTTTCGCACATACTCGTATAAAGATTTTTATAACATCTTTCTTAGAAATTCGATATTTCTATCTCCAAATTTGTTTTATCTAGTGAAGGAATTTTTAGAACCTTGAAATGGATTCGTCTTTTAATGCAGCATTTTCTAACCTATTTTTGCAAATTATTTTCGTTTTTTGTGCTTAGATTCATTGATTTGGTACATAATGTTTCTATTTATTGCGTTATTTTTGTACCTTCCAAAAAAGAATACTTTATCATTCCATTTGTAACGCAGCGAAATATCCATCTGAGACCCCATAAATTATATATATTATTGATCAGGGATGAAATCTAAGACGATCTGCGCATGCCCGTCCGTCTGTGGAAATCATGATTCAGTTCAGACGAAAAGAGCCAGACTCTTGAAATTTGGTATAAATATATCTTGAAGGATAGTACACGTCAAGTTTGAAAATGGGATACATCGGGCCAGAGGGAAAAAGTCCCCCTAAAAAGAACTAAACCAACCTCTAAAAAAAAACATAATTTCTAACGTTGTTTTGCAATTTTGCTAAGCAAATGATATATTTTTATGTCAAAGAAGGTCCAACGCGTTAAGCTTGGAGCCATAAAATAAAAAAATAAAAGTTTTGGACCACACCCCTTTTAGTGAGCGTTATTACATATATGCAAAAATGGTGTAAAAATTTAAAAAATTGTTTTACGAGTACTTAAGTCTACATTCTTTAAAAATAACATATTTAAGCTTAATGACGAAGCTGAGACGTAACCTGGTACTAGTCTTCCCTACACCCTCCTGCCCTTATGCCCCTAAATGACACTATCAAAGAAACAAACATTTTTTTTAATTATGCCAAATACTTATTTTTAGAGTTTTATGACAAAGGTGAAATGTCTCCCGCACAGCCCTTGCCAGAGTGAACCAGCCAAAATACAGTTTTAGGTTAGGTTAGGTTAAAGAGAGGCGCATAAGCTATCCCAATCCATTCCCGATTACACCTAGGCCTCATGGGCCTGTAGTGCGCTCTATAATAAGGAGTCCCCATTCTACTGCAGGGTGCCTCCACCGATACCATGGAAAACTTCAAATTCGATTACGTCAAGAACCCAGTTTCTTCGATGTATCTCCTTAAGTTCCTCCAATTTGAGTCCCCAAGAAATTCCATCCCCCGTATAATCTCGTGATTAAAGGTTTGCCTTCTGACTTGGCTAAAAGCTGGACAGTAGCACAAGTAGTGCTCTAGCGTTTCGTCCTCTTCCTGACAGACTCCGCATGTTATAACGCTAACTATACCCATTCTTGCCAGGTGATTCTTTACCTCTGTATGTCCTGTTATCAAATAAACCAGTCTCCGTAGTGATGGCCTACTCCACGTTAGGATCTCCTTCGTCCTGTTACCATCTGGGCCCCCCATTGGATTCTAGTCAAGCTACCTACGGTAGAGTGCTGCCAATCTCTTGTATGCAATTCTATAGGCCACCGCCTCAGTTCGTTGTTAAAAACCTGAAATGGCTTCGGACTGTCTAGCGTGATGTTCGCAATTAATGCTCCCATCTTTGCTAGCCTATCTGCCTCAACATTTCCAGGTATTCCCTGATGTCCTGGAATCCATATTACCTCTATGCCCCCACATTGCGTGTATGAGTTAATTTCATCCTTGCATTGTAGTACACACTGAGATTCAACCACATGATTCCTCAGGGCATCGATGACCTTCCTATTATCAGTGAATATACGAACCAGTAGTCTGTTATCAATTTCCTTCAAACCATTTTATCCCTTCCGCAATAGCCACGATCTCACTCTTACATATTGAGCTATGATCCGGCAGGCGGAAGTATTTGCGAAAGTTACGATCCATGTCACAGAAACCTCCACCCGATCGGTCACCAATCCTCGACCCGTCCGTGTATAGGTTAGTTATAGGGTTCATTGTATTTGCCCCCTCCCACTCTATACCTTCCGATATTATGGTGGTGCAGGGTGATCGTACATATCTAATACGGATCCTATCGCACGCAAACGTGCGAGCGTTGTTCCCGGGTAAGACATGTACTATACCCTGGTGCTTGGCTATGTGTTCTCTTGTCAGCCACTCACCCATCACCATCAATCTCGTAGCAGCCAGAGCTGCTTCATATTTAACTTGTATATCCATATGCAGTATTGATAGAATATTTTCCATCGCCTTAGTTGATGTGGTTTTCATTGCGCCACAGATGCCAATACAGCACTGTCTTTTTATATTTTGAAGGTGTTTGACATTAAACTTCCTTTCCAGGGACGTCCACCACACTAACGAGGCGTACGTCAGAATTGGTCTTACCATACTCGTATAGAGCAAGTGTGCCATCTTTGGGCTCATTCCCCATTTGGACCCGATTGCCCTTCTGCAATAGGTCCACACTCTTTGGGTCTTGATTACCCTACTTTCTACATGGTCCTTACAGGATAACCTCCAGTCGAGTATCACTCCTAGATATTTGACCCTCCTACTAACTTGAATCGTCCTGTTTTGAAAATCCGGTGATTCCAAATGTGCAATCTTCCATTTTCTCGTAAACATACAAATTTCTGTCTTCTCTGGGTTGACATTGAGTCCCCTTTCCGTATCCCAGCTATAAGCTAAATTTAGGGACTCCATTGCCCTTCCAAAAAAAAACCCTTGGATTGTTTCCCCTTATCAGTATCGCCACATCGTCTTCATAGCAGACGGGAGCAAATCCTTCCTGGGATAATGTCTTCAGTAGGGTATATATGGTCACCACCCACAGCAAGGCAGATGGTATTCCCCGTTGTGGTGTCCCGCAACATACGTTCCCTCCTACTCTTGTGTCGTTAACCTCGCAAATTATCTTCCTGTTCCTTAGCATATGACTGCTCCATGCAATTAGTCTCTGGTCCAAGTCAAATTTACCGAGCGAGTCAATAATGCTCGAGGTCGATATATTATTGATAGCTCCCTCTATATCGATAAATACAGCCATGGTGTACATACCTAAATCGAAGGTTCTCTCTTTGTGATATACAACCTCCTGTAGGCCTGTCTTAACAGACCTGCCTCTAATGTAAGCGTGTTGCTTAAATTTCAGCACATCGTGCGGTATTCTTTCCTTCAACATTGTGTCCACAATCCGTTCCAATGATTTCAGTGAGAATGAAGTTAGGCTAATCGGTCTGTAAGCCTTCGGATCTGCATAGCTTTCCCTGCCCCGTTTTGGAATGAAGACAACTTTAGCCTCCCTCCATGCCAGGGGAGTATATGCATTAATAAGACAGATTGTGAAGATATTAGCCGACCTATCCCCTATTAGGTCCATACTTCTATGAAGAAAAGCCGGGAAAATGCCATCAGGCCCTGCCACTTTGTAGGGCGAAAATGGATTGCCCATATCTCTCGGGGGGTATGCCTCTTTCGAACGATTCTCCTGCCCCGTACGGAAGTGTGCCCCCATAAGAAATTCCAATAACTGCTCCATCGTGTCTGCCCTCCTGCCCTCCGAGTCCACAAATGTATCAGGTTGAGTGTGGGTCTTCCACAGAAGTTTCTTTATTTTGGAAGCTTCACTAACGCTGTCCACCTGTTCGCAGAAAAGCTTCCAGGATTCGCGTTTGGCGTCCCTTATTTTCTTATTGTAGACGCTAAGTTTACTTCCATATTCTTCCCAGTATGTACCGAGTCTCTTCCTACGGGCCCTATTAAAGATCCTTCTGGTTTCTCTCCTGAGATTTATAAGTTGACCCGTCATCCAGGGTTTTTCCTTTGGGTGTCGCCTATTCCTGAGTGGACAACTGTCCTCAAAGGATTCCCTAATATCAGTACTTAGTCTATCTATCTCCGAATCTATACGCCCTACAGTATCTACTGGTGGTGGATAGTTCCCGAGTTTGTTTTGTAAAGTAGACCTAAATCTTGACCAGCCGTCTTGGCCCTATTCCTAAATTGCTTATTTCATCAATTAAGTTTTCTGAACATATAGTGATATCAATAACCTCTTCCCTAATCCTGTTAATGAAAGTTGGTCTATTCCCAGTATTCATTGTGAAGATGTTATTTGCCATCTAATATTCAAATAACGCATAACCTCTATTGTTGCAATTAGTACTACCTCAAGAGAGATGATGCGAGTTGGCATCACAGCCTATTAATATATTCCTACCTTTGCTCCTGGCGGAAGATATGACGCGCCTCAATTCCGATTTCGGTGGAGGTGTCGGGATATCCGAGGGTAGATACACTGAAGCCATCAGCATGTTTCGACTGCCATATATTAAAGTTGTGGCGTCTGATGTTGATAATTCTGGGGAATAAAGAAAGTTAGACCTAGGGCGTGCATAGTATGCACGCCCTAGGTCTAGCCCCGGTCTTTGCATAAAAAAGTTGATAATTACAGTCGTTCAAGCCAGAAACCTTGTTCTGAATTGTCCATGGTTCCTGAATGAACACATCGTGTATCTTACCTTTAGTTATTTGCTCCATCAGGGCTTGAGTCGCCGTTTTACTCCGATGGAGGCTTATCTGCAACAGCAGCAGCAGCATCCTTATGAAACGGCTTGTGTGGAGGCCTCTTGAGATACACTGATCTCCGATTCCCCTTTTTTTTCGGCTCCGCTTTATCCTTTTTGGCACTCTCAGTCGGGCCTGCTGACCAGCCAATGGGAGTCTTCCCGACTTTAAAATATATGGCCGAGGTGACAAAGAAGGCCTTCCCTTTTCGTTCTTCCAGGTAAGCCATGGACGCTTTGTCCAGACCCACCACGATCAAGGTGCCTTCCTCTGCCTCTTCACGGTGGAAGATTTCCCACTTGCTCGCATCGAGGCCTTTGTTCTGTTTGGTAATTATATTTGTTATGGCCTCGGTTTTCAGACTTCCACCCCCTCCTTTTATATAAAAGGATGCCTGGGATGGGCTGGGATTTCCGTCTTCTTCACAAGCGAGAGTCTTCCACCTTCCCATGGTGCCTTAATGTTGTTTATTCGGTTTCGTAGTATCTCCACACAGGAGTCAGACTCCAGTTGTAGAAACATTACGTCCCGAACAAACATGCTGCTTTCAATATGAATTTATGGAGCATCCTCATCAGCTGACAATATGTACTCCACAATACATTCGTTTATGGCACTTTCCACTTCCTGCCCTGGAATTTTGTCTGATGGGCTGCTGGAATCAATGACAGCATAGCTCGGCTCTTCTTCCAGTTTCCTGCGCGCCATTTTGGCATACGTGGGCTTCTCCTTAGCCCTCCTTTCGTCTGTTTTTCTTTTCAGTGGTTTAGAAGCTTTCGGAGCTAATCCAACCACTGTAGATTTTCTTGACGCCATCGCTTGTTTGGAGGTACTAGCGCCCGGTGTGGCCCCTACTACCTTTGAGCCCTCCGAAGAATTCTCTTTAGGAAGTTTGGACTGACCGCCCGCTACACACCCTCCCTGCGGGGAGCTTTTTAATTTAAATTTCTTGCGGTGGCCAGCAGTGTTCTGCTCCTCCGGCGAGCGAATTCTCTTGATCTTCTCCGTGGAGGTGGGTGTACAGGCTTCGCCTTCCTTTGAAGCATCCTGCTGGTTCCTCCGTTTCAATTTAGTCGCTTTCCGCCATTGTCCGCCCGAAAGATTCCTCCTTTTTGTGGTGAGTTTGGCTATGCTAGCACTTACTTCTTCGACCATTTTATCTATTTCGGAGGACTTCTTCATATTTTTTTGGATTGGAAGAATCGGAGACCTCGCCCGTCTTTTGTGGCTGGGGATGGTCAGTCATCACCCGTGGCACCGATTCTACCTCTCCTAGGCTCCTTATAGTTTCAGCAAAAGCGGAGGCCAAGTTGCCGACCCCCGAAGTAGTTTTCTTACAGTCACATGCTGACGACGACTCAGGGCCTGTTTGCTCACCACCAATAGCCGCCGGTACTGAGTTATTTAAGCTCTGCACTGTAACTTTTTTCTTTTTTAGATCTGTCTCCATGTTTAGTTATTTTCGGGTACCACCCTAGCTTGGTTATGGTTGGTCCGCGAGAGATTACGTGAATCTCTTAGGTCCGGGGTAATGCGGACGATCAACATTCCGGGTGTGCTGAAATGCTGTTCACTTATGTGTCCAGCTCCTCAACCCCTTCCCCGAGACGCTAATCGCACACCCTACTCCAAACCCCCCTATCCGCCACCTGTCCAAGCATACGTCTCCACACGGAAAAATACAGTTTTAGTACCATCCAAAGAGAATTGGACCCCATAAAGTATATATATTCTTTACCAGTGATGAAGCCTAAGACGATCTAGCAATGCCCATACGTTCGTCTGTGGAAAACATGATATAGTCTATTTTTGGTCCTCGTCCCCTTTAGTAGGCGTTGACGTACGATATTATATGCAAAAATAGTGTAAATATTGAACAATTTTAATTCCTTAAGCCTATAAGAAGCTGAAATGTTCTGATCTTTGCAGAGGTGAAACTCTCTCAAAATAGAGATTTAAAATTGGGTACAGAAACATCTTAAGGGAACTCTGTCCCATCAAGTTAAACATATTAATTTTACTTACTAAATATTTGAAGGGTATATAAAATTCGACCCAGTCAAATATAACTTTATAAACATAATTTTATAATTTCTTGACGCACAGTACGTAATATATCACTGCAGTTTTGAAAATGCATGAAGTGCTTCTCAACAAAGTAAAATGGTGCACAAATTTCATCTTTTACAACTTACATACAAGCATGTATGTAATTACCTAGTTCAATTGAAATTCATTCTTTCTTCGCACGATTTCATGGATTTTAGAATGGCTATCGTTGTTATTTTTCAACAAAAATAAAAAGATAAAAAATTTTATGGCTTACATATCTTACAGCTCCTTAAAAAATACTAATATTGTTTTCTGTTTTTTATAAGTACACCAAAAAAAGTTCAAATCAAAAATAAACAAAATAAGTAAAAGTGCTATATTCGGCTGTGCTGAATCTTAAATACCCTTCACAGATGTAATTCTTCTTTCTTTCTTTCTTGGTAAAACGGAAAGTAGGTTTAATTAAAAAATTAAAATGATGTTATCAGTTACTTTGATATTTAAGAAAAAGTTTAAACATTTTGGCTACCTTCCTAGCACTGTTTGGCTCTTCTTATTTCTAATACCTTGATCGTCTCTCAAAAATATTAAATATGTTTAACTTACAAACCAATTAGTTTTTTGGTTGCTTGTAAATTAACCTATTTCATGCTTTGGGAAGCCTCAATGGTCTATTAAAACCTAAATAAATTAAATTTTTTTCTAGGGATGGGAATGTGAAGTTTTTTTTTCGCACATTCAGTATTTTGTAGTACATGTAATAACGAAAAATGTGAAAAAATTTTAAGTTTTTTTTAATTAAAACCTCTTTATACATCATGAAGATTTGCATTGGTCCAAAAAAAATTTTAATTAAAATTTTGCAACCAGGTAGTGGGAAATTGAATTTTTTTTTTACATAAAAGTAACAAAAAAGGCAATTGACGTGGTTTTTTTTTCTAACTAAAACTATTATATATTTTAGGATGAACAAAATTGGTATAAAAATATAAATTTCGAATCCAGGGTTGGACAAGTGTTATATTTTATAGTACATGAAATTGACCAAAGTGGTTAAAAATTTAAAATTTTTCTTAAATAAAACTACTTTATAGCTAATGAAGCGTTGCACTGATAAACACAAACAAAATTAAAATTTCACTTCCAGGGTTGGGAAAATTAAAGTTTTTTTTGGTACATGCAATATTTTGTAGTACATGTAATAACCAAAATGGTTACAAAATTTTAGTTTTTCTTAAACAAAACTACTTTATACCTCATAGAGATCTGCATTGATAAAAAAATAAAAAAAATTTAATTTTCGTCTCCAGGGTCTCCAGGGAAATGAAATATTTTTATATATAAAACGAACAAAAAAGGCCATTAACGTGTTTTTTTTCTAACTAAAACTATTTTATATATTAGGACGAACAAAATTGGTATCAAAAATTTCAAAAAGAAAATCAAAATTTCGAATCCAGAGGCCATGAAACTCATACAAAACTAACCCAACAAATAAATATATTATATTCGGTATGAATCCATTTTATTTTTCTACACCTTTATACAATCAGAAATCCATTGGATAACAAGAAAAGTATTTATAAGGCAACATGAGATATAAAATCTAAATCAAACTGTTATATATTTATTTGTATCTTTATTTGACATATTGTTGTCACAATACTATTTTAAATGAAATTTAATTGTTGTTGGTCAAGTAGTGTCTCTATGCATTTCATTGGTGCTTTACCAAATCATCAGTAGACTGTAACCACAGTTGTAAAAAGTTAAAAACACGGGTATTATAACAATAACATGTTAACATCAGGTTGATACAGTTCCCGTATTCTTTTTCACAATAAAATTTGTGTAAATAGGAACTGTTATCACATTCAACTAAGCCACCTAATAAGTGGTGACAAACACAATACACATGAGCACTGATGATGAAAGGGTTGCGTCTTTCGAAAACAGCTGTTCTGCTCTGCTGTGTAAGTTGAATAAAACTGATGTTGACTTGCCTTTGTGCCTTGGAATATTTATCATGTCTTTCTGAGATTTAAATTAAAATTTCGAACAATTAGCCTATAGAATCTTAATTCAAATTTAATATAGCAATATAAAATGTTCGTTAAAATTCTTACTACATACAAATTTAAGCTATGGCTTGAGCTACCCAATAATAAAAATTGGAAAAAACATTCACATGTACTTAAGTATAAAATTCAAACCAAAAAAGTTTGACTTAGGTATGATGGAACAAAAAATTCAGAAAAATGGGACATGAAGAAAAATAATCAAACGGTAACACGGGTATTATAACAATAACATGTTAACATCAGGTTGATACAGTTCCCGTATTCTTTTTCACAATAAAATTTGTGTAAATAGGAACTGTTATCACATTCAACTAAGCCACCTAATAAGTGGTGACAAACACAATACACATGAGCACTGATGATGAAAGGGTTGCGTCTTTCGAAAACAGCTGTTCTGCTCTGCTGTGTAAGTTGAATAAAACTGATGTTGACTTGCCTTTGTGCCTTGGAATATTTATCATGTCTTTCTGAGATTTAAATTAAAATTTCGAACAATTAGCCTATAGCATCTTAATTCAAATTTAATATAGCAATATAAAATGTTCGTTAAAATTCTTACTACATACAAATTTAAGCTATGGCTTGAGCTACCCAATAATAAAAATTGGAAAAAACGTTCACATGTACTTAAGTATAAAATTCAAACCAAAAAAGTTTGACTTAGGTATGATGGAACAAAAAATTCAGAAAAATGGGACATGAAGAAAAATAATCAAACGGTAACACGGGTATTATAACAATAACATGTTAACATCAGGTTGATACAGTTCCCGTATTCTTTTTCACAATAATATTTGTGTAAATAGGAACTGTTATCACATTCAACTAAGCCACCTAATAAGTGGTGACAAACACAATACACATGAGCACTGATGATGAAAGGGTTGCGTCTTTCGAAAACAGCTGTTCTGCTCTGCTGTGTAAGTTGAATAAAACTGATGTTGACTTGCCTTTGTGCCTTGGAATATTTATCATGTCTTTCTGAGATTTAAATCAAAATTTCGAACAATTAGCCTATAGAATGAATCCATTTTATTTTTCTACACCTTTATACATTCAAAAATCCATTGGATAACAAGAAAAGTATGTTATTCAACTTACACAGCAGAGCAGAATCAGTGCTCATGTGTATTGTGTTTGTATCAACCTGATGTTAACATCACAGACATAATCATATATAGCAACAATGACAGATGTCCCCTTATTGTTAAGGGCTAAACTATAGATGGCATCCTGAATATAATGTGTGTGAAGAAAAAGATATACATTGCCTAGTATTTTTATAAAAATGTAAACAAAAGAAATAAAATAATACGTGATGTGTACAAAATTTTAATTTATTATAAAAAATATACATAATATTGCATTAAATTTGTGTGCAGATGTGAATAACAAAGTGGCGGCTAAGGAGCACCCATTAAACATATTCATTGCCAATCGAATCATCTAAAGCTAATGCTCCAAATGCCGCAACAAGAGCTCTTAAAACCAACGTTCTAAATTTGGTAAATAACAATAATTCATTGAGTGCAAGCAAAAACCACAATTTAGCAGCTCCAATATCGTATGCCGATATTGCACGAACAAACAAAGAAATTACTGATGCGCTGCTTCTGGTATTTTAATAAATAATAATGACTGAAGAAAACAACTACTGAAGAAAAGTCGGTGTGTACTAACAATCCCACAATGTGGCCAATCTCAACAACAGCCTTAACTCCACCAGCAAAAGCACAAAAATTAAAAAATCTCAAATGAAGCAAGATTTTCCGGAGCTTAGCGGTGGTATCTTAGCGGCTGGTAACGACGACAAGTTTTTTAATGGAAATGCTAATCATAACTTTATTATAACATATTCTCAAAGTTTAACAACATTGTAACAAATCCTACACGAAATGTAATATCAACTCAATGTCATGCAAATATTGGTGATGGTAATATTAAATTGGTCAACGATACGACGACGTCTTTTGCCACAGAAGTTAATACCAAAGCCGCGCCGTTGGAACAGTATAAAAATTAAATTTTGCATCAAAATGCTAATATTCCACAGCTGCAACATTCACAACAGCAGATTTTAAAAAAATCTAAAAGTGTGGAAAATGATTCCACTACCACTTCCACAATTGTCTTTAGCTAGCACTTATGTATGTGGCTTCAAGAATATCCTGCCCTAGAGAAAACACCCAAACGCCGTAGTTCGGCAAATGTAACCATGATTGAACGGCAACAAATGCCAGCAATCAAACATGCTTTAACTTTGCGGCAGCTGCTAAGCAACAAATACAACTAATGCCGCCGAACAGCATATAAACTCAGCCTAAACTACTTCAAATACAGCAAATACTAACAATGCAAATCCAGCGATATTATTATCCAGCAGCAATATAATTGCAAATAAAAAATCCAAAGAAAAAAGTCCACCACATATGTCGGCATGCAATATAGCACTAATAACCCAACAACAGAAAATAATTTCAGATAGTTCTGCGTTTAACGCAAATACAATTAATGTCACAGCAATAACCAGTTCGTCGCCCATAGCAGGAAATCCCAAAAAGAACGAAAGCAAAAACTACTGTAGCAGTAAATTCAACTCCAAAAAAGTTAAGTGGAAAGCTGCCGGTCCAAGCAGTGTCAGTATCAAAATAATAATAATAATAACACAGGTCTGCGACCAAAAAACTGCATAGGATTTTTTAAAATTTTCTTTTAGATTTTGACCTCCCAAAAGCAGTAAAAATATTAAAAACATTCTATCACATAGGTTTTCATAGATATTACACACCAATATTACGCACCATACTAATGCTTAACCCATCTCTATTCTCCTCATGATCATGAAAGCACACAACTATATACTAATAGTTTTAAATAGAGTAACAATTTTTAGTTAGTAAGATCTTCCCGTTATTTTCTGTCTTTTAGTAAATAAGAAACACGACATTATATAAAAGCAAAATAGTATTTAAGATTTCTGAATAAAGTTTTCAGTTTAGTTGCTTCTAGTCATGGCTACAAGAGGGTGTAATATTTCTCCAAACAGTTTTTGTTACATCTGTGGTGAATATACTGTTAAAATGCAACAAAGAAATATAAGTGATTTCGTAAAGAAGGTTTATTTTGCTTACTTTAAATTAAAACTTGGTGATGAAGATAAACTATGGGCCCCGCATAAGGTGTGTAGAAGATGCGAAGAAGATCTTCGCTTGTGGTTCAAGGGTAAGAAAAATGCATTTCGATTTGGAATTCCGTTGATATGGCGAGAGCAGAAAAACCATACCACTGATTGCTACTTCTGTTCAGCCGAAGTAAAAGGATTCAATTCGAAAAACAAAGGAAGCCTAACTTATCCTAGCCTTGACTCAGCTATACGTCCAGTGATCCATAACTCTGAAATAACTATCCCACAACCACTTTCCAGTTTGGATGAGTTGAATGATGAAGATATAGATATGTTTTCTCTTCAGGATGAATCAAGCTCAGACTTTTCTGAGCTTGAAGATAATAGGCCTCAAGTTTTTTCTCAAAATGAGCTCAATGATCTAGTAAGAGACTTAGGTCTTTCAAAAGATGCTGCTGAACTCTTAGGTTCCAGATTAAAATATAAACATCTTTTATCCTTTGGCACCTCATATTCATGGTATAGATACCGAGAAAGAGAATTTACCCAGTTTTTCTCAAAAGAAAAAAATTTAGTTTTTTGCAATAATGTGGAAGAACTCATGCGTTGAAATACAATATAACCCATCTGAATGGCGACTATTTATTGATTCTTCCAAAAGTAGTCTTAAAGTAGTATTATTGCACAATGGAAATAAATTAGCCTCGCTACCTATGGGATATTCTGTGCATATGGAAGAAAACTATAATAATTTGGCCATTATACTGGAAAAAATCAAATATCAGGACCATCAATGGATGATTTGTGGGGACTTTAAAATACTCACGATGCTTTTGGGTCAACAGGCATGCTATACTAAATACCCATGTTTCTTATGCTTGTGGGATAGTGGAGCCAGAGAACAGCACTGGACTAAAAGTGATTGGCCAGTCCGAGAAACTTTAAAACCTGGAGAGAAAAATGTTATAAATACTACTTTGGTACCACCAGAAAAGGTTTTGTTACCCCCTCTCCATATTAAATTCGGGTTGATGAAACAATTTGTAAAATCATTGGAAAAGGATGGAGACTGTTTTAAATATTTATGTTCAAAATTCCCGAAGCTTTCAGATGCCAGAAAACTTTTTAAAGATGCCCACTTTGTAGAAAGTATGAATGAGAAAGAAGCTTGGATGTCGTTCAAGGAAGTAGTGCAAAAGTTTTTGGGAAATACTAAGGATCCTGACTACAAAGCCATTGTTCAACGAATGCTAGTAGCATACAAAGCTCAAGGCTGCAAGATGAGCTTAAAGATCCACTTTTTAGACTCCCACATAGACTATTTTCCTGAAAACCTGGGTGCTTATAGTGAAGAACAAGGGGAACGGTTTCACCAAGATGTCCGTGATATCGAGAGACGGTACCAAGGAAGATGGGATATTACTATGCTTGCTGACTACTGTTGGATGCTTAAGCGGGAAACCAAAAAGGGAAATCGGAAAAGGACTCGGGGAACTATCAAAGAAAGGAAGAAAAGGTTTCATAAAAAAGATGAATAAGTATATAGTATACATTTGTATTATTTATTGGCTGTAAAAATATCAAAAATAATATTATTCAAGAAAATAATTTTGAATAAATGAATATTTTTTACCAATTTTTTGTGTTTAAATTTGCAAAAAATCCTTACGTGATAGAAAAAAATGGTCGTCATTTTTGAAATTAACGCGTTGTAAAACATATAATTTAGTAAAAATATGTCATGCAGCTGACGAAAAAATTTTTTTTGCAGACCTGTGTAATAAATAACCTTTCAAAACAAAGCTCAAGTCTTCATCGCACCTTGGATCACCCACTACTTAGCAAATCGTCCGGCTGTAATCATGCTTAACAATGATCGTAATACTGGCAGCTGTGCTGCTGACAATCAATTCACATTTGGCGATTTCAACGAAGAAAAGAAGAGTTGAAAATGTTTGACGATGACAATACTCATTATTTAGATAATAATAACGTTGAAATCCAATCGAATGAAGAGCAAGACACAAATGAGCATAAACATTCTTCGAACATTGAATGATTAAATGCTTTAGTATATACACTTTTGGTTAAAAAATAAATTTAGTTTAGTACTTACTTTTAATGGAACAAAGTTGTTTGGAAACAACTTTCCCCATTTTTGCTAGATTTTTTCAAATAAATTATGATAATGACAAGTATGATGAAATTTGTTAATATATATCTATATTTTATTAATATATGTGCATATTTTCTAAATTAAATAAACTTTAGTCATAAATGAATAAATAAATCCACAATTAAATAAGTAAAAACGTTATATTCGACCGGGTCGAATCTTAAATACCCTCCAAATATTTAGTAAGAGAATTTAAAATGTTTAACTTGATGGAACAGAGTTCCTTTATATAATATCGTACGTCAACCCCCACTAAAGGGGGCGGGGTTCAAAAATACACAATATCATGTTTTCCACAGACGAACGTATGGGCATTGCTAAACCGTCTTAAACTTCATCACTAATCAAGAATATACATATTTACTTTATAGGGTCCAATTCTCTTTAAAGGGTATAAAAACTGTATTTTGGCGGGGTCGCTCTGGCAAGGGTTGTGGGGGAAATATTTCACCTTTGTCATAAAACTCTAAAAATAAATGCTTGGGATAATTATATACACAATTAAAATTTCTCTTTTTTGATAGGGTCATTTAGAGGGCAAAGGGGGCGAGGGGGTAGGGCAGAAACAGGTAGACATAAAACTCTAAAAATAAATACTTGGGATGATTTTACACACAATTAAAAAAAATTTTTATTTATTTTTAATAGGGTCATTTAGCGGGCAAAGGGGGAGGAGGGGGTACAGCAGCAACAGGCAGTCATAAAACTCTAAAGATAAATGCTTGGGATGATTACATACAAAACTTAAAACAAAATTTTTTTTTTGGTAGGGTCATTTAGGGGTCAAAGGAAGAGGAGGGGGTAGAGCAGAAATCCGCAGTCATTAAACTCTAAAGATAAATGCTGGGCATGATTATATACAAAATTTAAAAGAAATTTTTTTTTTGGTAGGGTCATTTAGGGGGCGAAGGGGAAGGAGGGGGTTGGGCAGAGTAGTACCAGCTTTCGTCTCAGCTTCGTCATTAATAAAGCTTAAAAATGTTATTTTTAAGGAATGTAAGCCTAAGTAAAACAATTTGTTAAATTTTTATAGTATTTTTGCCTATAATAACGCCCACTAAAGTGGGCGGGGTCAAAAAATATTTTTTATTTTATTTTATGGCTCCAAGTTTAAGGCGTTGGACCGTATTTGACATAAAAATATATCATTTGCTTAACAAAATAACCAAAAAAAACTTTAAAAATTATGTTGTTTTTTCTGGGTTGGTTTAGTTCTTCTTACGGGAACTTTTTTCCCTCTTGCCCGATTTAGCCCATCTTCGAACTTAAGCTCTAAGCTTCAAAATATATTTATGCCAAAATTCAAGGGTCTAGCTCTTTTCGTTTGGACTGAATCGTGATTTCCACAGACGGACGGACATGCTCAATTCGTCTTAGATTTCATCACTGATCAAGAATTTATATACTTTATGGGGTCTGAGATGGATATTTCTATGCGTTACAAACGGAATGACAAAGTGAATATACCCTCCAAATTCTTTTTTGGAGGGTATAAAAATTACATTCTTAGACTTTGTTGTTATTCAGAATATGTAAAAAGGATATGTGTATGTACCGTACATAAGAATATAGATGTGATATATGTAACTATCATATTTACAAAGTACCTACTACAACTAATTAATAACAATTAATATATATATACATGTATATATATATATATATATATATATATATATATATATGTATATATATATATATATATATATATATATATATAAATATATATTTATATATATATATATATATATATATATATATATATATATATATGTATAGCATTTTCAGTTTAAATTAAACCTTTTTCAAAATAAATGAAACCTCTTTCAAAATGAACGAAACCTTTTTCAAAATTAATGAAACCTTTTTCAAAATGAACGAAACCTTTTTCAAAATGAACTAAACTCTTTTCGGAATAAATTAAACTTTATTCAAATTTAATTAAACATTTTTCAAATTAAATTAAACCAGTTTTAAAATTTAATAGAAAACAAAAGAAAAAAATTAAAAATATTCAGTTTTTATTAATACTTGTTAAAATTAATGAAGAATTTGTCCACTGACCGCTTTAGGAATTATCATGAGCATATCCATAACATAGTTCGCACAGTCATTTTGATTAATGCTTTCTCTATCGGGTTCAGACACCAACAACAATAGGTCATTTACAGTAATCGGTAAAAAAAAGAAAACAGCAACATATGATAAATTTTAAAACTGGTTTAATTTAATTTGAAAAATGTTTAGTTAAATTTGAATAAAGTTTAATTTATTCTGAAAAGAGTTTCATTTATTTTGAAAAAGGTTTCGTTAATTTTGAAAAAGGTTTAATTTATTTTGGAAAAGGTTTCGTTCATTTTGAAAAAGGTTTCCCTTATTTTAAAAAAGGTTTAATTTAAACTGAAAATGCTATATATATAAATATGTATATATATATTTTTTAATTTTAACAAAAATTATAAGTCTATGAAAATTTAAATTACATATTTAAGTGAATGAGGGTGGCACACCAACGGGTAGTGCCGCTATAAGGGCCGATGAAATAGTTGGCCGATCCAGAATCATGGACATCATACCTTGTGCACGATGCTTACGAACGTGACCAGCTAATCCAGAGGACTGCTTATAGGCCCTGCCGCATATTTTACTCCGACTTTTTAACATCGGAATGGAGAAAACTATCATGGTACAAACTTTACATACACTTTAATGGAGCAAAGAAAACAATTAAATGTTAGTTTTAATTGAATTAATAGTAATAATGAACTTAAAAGAAATTACGAAATGGTCAAAGTTCTTCAAATATCTGATTAAATTAAAATTTTAGTTTATGTACCGCTTTTTTATTTTTTTATAAAGTTATAAGGTTTTCATTACATTTTTAAATGAAGCCATTAAAAGATGTTTCCACATTGCGCTATTGAATTTCATAATTTTATGAACTATTCCACCATAATCTTGTCCATAATCTCGTAGTGAATGACTAAAATAGTAATCTGAAAGCATATAAATTGTTATTAACTCTGAAATTGTTCTATAAATAGCTATGAGTAATTATTTATGAAATTATTGTTAAATTGGAAATTATATACAACTTGTTAGTTAAATTTCACTTAATAACATTATATATTGGGCTATCGTAAGTAAAAAGTAATAGGTGCTTCTTTGAATACACTTATACCCTAACTCATTATTATTTTGAAATCGATATTTTTGTATTTTTTGATACATTAGATGTTCTTCTACCGAAATATACAAACAACTTTGAATCAGATAAATAAAGAGTTATGACCTTCCTATGTTAAGGTAACGATATGTATGGATACGTAACTCACTCTTCCAAAGGTATCTTTGGTATAGCCAAGATAGCACAATGTATTGCAATTTTCTGTTGGGATCCAAACATTATTCCTTTATAATCAACATTACATGTTTGGAATATTTTCTTGGATTCCAACGAGCAAACTGTTAAAGGGTAGGTTAAACATTGTGTTGGCCATCTTCAATTTCTACTAGTTACAGCATTTGTTTTGGCTTAAATTTACTTTAAGTACGCATATCCGATTAAAATAAAATTATTCCATATTGAATAAAAATCAATTTTCATTTTTAAACTTAAATACATTTAATGCTAGAGTTAATGTCGACGCCGTTGACGGCGTTTCAACGCCGAAAAAGTTGAAATAGATTGAACTTTTACGGCGTTGCAATGCGTTGAGATTAACTGCTCTCATACAATTTCATACGATTCAACTTTTTTTTTGACATTTGACGCCGTCGACGACGTCGACATTAACTCTAGCATAAGTACAATTTTGCGCCTTTTTGCTAAAATTTTTTTAATAAAATAAAATATTTTTTCTGACGTTTAACCGGCTAGAAGGACAGAGAAAGAGATATATCAAAGAATATCTTTTTGTTCTTTAATTAAGAAGGGGTTAAATGGTATTGCCATTTGGGATGCCTTTGGAAATTTTATGCCCGTTCGATATGGCCCAAATTTTCCGTGTCCAATCTGTCTAATTTGTGGTTAACATGTTATAAATTTCATTTAAAATAGTATTGTGACAACAATATGTCAAATAAAGCCTTCATAAAAATTAAATATAATATTTGAATCCAGGGTTGGACAAATGCAATATTTAATAGTACATGAAAGTGACCTAAATGATTAAAAATATTAAATTTTTCTTAAATAAAACTAAATTATACCTTGTGACGCGTTGCACTGATAAAAAAAAAACAAAAAAAGTAAAATTTCGCTTCAAGGGTTGGGAAAATTAAAGTATTTTTTTGGTACATGCAATATTTTGTAGTACAAGTAATAAACAAAATGGTTACAAAATTTGAGTTTTTCTTAAACAAAACTGCTTTATTAAATTGATTTAAGATTTAGGCTAATTGCTCGAAATTTGTATTGAAATCTCAGGAAGACATGATAAATATTCCAAGGCACAAAGGAAAGTAAACATCAGTTTTATTCAACTTACACAGCAGAGCAGAACAGCTGTTTTCGAAAGCCGCAACAATTTCATCATCAGTGCTATTGTGTATTGTGTTTGTATCAACCTGATGTTAACATGTTATTGTTTTAATACCCGTGTTACCGTTTAATTATATTCTTCATGTCCAATTTTTCTGAATTTTTTGTTCCATCATACCTAAGTCAAACTTTTTTGGTTTGAATTTTCTACTTAAGTACATGTGAACGTTTTCCAATTTATTATTGGTAGCTCAAGCCATAGCTTAAATTTGTATGTAGGAAGTATTTTAACGAACATTTATATTGCTATATTAAATTTAATTAAGATTTATAGGCTAATTGTTCGAAATTTGTTTTTAAATCTCAGAAAGACATGATAAATATTCCAAGGCACAAAGGAAAGTTGACATCAGGTTTTTAGTTATTCAACTTACACAGGACAGCAGAGCAGAACAGCTATTTTGGAAAGCCGCAACACTTTCATGATCAGTGCTCATATGTATTGTGCTTGTCACCACTTATTAGGTGGCTTAGTTGAATTTGATAACAGTTCCTAGTTACACAAATTTTATTATGAAAGAGGATCCGAGAACTGTATCAACCTGATGTTAACATGTTATTGTTTAAATGCCCGTGTTACCGTTTGATTATTTTCTTCATGTCCCATTTTTATACCTCATGAGGATTTGCATTGATAAAAACAAATTTAGAAAATTTTAATTTCGTTTCCAGGGTTAGGAAAATGGAGTTTTTTATACATAAAAGGAACAAAAAAGGCAATTGACTAAAACTATTTATATTTTAGGACGAACAAAATTGGTATCAGAAATTTCAAAAAGAAAATCAAAATTTCGAATCCAGGTTTGGACAAGTGCAATATTTTATTATTCATGAAGGTGACCAAAATGGTTCAAACTTTGAAATTTTTCCAAAATATCACTACTTTACATATATTAAGTTTTTCTTAAATAATACTATTTCATGCTTCATTAACAGTTGCATTGGTAAAAAAACAAAAAAAAAATTAAATTTCGTTTCCAGGGTTGGGAAATTTAAATATTTTTAATGAATTAAAGTAACCAAAAAAGCAACTGACGTTGTTGTTTTTGCAAATTAAAACTATTTTATAATTCAGGAATAAGAAAATTGCTATTAATATCTTTAAAAATCAAAATTTCGACTCCAGGGTTAAACAAATGAAATATTTTATGGTACATGAAAGTGACCAAACAGTTTAAATATTTAAATTTTTTTGTCAAGTAAAACAATGTAAAATTTCCCTAAGAATTGCATTGGTAAAAAAATAAAAATTCGCTTTCAGATTTGGAAAATCGAAATATATATGGTACATAAAGGTGCCCACATAAATTCCAAATTTTGTGTTTTTAGAGAATTGAAACTATTTTATACTTCAGGAAAAATTAAATTAGTATTAAAAAATTAAAAATTCGGTTCCAGGGTTGGAAAATCAAAATTTTTTGGCATAAAAATACCCACATAAATTCCAAATTTTGTTTTTTCAGTGAATTAAACAAATTTTATACTTCGCTAAGAATTAAATTGGTATTCAAAATTCAGTTCCAGGGGTGGAAAATCGAAATTTTTTGTACAATTAAGTAACCATATAAGTTTATACTTCGCTAAGAATTAAATTAGTATTAAAAATTTGAAAAATTAAAAATACAATTTCATGGTTGCAATGTCGACATTTTTTATTCATAAAAGTAACCATATAATTTGTTATTTTTGATTTTTATGATGAATTATACCTACTTTATATACCAGAAAAAAATAAATTTGTATTAAAAACCAATACAATCTAAAATACTAATATGTATCAATTTCTATTTTAATAGTGAACTTTATTAATGTAAATTGTATTACAGGATATTAATTTTATCAACAGGCTATAAGTTCAAATCTGCGAAACTGCAATTTATTTTTTTATTTTTATTTAATAAATGAATGTGTTTACATTCTATTTATTTGTTAGAGTGGAATATTAAGAATATTTTTAATAGTCATTAAACCAGCAGAACGGATCAGTACTGATTTCGTGGCCGCTTTGCCATCTCATCAGGGTTCTTTGTTCAATTTTTCCACTGTTTCAAGTGTTGCTAGTTAGTAGGAATATCAACTATTTAACAAATGTTTTTAACGAAAATTTAATATGAAAAGTTCTGACATCCATTTCTACAAGTTATTACTTTTTGGTTAGTACGAAATTCCCCAACCCTGACGATTAATATTCCCAATATTCCATATATCTCTTTCGCTTCTTCCAGAGCCATCGGCTGCTGATATCTAAAGCTTTTTGTTATTTATGGTTAAGAAATTGCATTTTAGTTAACAATTTACAATGAACATGTAAACATATACGCGTGCCCTCGTAATGTTTAAATTATGTATGAATTTCCATTTTAATAGTGAACTTTATTTATGTAAATTGTATTACAGTCTAAAAGACTATTCTACGGTTGGGCAATTAGAACTTTTTGGGGTACATGGAACGGATTTTTACTTTTTATACCCTCCAAAAAAGAATTTGGAGGGTATATTCACTTTGTCATTCCGTTTGTAACGCATCGAAATATCCATCTCAGACCCCATAAAGTATATATATTCTTGATCAGTGATGAAATCTAAGACGAACTGAGAATGTCCGTCCGTCCGTCTGTGGAAATCACGATTCAGTCCAAACGAAAAGAGCTAGACTCTTGAAATTTGGCATAAATATATTCTAAAACTTAGAGCAGGTTAAGTTCGAAGATGGGCTAAATCGGGCAAGAGGGAAAAAAGTTCCCCTAAGAAGAACTAAACCAACCCAGAAAAAACAACATAATTTTTAAAGTTGTTTGGTTATTTTGTTAAGCAAATGATGTATTTTTATGTCAAATACGGTCCAACGCCTTAAACTTGGAGCCATTAAATAAAATAGAAATATTTTCTGACCCCGCCCACTTCAGTGGGTGTTATTATAGGCAAAAATAGCATAAAAATTTAACTAATTGTTTTACTTAAGCCTACATTCCTTAAAAATAACACTTTTAAGCTTTAATGACGAAGCTGAGACGAAACCTGGTACTACTCTGCCCTAGCCCCTCCTTCCCCTTCGCCCCCTAAAATTTTTTTAAATTTTGTATATAATCATCCCAAGCATTTATCTTTAGAGTTTTATGACTGCCGATTTCTGCCCTACCCCCCCCCCCCCCCCTTCTTCCTTTGCCTGCAAAATGCCCCTACCAAAAAAAATGTTTTCTTAAATTTTGTATATAATCATCCCAAGCATTTATCTTTAGAGTTTTATGACTGCCGATTTCTGCCCTACCCCACCTCCCCCGCCTCTCCTTTGCCCCCTAAATGACCCTACCAAAAAAAATTTTTTTTTAAATTTTGTATATAATCATCCCAAGCATTTATCTTTAGAGTTTTATGACTGCCGATTTCTGCCCTAGCCCCCCCCCCTCCGCTTCTTCCTTTGCCCCCTAAATGACCCTACCAAAAAAAATTTTTTTTTTTAATTTTGTATATAATCATCCCAAGCATTTGTCTTTAGAGTTTTATGACTGCCTGTTGCTGCCCTACCCCCTCCTCCCACTTTGCCCTCTAAATGACCCTATCAAAAAAAAGAAATTTTAATTTTGTATATAATTATCCCAAGCATTTATTTTTAGAGTTTTATGACAAAGGTGAAATGTTTCCCCCACAGCCCTTGCCAGAGCGACCCCGCCAAAATACAGTTTTTATAGCCTCCAAAGAGATTTGTGATGAAGTCTAAGACGGTCTAGCAATGCCCATACCCCGCCCCCTTTAGTGGGCGTTGACGTACGATATTATATAAAGGAACTCCGTCCCACCAAGTTAAACATTTCAAATTCACTTACTAAATATTTGGATGGTATTTAAGATTCGACCCGGTCTAATATAACGTTTTTACTTGTTGTTTTTAAATTAAGCATATATAATAAATTTGACGTTTAGAAGTATTAATAATAAGAAAAGCCAAACATTTAGCTTCCTAGCCGAAAAATTCAAACGTTTGCTTAACTAAAAAAGTAACCGATAACTTCATTATGATATTTTAATTAAACTTAAGCTCTAAACACATAGACGACAGCAGACAGCAAGCAGCAATATGTCAAAAATAAAATACATGTGTTTAAATGAAAATGATTATTTTGAGTGCAGCACAGCAGCAGGGCTGCACAACAGCATTTGCTGCTGCTGCCAACTTAAGTTCTAAACACATAGACGACAGCAGACTTCACAACTTCACGGCTTCAAATGCTGCCAACTTCAAATGCTGTAATGAAGTCAGCTTCATAATTATTTTGAAGACAGCAACAACATAACAACAGGGATGCCGCATTTATGTATATTGTATAATGAACAAAATTAAAGTTATTGACAAAAAATGTAATAACATCACGAAAAACTATAAAAACACATAAACTTATTTCTATATTGTATATTTGTAATGTTCTTTTATGTTTAATATTAAAAAAAACGTTGTTCTTATTTTTAAAAATTTATATACATAATGGCAACACTATATTTGTTTATTGCTGCCCATCAAAATAGAAAATAGCTTAAGTTGGCTGCAGCAGCAAATGCTGTTGTGCAGTCCTGCTGCTGTGCTGCCCTCAAAATAATCATTTTCATTTATACACATGGATTTTATTTTTGACATATTGCTGCTTGCTGTCTGCTGTTGTCTATGTCTTTAGAGCTTTAGGCTATTTTCTATTTTGACGGGCAGCATTAAACAAATATAGTGTTGCCATAATATATATAAATTGGAAAAATAAGAACAACCACGTTTTTTTTAATATTAAACATAAAAGAACAATATAAAGGAACTATGGCGTGGGTTTTTCGATATTTTTCCAACGTAAAAAGAAAAATTCATTGTGAACAACCACTTGTTGGAGAGCTAACTTATGATGAAGAAAATAAGGCCGAAATGTTTTTAATACAAGTATCGCAAGCCGAGATGTTTAAATGCGAATACGTTGATCTTAAAAATGGTAAACCAGTTTCTAAGGAAAGTCCGTTAAAATCACTTAATCCCTTCTTAGACAATGGAATTATAAGAGTTTCGGGACGTATTGAAAACGCAGAATTTCTACCTATATCTGTACGACGTCCAATTATTCTTAGTAAAGATAATTTGTTATCAAGATTAATAGTTGATTCTTTTCACCGTAAATTCCATCACATAAATAGCGCTACTACTATAACTGAAATCAGACAAAAATTTTGGATTATATCTGTAAGAAGTTTGTTAAAATCTGTCGAAAAGAAGTGTCAGTTCTGCAAAAATAGAAAAGTAAGTCCAGTTCCACCTCAAATGGGGGTTTTACCAGTTGACCGCCTTACTCCTTTTGTTCGACCTTTTACATACAGTGGAGTGGATTTATTCGGGCCATATATTATAGCTATGAGAAGAAAGCAAGAAAAACGTTGGGTGGCCTTGTTTACATGTTTATCAACAAGAGCAATTCATTTAGAAATTGTTTCAAATTTGTCAACTGATGCGTTTTTAATTGCTCTTCGTAATTTTGTTAATCGACGGGGAGTTCCAAAACAAATCAGAAGCGATAACGGAAAAAACTTTATCGGAATTAAAAAAGAACTAAAAGATGAACTCGGGTATCGGTGAAGGGTACTTAAGACTCGTCACAGCCGAATATAGCACTTTCACTTGTTTAATACCAATTGAATTTTTTCTGAAATAAAAATAGGTCTAATTCACTAAAAACACAAAATTTTGAGTTTATATGGGTACTTTTATGTACCAGAAAAATTTCGATTTTCCAACTCTGGAAGCGAATTTCTATTTTTTTACCAATTCAATTCTTAGTGAGGTGTAGCGCAGTTTTACTTGAAAACAAAATTAACATTTTTAAACTTTTTCGTACCATAATATATTTCATGAACCATAAAATATTTCATGTACCATAAAGTATTTCATTTGTATAACCCTGGAGTCGAAATTTTGATTTTTTAAGATTTAAATACCAATTTTGTTCTTCCTGAATTATAAAATAGTTTTAATTAGCAAAAACACCAACGTCAATTGCCTTTTTGTTACTTTTATGCATAAAAATATAGAAATTTCGCAACCCTGCAAACGAAATTTTAATTTTTTTTTTGCTTTTTTTACCAATGCAACTCTTATAAGTGAGGCATGAAATAGTTTTATTTTAGAAAAACTTAAAATTTGTAACCATTTTGGTCACTTTCATGTACTACAAAATATTCACTTGTCCAACCGTGGATTCTAAATTTTGATTTTTTTTTTTGAATTTTTGATAACAATTTTGTTCTTCCTAAATTCTAAAATAGTTTTATTTAACAACAAAACAACGGCAATTGCCTTTTTTTAACTTTTAAGCATACAAAAAATTTTCAATTTCCCAACCCTGGAAGCCAATGCAAGTCTTAATGATGTAGAAAGCAGTTTTATTTAAGAAAAACTTTAAACCAGTTTAGTTATCACATGTACTACAAAATTAGTTATTATATGTACTTCATCACTGTTCAAGAATATATATGCTTTATATCCCATAAAACTGTATTTTGACGTGGTCGTTCTGGCAAGAGCTGTGGGGTAGACATTTCACCTTTGTCATAAAACTCTTAAAATGAATGTTTGGTATTATTGAATTTAAAATATATTTTAAATATATTTTTTTTTGATAGGGTTATTTACGTCTCAGCTTCGTCATTAAAGCTTAAAAATTTTATTTTTAAGAAATGTAGGCTTAAGTAAAACAATTTGGTAAATTTTTACACTATTTTTGCATATAATAACGCGCACTAAAGGGGCGGAGTCCAAAAACTAATATTTTTCATTTTATGGCTCCAAGTTTAACGCGTTAGACCTTCTTTGACATAAAAATATATCATTTGCTAACCAAAATTACAAAAAATTTTTAGAAATTATGTTGTTTTTTAGAGGTTGGCTAAGTTCTTCTTAAGGGAACTTTTTTCCTTCTTGCCCGATTTAGCCCATCTCCGAACTTAACTTGTGCTATCTTTCAATATATAGTTATACCAAATTTCAAGAGTCTAGCTCTTTTCGTTTGGACTTAATCGTGATTTCTACAGATGGACGGACGGACGGACGAACGGACATGCTCAGATCATCTTAAGTTTCATCACTGATCAAGAACATATATACTTTATGGGGTCTCAGATGGATATTTCGCTGCGTTACAAACGGAATGACAAAGTAAATATCCCTCCATATTCTTTTTCGGAGGGTATAAAAATATATGTATGTTAAACATTTTGTGGAATATAAACAATACAAAATAAGACCGTCTGAACAAACTGCGAATATATAGACAGATATTAAGAGATATTAGCAACCCATTTGCTATTGCAGTCCAAATTTAGCTACATAAGCAGTATATTAACAAGTACATAAGGCTCTAGTGAAAATGTACAGCCCAATCACGAATAACAATTCCCTAAGGGTTTTAGGAAAAATATGACTTAGGAATTTTGGTTTTACCATCCCTGTTTTATAAAAAAAACAGAGAAAAAACAGGCCTCCTTAAAACATATGTTCTTTGTTTTTTCCTCAAAAACCTTTCCATAGGGAGATAACAAGGAAATGTAAGTATCTTTAAAATTAATACAAATTAAATAAACATAGGTCATGCTGTGTAAGTTGAATAAAACCGATGTTGACTTTCCTTTGTGCCTTGGAATATTTATCATGTCTTTCTGAGATTTAAAAACAAATTTCGAACAATTAGCCTATGAATCTTAATTCAATTTAATATAGCAATATAAATGTTCGTTAAAATTCTTACTACATACAAATTTAAGCTATGGCTTGAGCTACCAATAATAAAATATTGGAAAAACGTTCACATGTACTTAAGTATAAAATTCAAACCAAAAAAGTTTGACTTAGGTATGATGGAACAAAAAATTCAGAAAAATGGGACATGAAGAAAAATAATCAAACGGTAACACGGGTATTATAACAATAACATGTTAACATCAGGTTGATACAGTTCTCGTATTCTGTTTCACAATAAAATTTGTGTAAATAGGAACTGTTATCATATTCAACTAAGCCACCTAATAAGTGGTGACAAACACAATACACATGAGCACTGATGATGAAAGGGTTGCGTCTTTCGAAAACAGCTGTTCTGCTCTGCTGTGTAAGTTGAATAAAACCGATGTTGACTTTCCTTTGTGCCTTGGAATATTTATCATGTCTTTCTGAGATTTAAAAACAAATTTCGAACAATTAGCCTATGAATCTTAATTCAATTTAATATAGCAATATAAATGTTCGTTAAAATTCTTACTACATACAAATTTAAGCTATGGCTTGAGCTACCAATAATAAAATATTGGAAAAACGTTCACATGTACTTAAGTATAAAATTCAAACCAAAAAAGTTTGACTTAGGTATGATGGAACAAAAAATTCAGAAAAATGGGACATGAAGAAAAATAATCAAACGGTAACACGGGTATTATAACAATAACATGTTAACATCAGGTTGATACAGTTCTCGTATTCTGTTTCACAATAAAATTTGTGTAAATAGGAACTGTTATCAAATTCAACTAAGCCACCTAATAAGTGGTGATAAACACAATACACATGAGCACTGATGATGAAAGGATTGCGTCTTTCGAAAACAGCTCTTCTGCTCTGCTGTGTAAGTTGAATAAAACTGATGTTGACTTTCCTTTGTGCCTTGGAATATTTATCATGTCTTTCTGAGATTTAAAAACAAATTTCGAACAATTAGCCTATTAATCTTAATTCAAACATAGGTCTCTTTTGTCAGGTCGAAAACCACAAATAAGCAGCAAAGCCAACATTTACTTAATTTAATGGAAGCGAATCCAGACTGTTGATTTTTTAAAGGCAATAAGGAAGTGCTTGCTCGATTTTGGCGAAAAGCTGAAGATTAACTCAATTCCTTTGGACCTCCAATTATTGCTGAACCGAAAAAGGTTTGTTTGAATATTTTGGCAAGTAATAATGATACAATCTCATCTAATTTTTATGAAGGTGTGGGCAGACCAAAAAAAATATGTGTGGCTGAAGGCTTTACAAAACATAAAAGACAAAAAATCCACTGGAGGTGGTCCAAGCAAAGGACAGAAATTTGCCTATACAGAAGAGGCGATTTATAATCTAATAGGAATGAAATTTTCTGTTGAAGGCGTGCCGTCAAAAAAATTGGGGGAGAAAAAATATCTCACTACAAACGCTCAAAATGTACTTGAAGCCGAAATGGAAATTCAAAGAGAGCTGTTGGAAAATATTAAATCTGTTGTAGCAAATCAAAAAGAGCTGGAGCAAACAACAAGGAAGATATACAGATCACTCGACAAAGTCAAGTCCATTTCGGTAAAAGACACTTTACCGAAATGGAAAAATTCAAACGCGAAGAAATTAAAGAAATGCGCAGTCATAATTTATTCATGGAAAAGCTGAGAGTACAAGAAGTAGAATATAAATTAGAGAAAAATAGACTGCAAATGCAAAGTCACTAGTTTGTGTAACAAACAGTACAAAACATTTTTGATTCAATAAACTCAATGTACAAAACACTTTTTATTTACACAAATGTAAATATGAGTTTTAATTCCAACCAAATAAAAAGTCTTAATATTCTTTTTCAAATTCTATTAGTTCACGTTTTATTTATTTGATGTAGGAATCATTATAGGTAGAGAAACTTTAAAGATTAGGTGTTGAAATTAAGATAGTTTGTAAGTAAATAGTTTTAATTAAACAACTTTAGGTATTTAGATTAATAGTTCTGAGGCAACTTTCCATTGAACAACTTTATAAAAGGCAACTTTAACCAACTTTCAGAAAGGCAACTTCTATTTTTATACGACTTTATTCAAATGATCTTCTTCAACAACTGCCTCTCTTATTCAAATTTCAACTTCACTACACCGATGTGTGGTGCATTCAGAAACTAAGCAACATTAATTTAAAAATTTTTAATACCAATTTAATTCCTAACGAATTATAAAATATGTTTAATTCACGGGAAAAAACCAAAATTGGCAATTTATATGGGTACCAAATGTATATACCAAAAAAATTTCGATTTTCCAACCCTGGAACCGAATTATTAATTTTTTTATACTAATTTAATTTTTTCTGAAATATAAAATAGGTTTAATTCAATAAAAACACAAAATTTGGAATTTAAGTGAGTACTTTTATGTACCACATATATATGTATATCGATTTTCAAACTCTGGAAGCGAATTTTTATTTTTTAACAATGCAATTCTTAGTAAGGTGTAACATAGTTTTACTTGACAAAAAACTTAAAATTTATAAACTTTTTGGTCACCTTCATGTACCATAAAATATTTCATTTGACTAACCCTGGAGACGAAATTTTGATTTTTTAAGATTTTAATACCAATTTTGTTCTTCCTGAAATATAAACAGTTTTAATTAGCAAAAAAAAAAAACAACTTCAATTGCCTTTTTGGTTGCTTTTATGCAGAATAAATATTTCAATATCCCAACCCTGGAAACGCAATTTTAATTTTTTTACCAATGAAACTCTTAATGAGGCATGAAATAGTTTTATTTAAGAAAACCTTAATAGTTGTAACCATTTTGGTCACTTTCATGTGCTACCGTTTGCTGCCGTTTTGGTTACATATATGTATAAAAAAATATATAAATTTCCCAGCCCTGGATTCGAAATTTTAATTTTTTTACCAATCCTAGTCTTCATTAGGTATAAAGTCATTTTATTTAAGAAAAAGTTGAAATTTGCAACCATTGTGGTCACTTTCATGTACTACAATATATTGCATGTACCAAAAAAACTTTAAACTTCCCAATCCTAGAAGTGAATCTTTAATATTTTTTGTTTTTTACCAATAAAACTCTTCATGAGGTAGAAAGTAGTAATATATAAAAAAAAATTTTAATTTTGAACCATTTTGGTAACCTTCATGAACTATAAAATATTCACTTGTCCAACCCTGGATTCGAAATTTTGATTTTTTGTTGGAAATTTTTGATACCAATTTTGTTCTTCCTAAAATAGAAAACAGTTTTAGCAAAAAAAAACAATGTCAATTGCCTTTTTGGTTACTTTTATGTATAAAAAAATTTCAATTTCCCAGCCCTGGAACCGAAGTTTTAATTTTTAAAATATTTTTATCAATGCAAATCTACATGAGGTATAAAGTAGTTTTGTTCTAGAAAAACTAAAATTTTGCAACCATTTGGGTTTGCACATGTACTACAAAATATTGCATGTACCAAAAAAAACTTTCATTTTCGCAACCCACTTTCATGTACTATTAAATATTGCACATGTCCATCCCTGGATTCGAAATTTTATTTTTTATTTTTGAATTGTTGATACCAATTTTGTTCTTCCTAAATTATAAGACAGTTTTAGTTAGCAAATGAAATTTTTTGAAATCATGGTTACTACATGTACTATAGTATACGGAAAGGCCGGAAAAAAAAATTTTGTTTCCCATCCCTGGAAAAGTTTTTTTCATTTTTGTAGTTTTTAATAGACCGTTGAGGCTTTCCAAAGCACGAAAAATAAAAATAATAATTAATTTTTGGTATAAATTTTGCGTCGAGAATTAGGTGTAAGCTTCCCAGCTCTGGAACCATACTTCAGATCTTTCTGAATTTCAATAGCACTCTATTTAAGTTTATTTCCAATCCAACGGTTTAAGAAGGAAGTCTCTCGCTCTTCTGGGGGCTTGGGAAAACCGATATCACGTACAGACGGACGGACAGACGGACATCGCTCAATCATCATCGCTATTCATAAGGATCCAGAATATATATATATACTTTATGGGGTCCCATGTTGATATCGAAGAAATTACACACGGAATGATAAACCTATATATACACTTTCACTTTTTTGTGAAGGGTATAAAAACAAAACTACCATATTGCATTACCGTCATTATATCAAATACTGACTAAAAGACAACTTTCACAACACCTGCCACTAAAACACTTCAGGTTCAAATATTTTAAGAACTGATTTTCAATGTTTTTAGTAACATTTTTATTTCAAAAATATAAGAATAACAAGCTAAAACATTATATTTGATCGGGTCGAACCTTAAATATCCTCCAAATATCTAGTAAATAAAAACTCTACTTTTATTCCTATTAAAAACTACATTTTTATGGTATTTTCCTTAAGTAAACAAGAAACAAATGTATTTTAATACGGTCATCATAAACTTATTTGACTTTACAGCAAATCTATGTTATTATTTTTTTTCGAAATTTGTACTCCTCTTCAAAATCTTGAGTAATGTCTTCCTTTTAGGTTTTATATAATTAAAATTGTTCAAACTTCAACATTTGCTCTCTTTATGTGCTTCAGATACCCGACTATTTTTTGTAGGATCGAAAATTATAGTAAAACACTGATTGTGCTTTTATATTTCAATTTGTTTTATATTTAATTTACAAGTATATTATATATGAGTTTGAGCTACAAAATTATTATGTATAAGTTTGAACGTCTTAATAATAATAATTAATCAATAATAATAATCAAACAATAATAATAAAGAGCAAGTTGAAATGTTATATCTGATAATATCCAATAAGTTAAAAATGTTTAACCTACTGTGTCCATGTTCTGTAACCCCCGCGGCGAGAAACTTTTCGATTGAAATGTGTGAAATGAAACAAAAATGGCATAAATTGAAACAAACAGCTGTTTTTATCACTAAACTGTGTCTGTAACTTTTTTGGCGAGTAATAGCTGTCACGTAAGGAAATTACTTGACAATTTACAGAAAAAGTGTGTCTGTAAAATTTTCGTGAGAAAAGTTCCCTGTTTGAACTGTCAAATATACCCCCAAATAAAAACGCGGTGAGATAAAATTTTAAACAAAAAAGATTAATTCAAATATATGAATAATAAATTTCTTTGGATAAAAAAGATATATTCAAAATGCACAATGTAATCAATAATAACGAATAAATGGAATAAATGTATTCCTTACACCTTCAGCCATGAATGGTTTAAGTTCATCAATCAGTATAGTTGCTGATGTTCTATTTAATCTATAAAACTCCATAAATCTAGTCTCGGGAACTTCGAACGTGTCTGTTGCATCTCGTAGCCTTTTCCGATGAATCCTCAAAAAGTTCCTTTGATCTTCTTGATCTGCAACAACAAAAGCTTGACTATATATTCTATTCTTATGTATTTACATATGTACATATATGCACCACTTTAACAATAACATGCACTATTTGATGTTTACATAAACATATTGTTACAAAGTTTAAAAATAGATTCAAATATAACGACAATGTGGCTATATGTACTTGGCAGCACTGCCAAATCATCTCTAGTTGTCAAAATGTTACAACTCTGGTCAACACAATGCAGATAATATTTGAATTAACGGAAATGGAATATTCCGGATACATCGTTGAGAATATACAAGATCATTCGAGGCTGTGCGATAATAAGTGTAAATAACAACAACGAAAAACCAAGCAACATCAATGCTAAGAGATGATGATTTATTCTTAATGATCTTGTACGCAAGTATTCGTTGTTAATAAAAGCTAAACATGTACACAAATATACACAGCAACATACACACAAATATATAGTACACATAAACATACCGACATAACACAAGAAGAAACAAAACTACGCAACACACAGAACACTCATACATACAACCGCACATAGTTACAATAAACAAAACACACAAGACAGTATTGTCATATCAACAAACACACGTATATAGCTACATGTTAAGTAAAGCACAACCAACAACAACCATGACCAGATGCTTCACGAAGTTACCAGACGATGTCATTTTGCTATATAAAGTCGCTGCCAGCAATCAGCGGGATCAGTGTGATTTTAAATCTAGACGTGTTTACATCGCTAAGTGTTTAGTAGTACAAATACTCGTGTTAATAAAGTAGTAAATAAAGTGTTGCCGCATTATATTTCTAAAGTTAATTGTCTGTGTTTTTAATTTGATGCAATTAAACGAATCCTTGAAGGATAAGTAAAAAGCGTTTTTACGAAAAGGTCTAAAAACGTAACAATTGGTGTCAGAAGTGGGATTGCAAAAATAATTAAAAAGGACATTGCAATTTAAGGAAAAAAGGACATTAAAAAAAAAATAATTATGAAATTTGATGAGCTAAAAGTTGAACAGCTAAAAAAGGAGCTTAGTAAGCGGGAATTGCCAACAGCAGGTAACAAGGCTGAACTGCAGAAGAGGCTGATAGATGAGTTTAAGAATCGTGGCATGGACATCGCGACATCCTGCTACGACCAGCAGCATGGACATAAATTCAATGTTCGCTGCTATGATGATCCAGATAAAAGGAATCAATGACGCACAAACCGAAATAAAACAGAACTCAAAAGTCAGCAGTGAAAAGCTTGTAGCCGAAATAGCTGAAATTAAACAGAACTCTCAGCAGATGCAGGAAGCATCAAGGATTAGCACTGAAAAGCTTGTAGCAGAAATACAGGAGTCAAATAGAGCCACGAACGAGACTCTGGTAGAGGTTTCTGAGGCCATTAATAGGAGGGTGGATTCTATTGAGAACAAATTCTCAGAGCTGGCAGAGAGAGTCCAACATCTAGAAAGCGGTGGCCTAGAACAGCATGCAAAAGAGTTCGAAGAAAAATTTCATGCTTTAGAGGACAAAGTGCATAACCTCGAGCGTAGTGGCGGGACAGTACGAGCAGTTGCGGAGGTTTCTGCGCGAATAAAAGCGCCATGCTTTGACGGCAGCGTACCATTGGACATCTTTAGATTCCAGTTCGAGACGGTTGCTAGCAGAAATGGATGGGATGCTGAAGAAAAAGCCATAGAGTTGATTTTGTCCTTAAAGGGTACAGCCGCAGAGGTACTTGAGACCGTGCCAGTGAGCAGCAGAAACAACTATAATGAAATAATGGCAGCATTGCAGCGCAAGTATGGTGGTGAGCACAAGCGCGATTTATACAGAATGGAATTGCGATGTAGAGTTCAAAAGCCTAACGAGTCTCTACAAGATTTCGCAATGGAAGTCGAGGGTTTAGTGCAGCTCACATATCCAGGCGAGAGTCACCCGTTCCTGGACCACTTTAAAACTGAGGCGTTCGTTAATGGCATTCGCGACTCTGATGTTAAACTGGCTGTGTGCGCTACGCAGAAATCCACTTTCGCTGAGACTGTTTCATTTGCGCTGGCTCAAGAGACTGCAAGGATGGTTTTCAAACCGCAGATATGCAAGGTGCGGAATGTGGAGGTTTTGCCCGAGGAAGATAACAGCCTAGTTGCTACTTTTAAGGAGGCAATGCGACAACTGTTGGCGGAAGGTGCTACCAAAGAAAAGCCTAAGTGCTTTAACTGCGGAAAAATTGGTCATTTTCAGCGCAGCTGCAAAGCACCAAGAAAAAGAGGTAGATCTGTTTCGCCACCAAGAAACAGCAAACGGGTGAACCAAACAACATCACAAGAGTCCCCGTTAAACTAAAACGAGCTAGCGCTAAGGGGCAAGAACTAGCTCCCACAAACGAGGGCCCCACAATCTCCATATCAGTGATGCAGCAGAAAAATATCAACCTTACTGCGTCTGGACACATCAACGGGCACGTACTTACCATAGACACAGGGGCGTCGCAGTCAATAATAAGGCCCGATATAGTAAAGGGGAAATGCGATCGTTTAAGCAATATACGGCTACGTACAGCTACTGGAGAACCTGCCACTCTCTATGGTAAGATTGATTCGAAGGTGACTATAGCCAACATCAACGTGAGGCATGTGTTTATTGTTGCCGATATTGTCGATGAGGTAATTATTGGAGCCGATTTTATGATTAACCATGGCATTAATCTACACATGGGGCAACAGCTGATGATTTGGCGTAATGTGGAAATAACCCTTGATGTTGGGTATGACAGCAAGCCGCAAGTAAGAAAAGTATTTGCTATTGAGAGTCAGACGTTACCGCCGCAGTCTGAAACAGTTATATGGGAGCGTATGAAGGGAGATTGTGAGGACAATCGGTTGTGGGTTGTAGAACCAGCAGATTTAAAGAGAGAGCTTATAACAGCAAAAGCTCTAGTAAAAACTAGTAAAGGAGGAATAGTCCCTATAAGAGTACTTAACTTGACAGACCATGAAAAAGTCATCAAAGAAAATTGCGATATTGGCCAGTGTACTCCAGCAGAGGCAATAATAAACTGCGAGAGGAAGATAGAGCCTACCAATTTGTCCGCCAAAGAACGTGAACAATTTGAGGAATACGTAGGAAAATGGGTAGCAGGACTGTCAGCGACAGACAGAAATAAAGCCAAACAGTTGCTAAAAAGTCATGCCAGTATCTTCGCCATGGGAAACCAAAGCCAGGGTAGAACTGCATTGGTTAAACATGAAATTAACACAGGCGAAGCTAGGCCGATTAAACAGCCACCCAGAAGTGTACCCCTAGCAAAGCGAGATGAAGTCAAAGAGCTTGTAAGAGAAATGGAGCATGAAGGCGTAATTGAGCCATCTTCTGGTCCTTGGAGTTCGCCAGTAGTCTTAGTTAAAAAGAAAGATGGCAGTACTAGATTCTGCGTAGACTACAGGAAGCTCAATGACATAACCAAGAAGGACAGCTATCCGCTCCCCAGAATCGATGACACTTTGGACACGCTAGCTGGTACGAGATGGTTCTCTACGCTAGACTTGCGAAGCGGATATTGGCAAGTGGAGATTGCAGAGAAAGACAAGGAGAAAACTGCCTTCAGTGTCGGTAACGGATTATGGCAGTTCAAAGTTATGCCATTTGGTCTCTGCAATGCTCCGGCCACATTTGAACGCCTAATGGAGAAGGTACTGAAAGGACTCCACTGGAAGACATGCTTGGTATATCTGGATGACATAATCGTGATGGGGAAAACTTTTGATGAACACCTCAAAAACATGGCAGAAGTTCTTCAACGGATATCATCAGCTGGATTGAAACTCAGCCTGAAGAAATGTGCATTGTTCCAGAAAGAAGTGAAGTATTTGGGGCATCGTGTTACAGCAGACGGAATCTCAACAGATGAAGATAAAATACAAGCAGTAAGGGACTGGCATCAACCTAAAAATCTTCATGAATTGCGCAGCTTTTTGGGCCTTTGTACATACTACAGACGCTTTGTGCCAAATTTTGCCAGTGTAGCTGCAAGCCTGCATGAGCTGACAAAGAAGTCGAGACCATACCATTGGGGTGAGCCACAGGAAAAGGCATTCCAGAAACTTAAAGGATTATTGTGTACGTCACCAGTACTAGCGTATCCCTTACCTGGAGAAAAATTTGTGCTGGATACTGATGCGAGCGGCTATGGCATAGGGGGCGTGCTATCCCAAGTAGTTAATGGCACTGAGAAAGTCATAGGATACTATAGCCGCGTACTCTCAAAACCTGAGAGGAACTACTGTGTGACACGACGTGAGCTTCTGGCAGTATTGGAATGCATTAAACATTACCATAAGTACCTGTATGGTCAACACTTTACATTAAGGACTGACCATTCTGCACTGAGATGGTTATTGCAGTTTAAAAATCCTGAAGGGCAACTGGCAAGGTGGATTGAGCGCCTGCAGAGCTACGACTTCAGTATTGAGCATAGAAGGGGCACAAAACATAGCAATGCGGATGCTCTTTCAAGAAGACCCTGCTGTTTAGAGTGTAAACATTGCGTTAGAACCGAACAAAAGGAAGGCGTTGTTGATGTTCGGCTAATGCACATCGATTCTGATGAAGACTGGTCAGCGGCACAGAGGGACGACAATATACTGGGAAAAATTATAGCAGCCAAAGAGGAGGACAGAAGACCGTCGCGGAATGAAATTTCGGCTGAGAGTCCACTCGCCAAATCTTATTGGGTTCAGTGGAACAGCCTCAAGGTAATAAAAGGGTGCCTATACCGCGTATGGGAAAGTGTAGATGGCAAAACAACTTCAAATTTGATAGTTGTGCCATGCTCCAAGATAAGTAAAGTTCTGCAAGAATTTCACAATGGACCTAGTGGCGGTCATCTTGGAGTAACAAAAACGCTTGAGAAACTGAAGCAGCGTTTTTATTGGGTTGGATGTCAACAAGCCGTAGCCGACTAGATAGCAAACTGCCCACAGTGCATAGCAGCCAAAGGCCCAGTAAGAAGAAGCCGGGGACAGCTACAGCAATACAACTCAGGAGCACCATTCGAGCGGATCGCAATGGATGTAGCAGGTCCTTTTCCCGTCACTGAAGTCGGAAATCGTTATGTTCTTGTGGTAATGGACTATTTTAGTAAATGGCCAGAGGTATATGCTATGCCTAACCAAGAAGCAAAGACAGTTGTAAATGTATTCGTCAACAACTGGGTATGTCGCTATGGTGTCCCAATAGAATTACATTCCGACCATGGAAGGAATTTCGAGTCTGCCATATTCAGGGAAATGTGCGAATTATATGGGATAAAGAAAACCAGAACAACGCCGTTGCATCCACAGTCTGATGGCATGGTAGAGAGGTTCAATCGCACCTTAGAAGAGTACCTGCGAAAAGTGATAAGCAACCATCAGAGGGATTGGGACGAGCACATTCCCAAATTTTTGATGGCATATAGGTCAGCTGTACACGACTCCACATCGAGAACGTCAGCTAAAATTATCTTCGGGGCGGAATTAAAACTGCCTGGTGACTTGGAATTTGGTGTTAAGCCAGCTGTAGAAGAAGGAGCCACTTCATCCCAAGAGCAGGAGAACTTAAACGAACTGCATGATTTCGTGCGTAATAGAATCAAGATGGTCAGTGACAAGATGAAGGCTAGATATGACCGCGCAGCCAATTCGGAGGGATTTATGGAAGGTCAATTGGTTCTACTTTATAACCCACAACGGAAAAAAGGATTGTCCCCAAAATTACAGACTCACTGGGATGGCCCGTATAAAGTGATTAAGAGAGTGAATGACGTTGTATACCGGATACAGAAGCACAATAGCCCAAGGTCGAAAATGAAGATAGTACATCTCGAACGATTGGCGCGCTATGGAAGAGGTGATTGTATGCCTATTCGGGTCGAACAGGCTTAAGTGGGCGGCAATGTTATAAAGTTTAAAAATAGATTCAAATATAACGACAATGTGGCTATATGTACTTGGCAGCACTGCCAAATCATCTCTAGTTGTCAAAATGTTACAACCCTGGTCAACACAATGCAGATAATATTTGAATTAACGGAAATGGAATATTCCGGATACATCGTTGAGAATATACAAGATCATTCGAGGCTGTGCGATAATAAGTGTAAATAACAACAACGAAAAACCAAGCAAGATCAATGCTAAGAGATGATGATTTATTCTTAATGATCTTGTACGCAAGTATTCGCTGTTAATAAAAGCTAAACATGTACACAAATATACACAGCAACATACACACAAATATACACATAAACATACCGACATAACACAAGAAGAAACAAAACTACGCAACACACAGAACACTCATACATACAACCGCACATAGTTACAATAAACAAAACACACAAGACAGCATTGTCATATCAACAAACACACGTATATAGCTACATGTTAAGTAAAGCACAACCAACAACAACCATGATCAGATGCTTCACGAAGTTACCAGACGATGTCATTTTGCTATATAAAGTCGCTGCCAGCAATCAGCGGGATCAGTGTGATTTTAAATCTAGACGTGTTTACATCGCTAAGTGTTTAGTAGTACAAATACTCGTGTTAATAAAGTAGTAAATAAAGTGTTGCCGCATTATATTTCTAAAGTTAATTGTCTGTGTTTTTAATTTGATGCAATTAAACGAATCCTTGAAGGATAAGTAAAAAGCGTTTTTACGAAAAGGTCTAAAAACGTAACAATATGTATATACTATTTGCAACGTTTTATTAATTCTACACCACTATTTTTACTTTCTTATTTATTTGCAAAATGTTTTAAACAATTTTGTAAACACCAAACATCAAACTCGCACTATACATTATTTGGTATAGCCGACGGTTGTATTTTCACCGCCGTCGTTGAAAATTTTTCAATTTTAGTAAATTTTGGTCGCCGTTGACGACATTTGTGATAAGCGTTCACAACGTATGCGATTTCACATCGGCTTCGAGTTGTATATTTCTAACGTAAAGACGAAATCACTTTTGATAGTTTTCGACATGAGTTACAAACACACTTTTCGAGAATCGATGGAATATTTTGTTTCACATCTTTTCGAGGCGAAAAGTTCTCACCAAAGCTACAGAACACGCGTACTGGTTCAGAGTTCCTCTAAGACATTTCGGTGGCCCAATTTCAAAACTCTATACCGGGTCGAATCTTAAATACCCTCCAAATATTTAGTAACTAAATTTAAAATGTTTAACTTTGTGGGACGGAGTTCCTTTATATAACATTGTACGTCAACGCTTACTTAAGGGTTCTATATCATATATTCCACAGACGATCATTACTGATCAAGAACCTACATATATACTTTATGGGGTCCAATTCTTTTTGGAGGGCACTAAAACTGTATCTTGTCGGGGTGGCTCTGGTAAGGGCTGTGGGGGAGACATTTCACCTTTGTCATAAAACTCTAAAAATAAATACAAAATTTGATTTTTGTTGATAGGGCCATTTAGGGGGAAACGGGGCAGGGCAGAAACAGGCTGTCATGAAACTATAAAAATAAATGTTTGGGATGATTATATACAAAATTAAAATTTTTTTTATTATTTTTTATAGGGTCATTTAGGCGGCTGAAGGGGGAGGAGGGGGTAGGGCAAAGTAGTACCAGGTTACGTCTCAGCTTCGTCATTAAAGCTTAAAAATGTTATTTTTAAGGAATGTAGCCTTAAGGTAAACATTTTGTTAAATTTCTTCTTAATTGAACTTTTTTCCCTCTTGCCCGATTTAGCCCATTTCCGAACTTAACCGGTGCTATCTTTTAAGATATATTTATACCAAATTTCAAGAGTTTGAGTCTTTTCGTTTGGACTGAATCGTGATTTCCACAGACGGAAGGACGGACATGCTCAGATAGTCTTAGATTTCATCCCTGATCAATAATATATATACTTTATGGGGTCCCAGATGGATATTTCGCTGCGTTACAAACGGAATGACAAAGAGAATATAGCCTCCATATTCTTGTTTGGTGGGTATAAAAAGGGGAGTGAAGCGGTAGGGCAGTTGAAGCTCAGATAACATATTACCTTCGTCTTAAAACCTTAACGATTGTAGGCTTAAGTAAAATAATTTGTTAAATGTTTACACAATTTTTACATATAATAACGCCTACTAAAGGGGCGGATCCAAAAATAAATATTTTTTATTTTATGGCTCCAAGTTTAACGCGTTGAACATTCGCTGGCATAAATATATATCATTTGCTTAACAAAATTACAAAAAAACTTTAAAAATTATTTTGTTTATTCATCAGCGCATTTACGAACTTGACCTGTGCTATCCTTCAAAATATATGTATACCAAATTTCTGGCTCCAGTTTGTAATAAACAATCAATTACCATGTACCAAAAATATAAGGTTTATATCGTTATTACTTTTTTGTCCAGAGACATTCAAAGTTGAGCTAAGTGAATGAGTTTCAAATGACCGTATTATATATGTTACTTTCTATTGCTTCGTGCTTTTAAAATACTCTTATAATGAAACCATAATATTTTTTTTATATAGTACATTTGGATGCTATAAATCATATAAGTTAAGAAATAAAAAGTTTTTAATTTGCAGCTTTTCCTGTATTGTATGTGTGTCATTTGTAGTTACCTAAATAAAATATTATTTAAGCAAACTGTAGAATTATAAAGAATTCCGTTGTTACAATTTTAATGCAATCTTACAGTTGGCTTAACGATCATTAAATTAAAACACAAGTTCCAAAGAATTGTATTTCATTGCATTTTATTAATAAAAATTTAAATTATTAAATAAAGAAAATGACAACGACAAATTCAGTCCTAGTCAAGTACTCGAACAGAACTTTGTTTTATTTAAAAACGTTTAACTTAACTTGCGCCCAACGTAAAATTAAATAGTGTGTAAGTTAAAACTGGAGAACCCCAGTAAAGTGTTCAAAAAGACACATTCTCGGTCACCAACATTTTCTAAAAATTAATATAAAATTTCTTTAATTGAAGGAATACGTTAAATAAATTTTTTGAATTAAATAAAAACATGTAAAAGTGCTATATTCGGCTGTGCCGAATTTTAAATACTATTCACAGATTAAATCTTCTTTCTTTCTTTCTTGCCAAAACAGAAAGTACGTTTAATTAAAAAATCAAAATGATCCGTTACTTTTATATTTAACAAAACGTTTAAATTTTTCGCCTTTTCTTATATCTAATACCTGTGAACATCTTTCAAAAATATTATATATATTTAATTTACAAACAAACAAAAATCCGTTTCATGTACCCCAAAAAATTCTAATTGTCCAACCGTAGAATCGTCTTTTAGAGTTGGCTTTTAATACCATTTTACTTCTTTCTGATATATAAAGTAGGTATAATTCATCATAAAAACCAAAAATAACAAATAAAATTACTGCTTTTATGAATAAGAAAATGTCGATTTTCCAACCGTGGAACCGAATTTTTAGTTTTTAAAATTTTTAATACCAATTTAATTCTTTGAAGAACAAGTTTTAAAATTTCTGAGGCGATTTATTTGATTGATTTTAAAGTCTTTAACGCTGTTTACATGATATAAATAAGTACCACCCTTAACACAGTTTCTGGACAAATTATGTTATTTCAAGTGCATAGGTATTTGAATAATAACTTGATTTTTTACTATATGCTTAAAATTGCATTCTTTGCAGTTTTCGAAATAATTTATTCAGGTTAATATCTTTAGCATTTCTCAGAAACAATACGAATATAAAAAATGTAGTAAAATTAATCAGAAGTTAATACATACATATAAAAATATACAAAGTCACAAAAAATATTCAATATAAATTATGTAGATACATATGTATGCAGGTATGAATGTTATTTGGCCTGCCCTTTTGCAGTGTTTTAACAAAATATTTTTATGACACCTAATTAAATATCATTTAGGGTAAACCACAGAAAAAACGTGAAACAACTGGCAAAACATTATGATCTTATCTCCAAGACCAACACATAAGTTTCGAAATAACAGTTTTTTACTTTTCTACTTCTGAGTAACTGATAAAAAGTAATTAAGCCATTGATGAGGAAGAGTGATATTGCACATATGCAGCTGCAGGTTTTTCCTTTCCAATCAATGAAGGCAGGAATAATAAATGTATTTATTAGCTTTAAAATTGTTTGTGATTGTAAACATATTGCAATCTCTTTAGTGGCGATAGCTGAGCAGTAGACTTTATCATGCCAATATTGTTGCAATAAACGGAGATATTTAGAATGCAATATATAAATTAAATTGTTATCCCAAAGGAGCTAAAACTTTAAATCCCGTGCCAAGTAACTTTTTGAGGTATAAGAACAAAAATATAATTGAATTAGGGATATTTTAAACAAAATATTATTAAAATATATATATATATATATATATATATATATATATATATATATATATATATATATATATATAAGTGACATACACACTACTAATATACCTTAAACATAAGTACTGATATTAATAATATAGAATTAACAAATAAGTTAAGTTATGGTGGGAACAATAAACAAGTAAGAAAACATAACCTTTGGTCAAACAAACACAAGACCAAACTATGATGATAACAAATTTGTAATTATCATCATAGAACAAATCATCATCATAGAACACGACACATTCGTCATAGAACACGACACATTCAGTGATAAGAACTGACGTGTAATATAACAACAAAGGAAAAACATAGATAAAATGATTCTTGGAATAGTATTTAAGATCAACTAATCAAAAATAAAGAGCAGTTTATGAAGAAAACTCAAACACAACTAACGTAGTATTTCATTGGCGCAGTCGGTAAGATCTGCGAAAAAGATCCTTAAGCGAACTTACAACACAAAAATAATAAATTAAAAACTCTGCGAATCCCACGGGACCCTCCAGATTTTTTTTTTAAATACAGTGAACTCGCACAAACGTGAACATTCAGTGTACATTCCTTTTTCCCTGAAAATTAATGGAAGAAATTCTTTCAAATTTGGAGAGATTAACAATAACCATAGAAGTCAATATACAAAATAACATGGAACAACAAAAAAACTTCATAATTCAAAACTTGAAGCTTATACAACCCTTCACTGGACAACGAGACAGATTATGCCTATACATAAACGGCATAGAAAGCATTCTGCCGAACATATCTTTACTACCAGTAGAGGACAGGATATTATTCTTTAACTGCATCCTGAGGACCATAGACGGGGAAGCGCTGAACCTAATAAGAAGGGAACAGCCAGGAAATTGGATCAACCTCAAACAACTACTAATAGAAGAATACGGTGAACGACAACCAATTCCAACAATAATTTTAAACTTAAGTAACATTAGATTTAAGGGTAATGTTAGAAGATTATGTGAGGAAATTAATGAGAATATATGTAAAATAAACGATACTATCAATTTAAGTACTGAAAATAGTGAAACAAAAGCATTTTATAAGAATGAAGCTAATTCTCAGAGTCTGAGGGTTCTAAAAAGAGAGTTACCCAATCATTTAACGGCACTCGTAAATGCCAACTTAGCTGGAGATCTTAAATCAGCAATTAACATTTTAAGACAGAATAACGAACTAGATACCGGACGGGAATTGACAAAACCACCCACACGTAATTATTCTCGATACCATCCCCAGATAATAAATAATGAATATAAGAATACAGTCACCCCAAATAGAAACAGAAATAATCTCAACGACTCACATTTTATAACAAACTCTTACCATTTAGCAAATTACCAAATGCCGAATAATCGCAATAATTCCTTTTATAATAATAGTCATCCCTTCAATAATAATAGATCCTTCAATAATAATGAAAGTAACCCTAACCACAATAACTTTAACAGATTTTCTAATAATAGTAACAACCATGGACATTACTCACAACCACACAAACGTTCAAGAGTAAATGATTCCTTTCAATCCCGTATTCGACGATTTGCGCCTGGGGAACCTATGGAAGTAGAAAATTTTCCAACAATTACCCTCCATCTCAATGAAAATTGAAAACAAACCTTATAATTTTCTGCTAGACACCGGCTCATCTATAAGTTTAATCAGACCAAACACTTTACCAATTCAAAGCAAACGAGTTAATTCGACTAAAGTAAAAACAATTAAAGGAGACATAATTTTAGATAAAATACAAGAAGTTACCAGCCGTCAAACAGGTACTAAATTGATTTTCTTTGTTCATGACTTTTGCCAGAATTATGACGGACTACTAGGTTATGATAGCTTACAAAAGTTGAATGCAGTCATAAATATTAGTGAAAGTTTTATCATTTAAAACAATATAAAATATTATTTCCTGGATAAAGCCCAAGAAAATCAGAACCAAAACGCACTGTTCAAGTTAAAAGAAATAAGGAATAATGGACCAAAGGCAAGATGCGTCGGGCACACAGAAATGGAGGATTGTTATAGACTACCGAAAGTTGAATGGCATCACGATAGACGATAAGTACCCAATCCCATTGATGGACGAAATCTTCGACAAATTGGGTAGGTCCATTTACTTTACGACACTAGATCTCACAAAAGGATTTTACCAGATAGATGTAGAGCCTAGAGATAGGCATAAAACTGCATTTTCAACGCGAAACGGACATTAAGAATTTCTACGAATGCCCTTTGGATTAAAAAATGCACCAGCTACATTTCAACGACTGATGAACACAGTATTGGAAGATCTGCTCGGAAAAGATTGAATAGTTTATCTGGACGACATAATAATCTTCAGTACTTCGCTTCAAGAACATATTGCATCACTAGATAAAGTGTTCAAAAAGTTGTCCGAAGCAAACTTGAAAATACAAGTTGATAAGTGCGAATTCTTGCAAAAAGAAGCAGAATTCTTAGGCCATATAATCACACCAGATGGGATTAAACCAAACCCTAACAAGCTTAAGGCAATAATTAACTACCCAACACCAAAAACAGAAAAAGAAATTAAACAATTTCTTAGATTGGCAGGCTTTTATGGGAAATGTATCCAAAATTTCTCCAATATCACCAAACCATTGACCCAATGCCTTAAAAAAGGAAATAAAATTAATTGTAATAACAAAGATTATATTAAAGCTGTGGAAACCATTAAAATCCGAACCCATATTGGCCCATCCAAATAACGGAAAACAATTTACACTAACAACAGATGCATCGAACATTGCATTAGGTGCTGTCCTAAGTCAAAATTCTCACCCAATTTGTTTTGCAAGAACAACAGAAAAGGAATTACTTGCTATAATTTGGGCAACAAAGTATTTCCGACCATATTTGTTCGGACGCAAGTTCATAATCAATAGCGACCATCGCCCTCTGCAATGGTTACATAACTTAAAAGAACCTAACGCTAAACTCCAGCGTTGGAAGATAAAATTAAACGAATTCGATTTCGAAATAAAATATATTCCAGGAAAAGAAAATCACGTTGCAGATGCACTTTCACGTATTAAAAACGGAGAATGTTACTTGAATGCATCAAATCAAGATAGTATGGCTAACACAGGAAGCGAAATATGCGAGGAAAATGCCATAGACAACCTTGAAAATGTAGAAGTTTCATCAGTTGCAGCAACCTGTCACTCAGCAAACGAAGATAACATGAATTACATTCCAATAACGGAAAAGCCCTTGAGCATCTTCAAAAATCAAATAAATATTCTGAATGGAAATCAGAACAAAGTCTCTTCAAAGAAAGTATTCTCTAACAATGTTACCACTATAATTTATATGGATTTCAATGAAAATTTAATTAAATATATAATTAAAACATATCTAATAAACAAAAACGTTACCATATATATATCCAACGATAAGAACTTTATTATGCTACAAAATTATTTTAGCAGATTGGTTCAAAATAACTCGCATAAAATTTTGAGAGCCACCAAGATTTTAGAAAATATAACAGATTTTTCTGATTTTAAAACGAAAGTTCTGGAGATTCATATTTCCGGCCTTCACCAAAGAATTTAAAAAATAGTTAAAGTATTTAAAACAAATATTATTACCCAAATTATGTAAAAGAAATATCGAAAGTAATAAATGAATGTGAGCTATGTAATAACTGCTAGAACGACCATATTAACAATAAGATACCCTTTAAAATCACACCACCTGTATATGAAACGAGAGAAAAATATGTGATCGATTTCTGGCAGTGGGATAAGGAATACTACCTAACATGCATCGATTTGTACTCTAAATTCGCGACAGCAGAACCCGTAAAATCTCTAAATTGGATAGAAACAAAAAAAGCACTTTTAAGAATATTTAACACCATGGGTCCACCCAAAACCCTGAAGATAGACCAGGATCAAGGATTTAATAACATTAACATTAAAAAATGGTGTGAAGAACTGAATATAAAACTGGAAGTAACTACTGGAAAAACGGGAATAAGTGATATAGAAAGACTGCATAAAACATTAAATGAAAAGTTGAGAATCATAAACACGTCAAAAGATAAAGAGTTAATTTACTTACAAATTGAACAGACACTATTCACATATAACCATAATATAATCCACTCAACCTCGAGGGAAACCCCCTATAATATATTTTTTAATAGACTTAAGCCCCAATCAAATCCGCAGGAAATTAAAGAACACCGAATTAATAACATTAATAGAACAAGACAAGAGGAACCAATAGACACAAATTATCTAAAAGCAGAAAATTCTAGGAAACGATTACAAAAAATTAACAACCCATTTAAAAAAGTAGCAGTAACACAAATAGAAGAGGATAAGGAGCACTACATAGTGAAATGCAAGAATAGAAACGTTAGGAAATATAAAACACAATTTAAAAGAAGGAAACAGAAATAATAATAATAATAATAATAAGAACACTTCTAGGCTTAACAAGGACCAGTCAACACAAAAGGACAGGACCATTAATAATAACTATATTGATGATTATTTCGACAATCATAGTGGTTAACGGACAAACGATCGAAATAAACAACATACATGACGATTATGGATTTACTATTATCAACCAAGGAAATCTAGAGGTACCAACAGAATATAAATATCAAGTACTACCTATAAACAAAACTCACCTTGACATAACTTATGATTTACTTATGGAACAGTTTAAATCAGTAAAATATTATCAAAACAATATGACAAAAAAATACCTTACAATGGCATTCAAAGAAAAACAAATATTTTTAAACAGACATAAGCGAGGGCTATGGTGGAGGGCTGTGGACAAGAGTACATATCTCTCTATACTGAGCAAGGTACAGAGGCTAGCATGTCTTGCTGTGACTGGCGCAATGAGGTCGGCCCCTCAGGCCAGTCTAGAGACAATGCTTGATTTGGCTCCCCTTGATATATACATCAAGTACATATCTGCCAGATCTGCCCTCAGGCTCATGGAGTCGGGCAGTTTCAGGCATGATCGTACGGGACATGGCATTATCCTACAAAAGGCAGGAGGGCAGGTCCTGGGGGGACGGACTGATTATATGACTCCGGTCATGTGCTTCGACAAATCCTTCTCAGTCGCATTCCCGGAGAGGAAAGACTGGAAGGAAAACTCTGCGACTCGTAGTAATGCAACTTTGGTTTTTACGGACGGCTCGAAGATGGACACTGGCACTGGTTCGGGGGTATTTTCCGAGGGTCTCGGCCTTTCGGTATCGCTCAGGCTACCCGATACCTCGACAGTTTTCCAAGCAGAGATTTATGCCATTACCGAGGCAGCATTAAGGATTGATGGGCTCAATTTGGAGGCAAGAACTATTGACATCTGTGTAGATAGTCTGGCAGCAATTAGAGCCCTGGGTTCGGAGATTATAAAGTCGAGATGTGTACTGGCATGCATTCAATCTCTGGCCAGACTTAGGGGGCATGATGTCAATGTGGTTTGGGTTCCAGGGCATGAAGGCATTCAGGGGAATGAGATGGCGGACGAATGCGCGAGAGCGGGTTCGGCCTTGGATGAAGCAGTATCGCGTAGGGACATTGACATTCCCTCAGTTGAGCTGCTGGGCAGATTTCAGAGGTGGGCAAGGAGGGAGGTGACAAACAGGTGGTCAAGTATTACTACCTGTAGGGTCTCCAAAACTCTATGGCCCTCGCTTAGCAGAGCTAGGACTAGGCAACTTCTGTTTTTTGGGAAACAGCCGCTGGCACTCCTGGTAGGGGTCTTGACGGGGCACTGTGCAATTGGGCACATGTCGGAGCGTTTGGGCTTTCCCCATGATGGCCGCTGCAGGAGCTGCTTCGATGAGGAGGAGGAGGAGTCAGTACAGCATTTCCTTTGTGACTGTCCGGCCCTGCAGGAGCGTAGGCTTAGACATCTAGGCTCTCGTTTCCTGCGGGATCTTGACTGCCTCAGGGATGCACCGCTGGCTGCCCTGGCGGGCTTTGTGAGAAGTTCTGGATGGTTCTCAGGAACCACCACTTCGTCTTGAGAAGAGTGTGTAGGGTATAGTCCTCTTGGGCATCACAATGGGCCTTTTGATGGCCTCCGAGTGTTTTTCTCGCTTACTGCGGGCAGCCCTTTTAACCTAACCTAACCTAACCTAAGCGAGGGCTAGCAAATGTAATTGGCGACGGTTTGAAATTCCTTTTTGGAACTATGAACGAAGAAGATAGAGTAAATATAGAAAAAGCAATTAAAGATTTAAAAACAGATATCATTACTACTAACGAATTCAATGTGTTAATCGATCACATAAATAACGAACATAAAATACTGAAAAAACTCCAAAATGAAACATTTAGAACACAAAGTAAACTTACAGAAAAAGTTTACGCAGACATGTTTTTGGACGCTTTGATAACATCTAATTACAAATGTGAACAACTCGTCATATTTTTAGTGCTATTATTTTATGACTTATGACTTTATGACTACTGTGTGAATACCCCAATTGTATTAGACTTTAATATAAATATATTTATATGCCAGGTGCCATCAAAGTCATAGCAATAATTTATAATAATATAAGGTACGTTGCACTGCCCATGGTCATGTTAATATTTTACTAAGAAAGTTAAAGTAAAAGAAATTTTAAATTTAATATTAATATGCATATACATATATGTATGAATATAATACTATAAAGTTGTCCTCTTACCAATGGACGTTGAATCGTTTCAATGTATTAAACCCTGCGGCTAAATTAGCCCATTCGACATGTAACCAATACCAATGTCGTCACTGGCGGTGACTGTTGTTCATAAGGAGCGAATTTAACAACACCAAAAAATAACAAGACCAAAGTTATTAAATGGTGTGAAGCGTTTATTTCTATACAAAAAATTTAATTAAAATATATAACAAATACAAAGTTCTTTAAGTACTCACCGCAGTGCTTTTCCTTACGAACTAAATTTTGTCTTTAAAATAAATTAAGTTGTGCTAAAATTCTTTATGTACAAAAACAACCTTTTAAATAACGGGACAACTTAACGAGACAAAAGCACTGCAGTAGAATGAACATACAAAAGAAATTGATCATTTACACGTAAACAAATAGGCAAACAAGGGAATACAAATACATAATATACTTGTAAATGATCAAGGGACAAATAATCATTTAGGCAATTCACAGGCTGATAATAAAATGAACAAATCAAGTAAATAAATTATATCAAATAAAATAAATATGTTGAAGCTTTATGACCCATTAAGCGACATCCCCACCCCCGTGGATCGGCCACGATTCACTACTCCAGATCAAGGACCGCAAGTTTAGAAACAGGGCGCATTAAGACACCAGTGCTAGTACGGATATCAGCGCGACGAATAACACTATCTTTGCCCTTTTAGTACTCTTCTACTCTACCACGTCTCCAGTCTCTTCGAGACACTGACGGATCACAAATGAGAACCAGATCACCAACGGCAATGGGATTCGTACGTTGGCACCATTTGGAACGTCTTGGCGGGAGATGCACCACTGCTTTCTCAATAAAATAGGCCTTTCTTCTGGGGCTCCGGCAGGAGTTTGGGCTGTATTTGGGCAACCAAGCAAAAAATGGTTAGGCGTTAAGGGTTCCTCGTCTTCGTGGCTCAACGGCAAGTGTGTCAAGGGACAAGAGTTCACAATATTTTCTGCCTCAATCAGGAAACTCTGCAGTGTGTGTTCACGAGGGGCAGACTCTTTCAAAGTTGACTGTTTGACGCACTGGAGCATACGTTCCCATATACCACCTTCTGCAGGATTATGCGGACAATTGAATTGCCAGTCAATACCTTTCGATGACAGTTCATCTTCAATTCGGGTCACATCAAACACTTCGTTAAACCTCTTAGCGACTTGGTCAGCACCAACAAAATTTTTACCATTGTCGCTTCTGAGTCTTGTAGGCATGCCACGCCGGTTTATAAAATTGCGTATGGCAAGAATGCACGCATCTGTGGACAAGTCAAAGGCAACTTCTAGATGGATGGCTCTGACGGTTGGGCAGGTAAATAGAGCAAGCCATCTCTTTTCATGGCGTCGGCCAATGGTTATAGTTAGTGGCCCGAAATAATCCATACCAGTTAATGTAAAGGGCCGAATATATGGCGTCAATCTGTCTTGTGGCAAAGAACCCATAAGTGGTGGCACCGGCAGTGTAGTACGAAACCTGCAAATGAAACATTTGGAAACACACCTACGCAAAATTTTTCTAAGGCGGGGAATCCAAAATGATCTTCTGATTTCACTTATCGTTGCTTCGAAATTCTGGTGCTCCATCTTGCAGTGTACATGGGCCACAAAGAACTCGGTAACGGGATGAGATGAAGGCAATATAATCGGATGTCTTATTTCCATGGGTAACCAACTAGCTGCGTCCACACGGCCATAAACTCGAAGTAGTGAATTTTCATCCAAATATGGAGCCAACATAAACAATTCCCTACCTTTTGGCAAACTTTCTTCAGATTTTAAATTTTCTATTTCGGCATTAAATCTATCTCGTTGGGCTTGGCGGCAGAGATACATTTCCGCAGTTTTTAGTTGAGCAGCTGTCAAACCAGTCCTTCCTTCTGGAATCTCTTTATTTTGGCATCGATTTATAAAAATTAAGACCCAGGCAACGGTACGTTTCTGTTTCAAATAGGACGAAAATCTGCTGAATTCAATAAGAGGCGAAATATTAATCAAAGCTGTTAGGATCAATGTTGAACGATTTAGGCCACTTATCTTCGTCATCATAAAGGAAACTAGGGCCACTAAACCAGCTGGATTCATTTGAAAAGTTGACTTGATACTTCATCCTCGTGGTTTCATCAGCAACACTCAGATTGGTTGGCAGCCATCTCCAATCTGCTGGGCTAGTGAAATCTAAAATTTCTGTGATTCGATGAGCAACAAAGGGCTTGTATCTACGGCTTCCTGAGCCAATCCAATTGATAACAGTCGTGGAATCGCTCCAACAGATGGTTCGAGACACCTTCATGGAATGCTCCATCAAAGTCGTATTCATTAATCGAGTGCCCAAAACAGCAGCCTGAAGTTCAAGCCTGGGGATACTCATCGCTTTTAGAGGGGCACATCTAGTTTTTGCAGCTACGAGGGATACCTCAATTTTTCCATCAGCGCTTATCCAATATGACACGGCACCAAATGCATCCTTACTAGCATCGGCAAAAACATGTAGCTCCAGTCGAGTAGGATCGCCATTTACAAAATAATATCGAGGCACTTTTAGGTTAACAACATATTTGAGCTCTTGGCGCCACGTCATACATTTCATCGGGCAAAACGTCATCCCATCGGATATAATGTCTCCATACTTCACGCATCAACAATTTGGCTAAAATTGCTCAAAAAATCAAGTGAATCGAAGACAGACATGACCACACCTAGTAACTCACGTTTCGTTGGGCACCTCAGACCTTCTATGACATCAGCATTCACGTTGTGGAACTTTAGCTCAAACCTGAAAGTATCATCTTTAGGTTGCCAGTACATACCTAAGACCTTTTCTGATTGCAGCTCCTTGATATCGCTGGAAAAGTTCACCGGCTTCTCCACTGTACCTATAAGAGCCACAATTACTTCCGTCGAATTGGATGAAAAGTTTCGTAGCTCGAATCCGGCAGACTTATGGATGTCACGAACTTGTTGGGCAACCTCAATAGCTCTTTCAGTAGTTGAAAAGCTGTCGACAAACTCATCCACATAATGATGATCCACTATAGACTTCACCGCACGAAGATATTCTTCACGATAGCTCAAAGCGTTGGTTTCTTTAACATAATGGGCTACGCAGGGCGAACAAGCAGCCCCAAATGTCATCACAAGCATCTCGTAAGTATCGGGTGTCTTCGTGTCATTTTCACGCCAAAGGAACCGTTGGGAACACCTATCTTCAGGAGAAACAAGGACTTGGTGAAACATCTCTTTAATGTCCCCACAAACTGCAACAGCACCAACACGAAAGTTGAACAAAATTGACGGCAAAGGCTTATATTCTTGAGGACCCTTCAACAGCATGGAATTCAGCGAGACACCTTCAACGGTTGCAGCAGCATCAAAAACTAGACGAAGCTTTCCAGGCTTATTTGGGTTGACCACTCCAAAATGAGGAAGATACCAAGTCCTAGGGCAAACACCAGAAGCTTCATTGGGCAACAATTTTCGTACATACCCCTTGGATACATAACCCTTCATGATGGACTTGTAGGCATCACCAAATTCAGGAATCCTCTTCATCTTCCTCTAAATACCATTGAATCTATTAAAAGCCATGGAATAACTGCCAGGCAGGACAATATCATCAGCGCACCACAAAAGCCGAGTTTGGAATCTCCCTTCAACCTTCACTGTAGATTCCTTCATAATTTGACGAGCTCGTGTAACCTCCTTCGATTCTACGACTGGCAAAACCTTCACTCCAAAATTTTCGATTTCAAAGTAACTTGCCACCTTCTGTTCTAGCTGAACTGACAACAAACATAAATGAGAATTTATTGGCTTACCCTTCATCGGGCCAAAAACGACCCAGCCTAATGGTGTGTTGGCAGCATAAGGACCACTTTCTTCCAATGGCACAATTTCATCAGGAAGACCAAGGTGACAGTGATCCAATCCAATCAGGACCTTAGGGGCAACACCATTGTAAGTTTTAATAGGTAAACCAGGATGAGCACTTAAGTCCATATTAAAACTTTGAGCCGGCAATTTCAAATTTGAGACACCATAAACATTTTTTAGAGCATACTTCATTTTCTTGCCAATCCCACTTACGTGCAGATCTACCACAGATGCCATTTCCTCAGATGCCTTCCCAGCGTACCAGTGTAAATTCAATTTACTTTGTTGCCCCCGGAGGCCCAGTTGCCTCACCAAGGAGCTGTCCACCATAGTAACAGAAGAACCTTCATCCAACAACGCATAAGTTTCAACCTTGTTACTAGGACCATAAAGTATAATTGGCACAACTCGAAATAGCAGCACACTTTTATCTGCAGCACGGGACACACAGCTTAGGACGGACGCACTTAAATTTGTTGAACCACCTGAAGTGCCCAACTCATTTGACACAGAATTATTTTCACCATTATTACTTTGACCATCATGTAATAATTTGTTATGTTTTCTTAGGCAACCATCAATGGGACACTCTTTTCGGTTACGGCAACTCCTACTAGGATGCCCCGAGCCAAGGCAAGAAAAACATAACCTAAATTTTTTCACATTAGTCCATCTATTAGGCACGCTCAATGAACTAAATTTTTTGCACTCAAACAATTTGTGACGGCATGGAGAACAACTTTTCTTTTTGGTTCACTATAATTTCGATTACCACTCACCCCTTGAATAGTTTGTACCAAATCAGCAACATCTTTGAGCCAATTGTTGAAATTCAGAACAGTTGGATAAGGCTTAATTGTTGAGTCATACCGGGCCCACTCCATTCTCTTACTCAAGGGAAGCTTGCCAACTAGTTCGTCCATTAGTGTAGGATTAGCCAAATGCTGTTGTCCACTAGCAAATTCCAAAAAGGCGGCAAGATTCTGCACCTTAACAGCAAACGGCACAAGCCTGTCGATAGCACTTTCACCAATGGGCTGAATTTCTTTCACTTGTTGCAATTGACAACGAATAAGCATTTCTGGACGACCATATCGAAAACGTAGTTGATCCATCACCACATTCACATTATCCGGATGTATGAGCAAAGATTTAACACTTTCACGTGCATCACCCTTTAATGCCTTTTGGAGGCGAACACAATTCTCAAAATTATTATAGTTGTAGACGGCAGTGGAATTGTTAAAAGCTGTTGAAAACATGGGCCAATCCTCAGGTATGCTACTAAACTCTGGTAAATCGTAAATTTTTCTATGCACTGCCATCGAGACACAAGACTATTAGGCGGGAACATTTGTACTAATGGCGGTTGGCTTGCATTAAAACCAGAATTATTTGCATTGCAGCTAACACGAGAAAATGGCGTACGACGACCAGCGCAGTCGACGTTGGCTGAGGCAGAGTTGCCAACGTTGGCATCACTGGTACCTTTAGCTGGTGACGCCATATTGGATGGCTGGGGCATTTCAGCGGATGAAGACGAAATGTCATTGAGGGCGTTGGACAATACCTCCTGGGCAGCCAGCAACTGAGCCTGCAGCGTATTGATTTGGCTTTGCAAGTTTTCCAAATGAATACCTGGATTTTGTTGATTATGCTGAAAAGTGCTGGTAGCCATGATGGGAGCGGCAGTGAAAGTGATGGCTATGGTACCTGATGTTCCAACGGCGGTGGAACCTATCAGCACACCGGCAGCGGCAGGGATGGACTTATTTTGTTCACCTGCATTGACAGTACTTACGTTTGTATTTGTGACACCAGATGTAGAAGGAACTACTGGAACGACATTGTTGTTCCGGCGGCAGAGGAACTGGTGGGCAACAATGGAGCTCCAGCGGCAGATGGTGGACCATTATTATTTTGATTTAATGCTGACTGCAATCGAGGGCTTTTTCTTACGGGCGATCGTTGCATGGTGAACTCCAAAATTTTTTTCAAATTAACTGCTTAAGTGAGAACACAAAAAAACGAAGGAACACACACTTAAGACACCACAAATTATTTTAAATATGTCCCGGCAGACGAGGGACCACTTTTATAAAAATTTCCAAAAATATTGTATTCAGCTGGCAGAATGAAGCACAAATATTTCTGCAAACGTTGAAAATATTTCTTGTTCCCACAGGCGAGGAACCTCTTCACCAAAAATGTATTTTCTCTTAGGCAGAGAAGCAATTGTCCCGGCAGGCAAGGGACCATAATAAATTTTTTCAAAATATCACCAATGTTCCGGCAGCTTGGAACTACAATATTTTTCGCACAAAGTTGCGAAATAAAACGTGTCTCTTAGGCAGAGAACCAATTGTTCCGGCAGGCAAGGAACCACAAGATTTTCCGCACAAAGTTGCGAAATAAAATTTGTCGTCACTGGCGGTGACTGTTGTTCATAAGGAGCGAATTTAACAACATCAAAAAATAACAAGCCCAAAGTTATTAAATGGTGTGAAGCGTTTATTTCTATACAAAAAAAAATTAATTAAAATATATAAAAAATACAAAGTACTTTAAGTACTCACCGCAGTGCTTTTCCTTACGAACTAAATTTTGTCTTTAAAATAAATTAAGTTGTGCTAAAATTCTTTATGTACAAAAACAACCTTTTAAATAACGGGACAACTTAACGAGACAAAAGCACTGCAGTAGAATGAACATAGAAAAGAAATTGATCATTTACACGTAAACAAATAGGCAAACAAGGGAATACAAATACATAATATACTTGTAAATGATTAAGGGACAAATAAACATTTAGGCAATTCACAGACTAATAATAAAATGAACAAATCAAGTAAATAAATTATATCAAATAAAATAAATATGTTGAAGCTTTATGACCCACAAAGTAAGATTACACGTGTTCTTATATTATTCTTTTCCATATGCATGCTGTACGTTAATCAAAATCTACATTCAACACACTATCATTTTTATGTTCATGTACATTTAAATAAAATTTTTGTATTCATGTACATTTCAACGCCGTAGAATTTTTTATTCGCGAGCATTTTTAAATTAAATTCATCAAAATAGAAAGGGGTCGTGACTATATACTGGTCGATTTGACATGGTATTACCGATATGTATGCAAAATATATAATAAATTGTTTCATAGTAGGTAGTTATTATAAAAATTTCTGCGTACAGTAACGTACACCCTAATGTACATACGCACATTATTATTGTCTTTCAATCGATGCTTATTGACACTTCTTGTAATTGTTTCAAAAAAACACTTTCAAAGGTAAATTTAACCCTTGTATGTATATACATATATCTACATATGTATGTATTTATATTCGTATGAATGTGTGTACATCCACTCATCCCTATGCAATCATAAATACCTACGTACATACATATGTACATCCATACATACCATACTTTCAAAACACAATTACTAATTATTTTTCAACAACAGCAACAAAAGCCAAGAACACAACATGTACAATTTTATATATGCTAAAAAAATCTATCTACGTATGTATGTACTTACTTTTTTCTTATACTTCATAAAAAAAATATACATAAACATACATGGTACATAACTATCAAAAAGCAGTAACACCCCTGCAGGAGATCGAACTAGTATCAAATTAGTATTGTACTAGTACAAAAATCACCAGTACTAGTTCCCAACTGTGAACTTTCCTATACCATGTTAATGCTCAAATTAACATTGAGTGTGTTTGGAAAATTACTAGTTCCATTGGTACTAGATGGAAACTAGGGGGATACTAGTACTATTAGTACTAAATGAGTACTGGTATAATTTCATCTAATTTGATAGTAGTACAATCCTTTCTGCATTAAAAACTGGTTTATATATAAAAAAATCCTTAAATTTATTGGTTTTTTAAGCCCAATGAAATTTGTTAAGTCTTTGTCTTCACAAGCAATTTTTGGTTCATCAATTCTTAGTTTATAAGAGGAAATGGAAAGTTCCTTCAGGATACACTCAAGCCACTAGCACCTTGTACAACTTGAGTTACGTTTGGTACTCCACCATATAAACTGATATGCAGGTGACAAAGTCTTCTAATAATATTCTTTGTTTCACATTTGAATTTGTTTAAAAATTGTAACAATTAAAAATAAAATAAATGAAAATTCGAATCAGCAATTCGCTTAAAAACATGATCAAAAAGTAATATGAAATTCTAAAAGTCAAATCAATCTACAAATGAATTACTTGAAGTACTAGTACTTTTCTGTATATGTTCAATCATCTTTTGAACCAGTGCTTGCTATACTAGTAATCGTACCAGTAGCTTAAAGACAATTAACGCTTATCCTCCTGCAGGGACAGGATATGTACACAGATCTATACGTGCAATACATACATACATTTCTTTTGTCAATGAAAACATATGTATACACAAGAATACTATTCCCAAAATATTCTTTTCTATATTTTGCATTCTTATTCCTCTCGCGAATTTGATTATATTTGCGAATTTTATAAATAGAATTCGTAAGAGGTATTTATTTTTTTCCTTCCGAATTTTATTTATAAAATTCGCGAGAGGAAAACAAACTTGAAGAACTAAAAATAAATTTCTCTATTTATAAAATTCGGGAATAAAAAAGAAAAATTCTTTACAGTAGGAAAAATAATGGTGTTTTCTTTTCTGAAAAAATGATGTGCCTTTTGAATATGTAATATTGTTTTCCTGTTACACTCACCCTTACAAAGGAACAAAATATTTAATTGACTTTGCACTTAAAATAATGTATAGGTAATTGGCGTAGATATTGAAAATGGCAAAATAAGCAAAATACTCACTTGTATAAAAAGGTACTAAACGCAGCTAAAAAAATGGTATTATCTCATCCTCAAATATAAACAGGTGTGAGATATGCAACATATTTACCATTTATTTGTGCAACATATTTAGAAAGGAAACCGGCAACTTTTCACATATTTACATATATTTTTAGAATGGTACATAAACCCGAGTAAATGGTAACATAAATGGAACATTTTTATCAGAAAAGAAAACACCATAAGATTCGTTCTAATTAAATTCGTTTGCGAGAGAAATCAATTCGAGCATTCTTCGTATATAAAAAAATTAGAGGGTATGCGTTTCGAAATTCCAAAAAACTTTTTTTGCCTTATAAGCAGAAGTCGGCGGCGGGTTGCACGTGAGAATAACATTTTCTTTTGAGAGTCACACACATGCTTTTACTGAGTACATATAGTTCTCGTACGAACCTTCAATGGAGATGTTGGTATTGTCGTTGTTGTATGTTTATGAAAAAATACCTTGCTGTTGTTGCTATTGTCGTTGTTGTGTTTATGAAAAAAGTGTATGGATAAAAATGTTATTTTTTCTCACCCATCAAACTTAAAATGAAGATGTATGTGTTTGCCGATACCTGCTTATAAGAGCCATGTACATATATCAAAATAAGTTTCTTTTATTTACTCTGTAGATATCCTTGGTAACCGTTATCTCTTTTTCACTGGAGTAGTTAATAGTTTGTTGCTGTTGCATTAGAGCAGTGGTGTTCAAAAATAAAAGTGAAGATGTATTGGTGAGAGATTTTGCCCATCAAACATAATATCAAACGCTTAAAATAAGAAAAAAAGGCAGAGTTCTTGCATTATATAAACAACTTATTAAGTGAATGTAATTTTAATTTTAAGAAAAAATATCGGGTACCGTAAATAGCAGTTATCAATAACAAAAAATTGAACAATTATATTGAGAAAAAATAAAAATAAATCTACTTAAACCAGTTTTTTATGTAATATTAAAACTTGTGTCATTCCTAATTATAATTTTTAAAATCGCTTTGAAATTTTTAAATTAAGCATTCCATGTTAATACTTGCATGACAATTGCGAATTAGTAAAATATTTTTTAAATTCAAAGAAGTTATTTTATTTCGCTGCTTGGAACAAACATTTTTCATGTCTGAAAAAATTTGTTCGCATAAGTAAGTAGTGGAAAAATATTATAAATATTTTAAATAAAAGGCATTGAATGTTATGAAAAGCATAATTTATCATAAAATACTTTTCACATTTCACTTCGTGAACGTGTATGATTTTATTCAATTTCGTCTTCAATTTCCGTGTTCAATTGTAATTGAATCGCTTGTGTTTGCTATGCTGCCAAGGCGAATTCATACAAGACGGCCTTAGTTCAGAAATTGGTGATCAGCTGTTACCAAAGCAATATTATTGAACTGTCAAAGTGTTCTTCGGGATTTTCGTTTTTGTGTGCGGCCATTGTTTTTTCCAAAGCATTTCATTTTTTAAATTCAAAGAAGTTATTTTATTTCGCTGCTTGGAACAAACATTTTTCATGTCTGAAAAAATTTGTTCGCATAAGTAAGTAGTGGAAAAATATTATAAATATTTTAAATAAAAGGCATTGAATGTTATGAAAAGCATAATTTATCATAAAATACTTTTCACATTTCACTTCGTGAACGTGTATGATTTTATTCAATTTCGTCTTCAATTTCCGTGTTCAATTGTAATTGAATCGCTTGTGTTTGCTATGCTTCGTCCAACAAGAAGCAACAATAATGCTTAATAAATTTCTGAAATAAAATGACAATGACCATCCGCATGTATTCTCATCGCTTGGTCAACGACGACTGAATGAACATTTTTATAAGAGCATAACAGATGTGTGTAAATTTTTTAAACAATTGTTCTATGGGCTGAACACCACTGCCAAGGCGAATTCATACAAGACGGCCTTAGTTCAGAAATTGGTGATCAGCTGTTACCAAAGCAATATTATTGAACTGTCAAAGTGTTCTTCGGGATTTTCGTTTTTGTGTGCGGCCATTGTTTTTTCCAAAGCATTTCATTTGACAGTTCAATAAATTTTACACAGAGTTGCATTAGTGAGTTCACCTTGTATGAATTCGCCGTGACCACTGCGTTAAGGCTCATTTAGCCGAACGTTGAAATCGTAAATGTGAGCTAAATGTAAATGTTAGGTAAATGAAAATGTTGCTACACTTATAGAATACTTAAAATCGTGTCATATGTTTTTGACAAAACAAACAACATATGTATAACTATTTATAAAAACAAGATCATCAAAAATTCCCAAAATATTGTCTTTTTTGTAAGCTATATCGATGGAGTGTATTTAATAAAGAAAATAATTTAATATAATGGATGTGGAAAATATGTTTATCACAAAAAATCTGATGCGTATCACTTTCAAAAATAAATACAATATAACTCTATATGTACAATTGTTTAAAACATTGATGGCACTTTAATATGTTTATGTTATTAGCGTCCGTGATGAAAAAGAACGCAACTTAATTAAATGGTACAAAGAAGCACCAGAAACACCAGAACACAACTAATAGGATAATGATTCATTACTTGGCATAAGTTTAATAAAATGGGCACATTTTTTCCATATTACAATATATATTAAATGTTTTGTTATATAACACACATGTATATATTTACGTACAAACGAGTGTTTAATTCATCTGAAACGAACAACCACATACAGCCATGCGATATTTCATTGCAAATAAAACATTTATTTAGAAAGTTAAACATATAAAATGCATATATCATGTAATTATACATATATATCAGCTAAACATACGAAAAGAGAAATAAGTACCAAAAGAGGTCTTTTGTGCCCCATTCTCATTCAACATACATACATCCCATCACTGTCTACACCTGTCACGTAACCTTAGAACAAAATTCTATTTTCTGCAGGTTCCAACGTTACGGCAACATTTTTCTAAAGTCAAGTAAGCGTTTTCATTACTTGCCACATTACTGTTTGGATCAGCTGACACATTTACCTAACATTTACGATTTCAACGTTCGGCTAAATGAGCCTTTATACTATGTTCACACGGCAATGTGAAACACTTGTTTCGCTCTCTGAAACACGATTGTGAACCCTGGTGTTCAGACGATGGTTGTTGTTTCATTTTGATGTTTACATATATATCCTTCTGTACTTTAAAATACGCTTCACCATTTCTTTTTTTCCATTTTTATTTTAATATGAACATATACGCCTTTTTTTAATTTAATATTTTTATATAAATTTTTGCACACATTAATTTTCTCTTTTTCTTTGTTTATATATTTTGTGAGAGCTAGTTCAGATAAACTTGCGATAATTTGTTATCAAAATTGGAGATGATAGTAAATTTATAGTGTTTCGCAGCAAGTTTCATAATGAAACATGATGTTTCGCTCTCAAATTTTTATATGGTGAACCATGATATTTCAACCGTGTTTGGAGCGCGAAAAACGAATGAGAGCGCGAACCCCGGTAATTTCTGTCCGTGTGAACATAGTATTAGAGTTGTGTCACTAGCTATGAGCTAGTTCAATTAAACGTTTCAGTAAACTGAGCGAAATTAGCGCTCACTACAATAGATGATTTTAGCTGAGTACTGAGAGGTTTTGTGTCAGAGCGATTTTGTTTCAGAGCTGAACGTTTTTAATACATAATATCTATTGTTATATTTGTAATGATACCACAGTTTCTTAATATGCTGCCAGACAAATATAAATACGTTATTGTATATGCTATGGTGGCATGTCTAAAGAACCAATTTTTATGTATAGAACATTTTCACAAATAAAACTAGTGCGATGAAACCATGTTTTGAAAAATAATAATAATATATATATATAGATATATATATATATATATATATATATATATACATATATATATATATATATATATATATATATATAAATATAAATATATATATATATATATATATATATATATATATATATATATATAACTCGAAGAGAACGGACGTGTTTGTTTATCGCTGCTCCATTTATATTAAATAAAAGACAGAAAAGTGAAAGCCGAAAATACCTTTTTATTTATTATTAACCTAAATGATGACAAATAAACGTTATTCTTACATACTTAAATATTAAAAAGCGAATATATCAAAAATTCTATAAAAACAAATCTTTTTTATAACAACAACATAATAAGTAAATCATAAGCTCTTCTAAATAAACAAATCAGTAGATAGAGACTGTATGTGCGAGAACAATTAAAATTGTCAAATTTGGCAATTAAATTTTAAAATTTTAATTGCCAAATTTGTGTTAATGGGTTTTTTTGTAATTTGATACTTTAATGTGCGTGTGTGTGTATTTTCCTACGGTTAAATAGTGATGTTCACATTGTTGTTGTTTAATTTTTTTTCTTTTTTATAATGTTGGGTTAGGCGTGGGAATTTTTGTCTGCCCATATGAGACCTTGGGAGTTTATGTCTGTCCGTATGAGACCGTGGGAATTTCTGTCCGTCCATATGTGAGGGTAGTTTGGTGGAGGGGTGCTGTAGTAACCAAAATGAGTTTGTATAAGTGAGCGTGAGACCGTGGGAATTTTTGTCTGTCCATATGAGAGCTTGGGAGTTTGTGTCTGTCTATATGTGACCTTGGGAATACATGTCCGTCGGTATGTGAGCGTGGGAATTTCTGTCTGTCCATATGTGAGCGTAGGAATTCTGTCTCTACATGGGTGCTATGGCCTAATAGAAAATAAGAAATTTTTAGTATCTGACACAACATTTTTTAGGAAGTACAATATCTCAAAAATGTTGTATAAATGGATGGCCCTAATGTTTGTGGTTCGTTTCTTCTTGCTGGAGTGAGATTTCTTCTTTTATTTTTTAGCTTGTTTTTAATTTTGGTGTGTGTTTACTTAAGATATTTTTAATTTTGGTGTTTGTTTACTTAAGATATTTTGTCCAGCAATTCAGTTATTTCTTTTTTGTGTACAATGCTTGAGTGTGGGGGAATAATTTGATTATTCTGATCTTGAAGACGTTGTGAAAAAAAATTAGTATTGCATAAATATTGAATCTGATATTTTGTTTATTTTATACATGACGATCATCGATGGATTTTATTTGGGGATCTGGATGGTGGTGCGATTTCTGTATTTTGTAGAATATGAATATTTATGCTATGTTTAAGTGTGTGTGTGTGTTTTTGTGTTCTGAGTGGCGATTGGAATGTCTGCCTGTCAGACAGGCTGTGTGTGTAACGATTGGTGAGTCTGTATGACAGTCCGCTTTTTTGCTTCCCTGGACTTAGCGCAAGTGGGTCAGTATGAAATGAAATAAATTTGTAGATATTTATGTACGCATATACATACAAGCAAATAATAAGCGTTTATTCGTTGTGCCCAAATATTCCCTTGACGACCTATATACCTATATATATTTGGTTGAGGTATATAGGTTTTTATTTGAAATAAAAGACATTTATTTTAATTTTTATAAGCATTTATTTAAAAGTTTGTTAACATTTTCATTTTTAAGTAAAATTACATTCCTTAAGGCACAAACACCATAGTCGTGATAGCTACAATAGAGATATGTTGAATGCTTAGTTTCCATTTGTTTAAAATTAATGCAGCCAATGTCTTCAATGTTACAAACTGTTTGATGAATCATTTTTTCTAGCCATTTTTTCTTCTCTCCCCCCTTAACATATATTTGTGAAATTCTTATATTGGATTTTAAAAACTTGCAAACGCTTTGAAATGAGACTGATCCATCATTCCAGTTAATATGATGATAGTTTTTTGTTAACCAAACTGCTTCTCTCTGTTTTTTGACCAATAAACATGCAAAATCAAAAGGAGGTTTTATGATGAAGTTGAGGCATTCGTTGTTGCTGAAAACTACAGCTAGTTCTTTTGCGATGAAGTCATTTGAATTATTTTTGAAACCTTGCAAGTCTACAAAAACAATATCAATGTTATTTAATTTATAAGACCTTCCGGACTTGTCCTTTTATTGGTATGTATTCTATTACGCGGTCATGTATAAGAACGCAGTAAGCTGATGTCGTTGCTGGAATATTTGTTGCTGTTTCAAATTCAATTTTTATATCAATCGGTCCGGTATTGACTGATTCGTTCTGATAGCTTACATCTACTACAATAATTGGAGCGTCGTCTTTAAACTCCTGGGCAGTTAATAATGGTTGAGGCTCATCCATATAGTAGCTTTGTTGAAATCTTACATACATATCATATAGAATTGCATACCGTTCATTTTTAAATTTTATGTTCAGATCATCATATGAGTAAGAGGTTGAATTTAAATGTACTTTTAAATTAGTGAGGTCACAGTGAACAAATTTGTTATCTCGTTGAAATGCGACCAATACAAAACGTGGTCGCTCTTTACTTGCAGCTAATTTAACATTCCAAATATGACTTGTTCCTGTATTCAATTGTGGATTCATATGACAATCACAGAGTATCAATTCATGCTTTCCATTAAGTATAACTTTGTTGTAGTCTTCAGCAAATCCCAAAAGCATTTTTAGTGGTACATAAAAATTAAAATATCCATTCTTAAGATTCAAATCATCAGTTTTATGCCATCCACCATTTTGCATTACAACGCTTTGAGTTGGTGATAGAGATACCAAATTTTTTATTGTGGTTGTTGTTCCTAAATACCTTGTATGATCGATTTCAATACCATTAAGCTCATAGCGGATTTCATCAAATAGATGTGCAACAAAGTTGTTTTTCAATTTAAAATTTTCTGAAAATTTTCTAGTTTTTTCATCTACAACGAAATCTTCCACATATATATAGCTCTCACTAGGTAACACGTACAAATCTTGATTTTGTATTGAGATTCGAATCTCATCATTATTATTGTACGATTGTAGATATGATATATAGGTACGATAGTCCTTTTTATACCCTCCAAAAAAGAATTTGGAGGGTATATTCACTTTGTCATTCCGTTTGTAACGCATCGAAATATCCATCTCAGACCCCATAAGGTATATATATTCTTGATCAGTGATGAAATCTAAGACGAACTGAGCATGTCCGTCCGTCCGTCCGTCTGTGGAAATCACGATTCAGTCCAAACGAAAAGAGCTAGACTCTTGAAATTTGGCATAAGTATATTTTGAAACTTAGATCACGTTAAATTCGAAGATGGGCTAAATCGGGCAAGAGGGAAAAAAGTTCCCCTAAGAAGAACTAAACCAACCCAGAAAAAACAACATAATTTTTAAAGTTTTTTGGTTATTTTGTTAAGCAAATGATATATTTTTATGTCAAATACGGTCCAACGCCTTGAACTTGGAGCCATTAAATAAAATAAAAATATTTTTTGACCCAGCCCACTTTAGTGGGCGTTATTATAGGCAAAAATAGCATACAAATTTAACAAATTGTTTTACTTAAGCCTACATTCCTTAAAAATAACATTTTTAAGCTTTAATGTCGAAGCTGAGACGAAACCTGGTACTTCTCTGCCCTACTCCTTCTTTCCCCTTCGCCCCCTAAATGACCCTACCAAAAAATTTTTTTTTAAAATTTTGTATATAATCATCCCAAGCATTTATTTATAGAGTTTTATGACTGCCGATTTCTGCCCTAACCCCTCCCCCCCTCTTCCTTTGCCCCCTAAATAACCCTACCAAAAAAAAAAAAATTTTAAATTTTGTATATAATCATCCTAAGCATTTATCTTTAGAGTTTTATGACTGCCTGTTGCTGCCCTACCCCCTCCTCCCCCTTTGCCCGCTAAATGACCCTATTAAAAATAAATAATTTTTTTTTTTAATTTTGTGTATAATCATCCCAAGCATTTATTTTTAAAGTTTTATGTCTACCTGTTTCTGCCCTACCCCCTCTCCCCCTTTGCTCTCTAAATGACCCTATCAAAAAAAAGAAATTTTAATTTTGTATATAATTATCCCAAGCATTTATTTTTAGAGTTTTATGACAAAGGTGAAATGTTTCCCTTACAGCCCTTGCCAGAGCGACCTCGCCAAAATACAGTTTTTATACCCTCCAAAGAGAATTGGACCCCATGAAGTAAATATATTCTTGATCAGTGATGAAGTCTAAGACGGTCTAGCAATGCCCATACGTTCGTCTGTGGAAAACATGATATTGTATATTTTTGAACCCCGCCCCCTTTAGTGGGCGTTGACGTACGATATTATATAAAGGAACTCTGTCCCACCAAGTTAAACATTTTAAATTCACTTACTAAATATTTGGAGGGTATTTAAGATTCGACCCGGTCGAATATAACGTTTTTACTTGTTTATTATATATTCGTCAGATAATGGCTTATCCAATACGTTTATTATTGAGCTCATTTTGTTTTCAGTTTGAAATTCAAAGACTTGAGAAAACTTTTGTTTGTTGTTGTAAGTGACGTTTGACGAGCAGATCTGTTCAATTGTGGTTTAGGTTGTAATATCTGTGGATGAGACGTGACTGCCGTATTTTGTGATATACTTGTATTGTATATTATCATTACGTAGTTGGTCTTAAATGTATTCGTATTGTAATTTCCTCTCCTCTGAAATCAATTAAATCACCGTTCTGATCAACCACGCGCAGTGATAGAGAACTTATCTCTTTGGTGTTTACAGGTAAATAGATGAGATTCCTTGGAATCTCATCTATTTTATAGCCTGCAGGTACATTAATCGGAAACTCATGAAGTGTGTGTGATTTTGAATTGTTCATATACGTTTTAGTAGCGATACTACTTTCAATTCGCAACAGATTTACTTTAAAAATATTAACTGGAAGATCTGAGTAATGATCATCGGTCGGTGTTAGGAATTTACTATTGAATCCTAAAAGATTCCCAATTGTATTTTCTTTATTAAAATATATCGGGTCTTTAGAACTATTTATTTTAACTTGCATCGTATTGTTGTTAGCTTCTATAAAAATATGCTCTCCAGGACTGAGTCGTTTGTATTGCTCTTCTATGTAGTCAACTATATCTTTCAATTCATAAGATCCAATTGGTATTTCAATTACATATTCCCCTATATGAAACATATTGTTATAGGAGTCTACATTTGGAATACTGTTGTATGAATGAAAATCAGTTAGTGCACACTCATATGAGTCGTTTAAGTCAATGGGAGGAAAATAATTAGTATATAGCGCTGATGAGTTAGAGCTCAGAGTAAGTGTTATTGACATTATAACAGCCTGTTCACAAATAAATAAAGTTTAATACACACCATGGTTTATAAGAATAATTTGCATATATATTTCATAATCTTATTTTAAAATTAACATTAGTTATTAAAAATATTGATGTTATTGTCGTTGTTATCATTGCGGATGACGATTTATTTCGTTTTCCATCTATAGTATTTCATCTTTGCTTATCCAGGAAATGTGTTGATTAGAAAATCTCAACCATTTAACTAATGCTTTGCCCCTTTTCAGTCGAATCACCTTTTCAACTAGATATGTATTTGAAAATCTAGTTCTTGACAGTTCTTCCGTATAGAAGCCACCTTTAATAGGATTTCCAAGATAATCTTCTAATATGTATGTTGTAGGATATGTATTCTGAACTCTTTGGATTGTGAAAATGTCTGTTGTCCAATTCGGAGTATTTTAATGGTGCGATGAACTTTTCTATTGTATGCATTAAGTAAATCTTTGTATATATCAAGCCAGTTGTAGGATCCATTAAAACTAAACTCTTTCCACATCATTCCTTTTAATGTTCTATTGAATCGTTCTACTATTGATGCTTTCATGATGCTATAGGTTGAGTAGTGATTGATGTTGTATTTATCCATCAATTGATTAAAGTGTTTGTTGAAGAATTCTTTACCATCATCTGTTTGTAAGTTATTTGGCACACGCCCCAACTGAAAAATAGTCTCCATTGCCTGCGTTGTGTCAACAGCTGTTTTTCTTCTCAGAGGTACTGCCCAAGCATATTTGGAGAATGTATCAATTACAGTTAGCAAAAATCTATAATTTTTATTGTGTGTAGAATAGTTCCCCATTTCAACTAAATCCGCTTGCCAAAGATCGTCTATTCCTTTCATAACAACTCTACGACGTCCAAACATTTTTCGAGCTTGCTTATGGAGCTCGTTCTCCAAATTTCTTTTTGTATCCATGTTTAAGCTTTAAGAAGTCTTTTGGGTGTGTTGCGATCTATCTGATGCGCTTTCAGCAATTGACACAAGCATGTAATTTTCAAATCTATAAATTTTCGCATTTAATCTTTCAATTTCTTCTTCGAAGGATGCTCTGATCTTGGAAATGCTTTGTTGCATTTTTTTATTCTCTTCCAACTATAATATTATTTCATGTTGTTGCATTTCGATTTGATTTTTTAGAGTATTGTGCATTTTGTTGTTATCTTCTTTAAATTCTTTTATAATTTTGTGTTCTACTTCTTCCATTTGAGTTTGCAAAAACAATTTATTAATAGCATCGTTTTCCTCCAAAGCTTTTGCAACATTTTTGATTCTTTTGTTTTGGACATCAATGTTGGTGTTCGCATCCAAAAATAACCCCAACAATTTAGGTGCATTTTTCAATGAAATTATACTGCTAGTGTCGTTTAGATAATGTCCGAATATTTCAACAGACATAATTTATATTTAAAATGTGTATCCGTTTATATAGTTTATACTATTATATTAGCTTCACGTAGTTCTTCAATAATTGAAACAATCTCGTTGTTGTGATTAGTATGACCTGCAGACTGTGATGCAAGCAGTAGTCTAAGTCGATCTACCAACTCGTTTGGATCATCCCAGTATATATAGTTTGATTTATGAGGATTTACCTGCATCAATCCCTTACCTAAATAAGTAGCCTTTGTTAATTCCGATGAGCTCTTATGATTTTTCTCTTTAAAAAGTTTTCCAATAATATGTTTGTACTTGTACCTTCTAGTCCCCTTGATTTGACCATCGGACTTATAATCTCTTCTGTGTGCATTGGTAGTAAGTAATATTTTTTTATAGATTTCAAGCTCGAATTTATCATAGTTTTTTGGTGTTTTATGAAACATCAAAGAAAACAGTTCTGGGGTGAGAGCCCATATTTGACCACCAACTTGTATTTTATCTTGATTTCACTCGATGTTGCTACTACCAAATTTCCATTCGTTATTATAATCTCTATGTGGACCATAGTTAGTATCTAGTTCATTTCTCGATTGCAATAGTGATAAGTCAGGATAACTCTCGTCATGATTAGAATGTTGTGAATAAAAGTCATCTTCATCAAAATCGCTGTTACTTTTACTATTAGACTGTTTAAACATTGATTCTTCAATTAGTTTCTTAGGGGTACTTGTTTCCAACTTCATTGTTGAGTTCTGAGGATGAAAACTGGCACTGTCCTCATATTCAGTTTTCTTATCATTCTTTTCTTTTTTATTCGGTATATCAATATATTTAGAGCTATTTATAAATTCTTTTAAAGGTTCTGTTATGGGCTTGAATGTATCACTTAATTGCTGATGTGTATCTATTTCACCAGTTTTTATTCTACGAAGCTTTTTCTTTAATATATTTCTTGTTGTCACCAAGTCTTTTAGAATTTTTTCATTCATTTTAGCTTTTCAGCTATCAGATCAGCTTATCAAGTATCAGATCAGGTTATCAGATCAGGTATCAGATCAGTTTATCAGGTATCAGATCAGCTTATCAGGTGTCAGATCAGGTATCAGACCAGGTTATCAGGTATCAGATCAGCTTATCAGGTGTCAGATCAGGTTATCAGATCAGGTATTAGATGATTTTATCAGGTTATCAGATCAGGTATCAGATCAGTTTATCAGATGAGGTTACCAGATCAGCTTGTTAGGTATCTGATCAGATTATTATGTATCAGATCAAGTTTTTGCTTAGATGACCAGTTATAACAATCAGATGTATAAAGTTTAAAGCCAGATTATGTACTAAGCGATACCCTTGATGAACAGTAATTTATATTACGATGAAGTAATCAAATGATTTTCTATAGCTACCATTGTTTAGTTCATTATCTTTACTTATCATCAAAAATCCATATTTATCCTTCCAACATTCTTGACATACATATATACTGAAAATTTTCAAATTTCATGTCGCTGGCAACATGATCGTCGTATACATGTCTCATATTTTTCGCATCTTGTTTAAACATTATAATTAAATTGGCATTATCTCTTATTAAATGTTTTGGAATTCTTGTGTAGGTTTGACACAAGTAAAATGAATCCACATTCTTATGACGCCCCATACAAAAATATGCACGTATATTGTTTTGATTTTCACATGCAACATCATCGAAAATCATAATTGAATTGCTTTTAGCTTCGCTAGGAGGAACAACGGACTCATTGTCTGCGAATGTGTAGTATCCCATTCCTTTAATTGGCGAAATTAAATTCTTTAGGTATTCATATTTAGGTTGATACAGAGATTTTGAGTACAAATAGATATTTTCAAACTTGAGACCATTAGGACTTTCTAGCAAAGTGATCATTACATTAGTTTTTCCACAATTGGAGGGACCAACTATTAATGCTCGAATAGAATTTGGTAGCAAGGAACTATGTCTTATTTTTGTACTGTCATTTGAAAATACATCCACATTACGAACTAAAATATTTTTAGTTTGTTTTGTGAAACATTTTACGAATAAAATATTTCACAAAACAATATCTTTTATTCTAGAATAAAATAATATGGTTACGTTTTATAAAAAAACATTCAGTCATAAGAAAACTATCGTTGGAGAAGGTTTACTAAATAAAACAATAAATTATCTACCTTTTGAATTACATCTTCCTGGATATCAGTACTGTGGACCTGGCACAAGATTACAAAAGCGTTTAGATAGAGGAGATAAAGGAATTAATTTATTGGATGCTGCTTGCAAAAATCACGATATGGCTTACTCCAAAAACAAAGAATTAAACAGTAGACACCAAGCTGATAAAATTCTTGAAAATAAAGCTTGGGAAAGAGTTCTTTCAAACAATAGCAGTCTTGCAGAAAAAACATTTGCATATATGGTGACCAATGCAATGAAAGCAAAAACTAAATTTGGTATGGGTATGGAGAAGAAGAGGAGAAATAGGCAAATACTATCGTTACGAACTCATTTAAATGATAAAAAGCTGTTCAATAGTTCAATTAGAGCAGCAACAAAAACATTACGGGAAGAAAAACCACAAGACATTAACTCGGCCATTAAAATCGCTCGTAAAGTTATCAACAGACCACTTAAGGGGAAAAAGGCACGCGTTATAACACCACGCATAATCAATGTTCCAAAAATTGGTGGATTTTTACCGCTAATTCCGATTCTAACTGCTCTAGGTGCACTTGGTAGTCTAACAACTGGAGGTGCCGCTATAGCTAAGGCTGTAAATGAAACAAAGGACGCAAAAAAACAACTTGAGGAAGCCACCAGACACAATAAGGCAATGGAGTCTATTGCTGTGGGAGAAGGACTGTACCTTAAACCATATAAAAAGGGTTATGGACTTGTTTGTAAAGATCATTCAAAAAACTATTAGAAATGCTACCCAACAGACCATTATCAGAATTTGATCTAAGAAAATTTTCAAGAAATATTCCACACTTTAGAGGAGTTTATATGTTGGATTCTCTACCAAAACGGCCAAGGACAGTAGAATGTGGAATAATTAATTTAGATTTATCAGCAGGACCAGGTACTCATTGGGTAGCATACTATAGAAACAAGGATGAAAAACAATATTTCGACAGCTTTGGAAATTCACAACCTCCTTTAGAATTAATCAAATATCTAGGTAGAAATATTGAATACAACTACAATCAATATCAAACCTTTAATACATTTAATTGTGGTCATTTATGTTTAAAATTTCTTTATGAAGCAACTAAAGAGTTGAAATAAAACACAAGCATATATTTGTATATTTTAAAAAATTCTTTCATTGTTTTATTGTATTAGTTACAAAATATACATAACAGGGTACTGGGAGTTTGGTATCAAAAACTCGTGCATCTCGCTATCTAAGATCAGGTTTCGCTCTCCTTTTCTTTGTAGTCGATATTTATCATTCGAAAGATCTTCTAATTCTACATTGGTTAATGCATTATATCGGTTCGGGAGAAATTTTTCACAACTTATAGCTTTGAACTCTTATTGCAAACTAATCTCGATTTTAGCTTTCTAGACTGTAAGAAGCCTAACAGAAAATCGTTATACAATGATATTTTTGTTTTATTTTGACAAAAGACAAAGTGAGGAGAAATGAAATCTATATAAGTATTTAAAACTAAGTAGTTGAAAAAAGATAGAGAGATATATAGAGACAAATATGTATACATTTTTTTGAGTCGTTCACACAAAATTTTAAATTATTTTTCGGATTAAAAACGATCAGGCTTCGTTTTTTAAATTTCATAACATGCACCTTCGTAGTGGTTCGTTGAAATTAACAATTATAGTTGCAAAGTAACAGTAAAACGGAACGCAAGTAAATTTTGCTAATAAAAAGCTTAAATTTAAAATAAAAAAACATGAGTCAAATAAGCAACAAGATTGAGCAATTCCTAATCAACTTTGAAGGATGTCAACTACATGAACACCGGGATATGATGAAATATTTCCTAGACATGTTGGATCAAAACGAAGAAATGGGTATAATGGAAGATGAAGACAAGGACGATGGCCATTTCAAATCCTGTCCTTGGAGCCATCCGGATTGTGTGGAGGGACCAGACACCTGCCGGTGTTCGGTATATTATTTAAGAAAAATGGCAATTAGCCATTTAATTAATTCATATTATGCATTATTTCAGTAAAACTAAATAATCTGAAAAAAACAAAATCTTTAATGTTTTTTAATATATAATGTATTTGTAAAATTCTGTTTTTTTCTCACTCTCTCTTAACAATAAAACAATATTTAACTTAAAAATAAAACATGTTTTCTTTTATTACTAGATTTAACTACTTACACATAGAAATTATTACCTAAAAAATTAGTTGCAGTTATTCCATTGCTTCTTCCTTTTCTAATCTTTAAATTTCCCACAATAGCATATCAAGTTCGTAATCGGGATTGGTTTCTTCGATTCGAAAATGATACCATGCATACGTACTTTTATCATCACTTCTTATTTTTCTTTTATCATCTGCATAATTTAATACTACTTTATTTATTTGATTTGAGTAAATTTGATGAATTTTTGATTTAAATGTTAGCATATCATCATACGCAGTCGACTTATTGAATAAGCAATTTCTATATGAAGCTATACTATAATTATTAAGAATGCAGTTCTTTACTCCTTTCGATTTTTTAATATCACTTTGATATTGCACACTAAAAGAGTACATTTTGATCGCAATCCTACAAATTCCTTCATTACCTTTCCACAATTCTCATCCTTCATCATACCCAACACCTTTTTGTTTACCAGAGGAAATCCATATACATTGTCTTTTGGGTAATCTGAAGTATCAAACTTATGGTCGACGTCAGTTTTTATGTCAGCATAGAAATCTTCAGTTTGTACTGTGTAAATGAAAGAGTCCGTGTCCATATAGTTTAATAATAGCTTTGTCTTGAATTTGGGTTGCATGTACCCATAATGGAAATCATACATTTTCCATTTGGAAAGCTCTAATACACAAAATCCTAAATATATGGGTTTATTGTAATAGGTTTTCACTCTCTTCATTTCAACCGCTACCATATCCTCAGAAAATATTGACAAACTATGAAAATTAGGTTTAGATATCCAATCTTGAGCTCCTAAATGATTACAGTTTGTCCTATTCCAGTTAGTAACTATTCGTACATCTTTTCTCTTTCCCACATTCTCCATAGTTTTACCATATATTGCATTATTTAACAATTTAAAGAAATTTTTTTCAAAAACATTTTTTGCAGTAGCCCTATGTTTGGTATTCAAGTCTATATAACTTTTCAACCAGGTTGATTGCTTATAGGTGAGAATTCGATGTACTTTCCTTAGAACTAGACCATACTGCAAACATTGTTTAAGAACTGTATAATGTATGACATATGTTTGTTTTGTAGAAAAATCTGCTAGTAATTTAATGTGGTTTGTTTGCAAAATTTTTTTATTTTCTGGACAGAAAGGAAGGTCATTGTGAGAGTCATGCAAATGAGAAGGATAGTCTAAAGTAACTTCATAGACATATCCATCGCTTGAACTATCCTCTATGGTTGTCGGATCTAGATTTAGCTCTTCAGTTGACATCCATTTGAATCCACCATAAGGTAGATACTCAGACATTGCCCAACCGTAAAGGTTATTTGCGTCTAAGTACACAATAAATTCTGAGGGCTTCTCTCTATCAAAATCAGCTAAATATTTATTGTTAGCTTTTGAATAACGACTACTACATTGTACAAGCCCACCACGTATTCCTTTCTTGAAGAAATTGTACATATCTATATCCGTCAAAAGCTCTAATTCTATATATGTATGCTTCAACATAGCATCCCACGATAGTCCTGGTGCAGTGTAATACTGACATGGATCTAAGTGGTAGATGGCAAGTAAGAGCACATCCGTTTTTAAATATACTTCCATGTAATCTTGCAAGGTTTTGCAGCTGAAATCATTCCAAACTTCTTTTGCATGATCATAGTCTTCAATAGAGCACTCCTTATTATTAAGCTGGTTGAAGAAATCTTCCCTTTATGGAAGTTCACCAACATTCAACTTTTCAAAAGAATTTAGAAAATCATAGGGAAAAACGCCTTTTCTTCTCACCAGATCAAACTCTGTTTTGGTTTTGAATTGTTTTTTAATAATGTTAAAGTCTTGCTCTGAAAGGTTATTGGCTAAAGATTCTAAACTATCTGACATAAAACGAATTGTATCTAAAAATCTAATTTCAAGGTTGTAGTTGTCGGTCATTTTTGAAAATGTAGACAGTGATATATATAATTCTTTGTTGAGCGGAAGGACTTTTATATTGTCGGATTTTTTACCCAACTCTTTAACAAAAAGGTGCGAATCATAGGAAGAATAATTGTGGAAATAAACTGGTATAAATTTAGGAACTTGAAATTTTAAATTGCAAATCTTATGAGCTGCGCCTCTAAATTTACCACTTATGTGACAGTGATCTCGCACTCTATCATTACCTAGATGTTTGTGACAAATATGACAATTTGTTGCATTTTGTAAATTAAAAATTTCGAAAGGAGATAAAGCATCCATTTTCCTTTCGTTTGCTAGATATTCATTATAAATATCTTCACAATCTTCAATCAAATTTTCTACAAACTTTTCTGCTGCATCCCTACCCGTATATAATTTAAATTTATCTAAACTATCATTATGCTTACATTTAATATAATAACTATAAACACATGGTATGTGCTTGTTAATATAATTACTTTTATCACTTGCTCTAATACTAACCTCCTGCAGTATGCATTCAAAGTCTGCATACACAACAAATGGTACATCCATTTGTCGTTGCTGGCCTTTAAACTGCAACACCGCTTTTTCGTCAGACGGTAGCTCCGCAACAATTTTTCCACATTCTTCTTTGTATTGTTCTAACGTCCTCTCATTGTGGGTATATTGGAGGCAGCTGTTACAAAACAGAAGTTTTCTGCAGTGCTTGGTAGTCTGGGATTTTAAAAGTCTGTGGAAAGAAAAAAGTTATATCTAAGAATACATATTAATATATTTACGTAAATAAATGTATATGTATATTTCTTTACTTACTTTGATATATTTGTTATAAGAATATAATGCTGATATCCTCCAGCATTTTCTAATAATAACAAATTTATATGTTGAGATTTTTCATTCTTGGTGTTATAGAATGGTCCAACAATTTCATTCCTTTCATCGTTGTATCCGAACACATTGACGCTGATATTAGGATTACTTTCTTCAAATATCCTAATACTCTTTAAAGCCAACGGAAACTTTAAATTTTTAAAATCAAGCTCATTTCCGTTTTGCATGTATATGATGTCAGCGCTGATGTCTGCAATGTTGTATGAGCTGCAACGTTGTGGTATTTTAATAACAGAGGTATCCAGTGCAGATATTATAGTCCATTTAAAGCAGTAAATGTCCTTGTTTTCAACATTTATGCAGGCAGCTCTACTTTTTAATTTCTCCGGCGTACTTATCCAGTTCGATCCTCTCACCAAAGATGACTTATTTATGGCGATTTCGAGGCGAACAATTCTAATTAAAGTCCATCCTGAATCCCGTTCTTGGAATTCAGACATTTTGTTGTGGATTTCTTGAAATTGCTTTGCCATAATTTCCTCAACATCATCTCCAATGCACAGAAGATCCATCTTTGCCCGGTGAGAAATAGTACACAATTCCATTTCATCGCCTACAATTTTAATATACTCTCCAATTAGAGTAATATTAAATTTAATTATGTTGTGCACGGCAAGACTATTTTCAAGTCTTTCTTTGATTATAGTTTTATTATCCACAATAACATCTTCAAATAGAATACAATCTTTATTTATTAGAACTCCAAATGTTGTAATATTATTTTTAAAAGCACTATTTATTATATAATATTTGCGTTCATTTCGAGCTTGAGAGAGTAGATCATCCGCAGAATTTGAAATATCCATTTCTACTTCATCATTTTGAGTATTTGCTTGATCATTTGGAATAACTTGACTTATATCCATGTCTTGAGGAGAATTCTCTACGGGCAAATAGCTTGGGTAATTATTATTGGGTCTATTATTTTGCTGCAACTGTATAGGTACACTATATTCAATGGGATATGCAATTTCCATAGGTGCTGTGAATTGGTTGGTTGACACTGCATACGGATACAAAGGATACGCTGGAACCTGCACTGTATACTGATACTGCACTGGATACTGATTCTGCTCTGGATACTGATACTGCACTGGATACTGATTCTGGACTGGATACTGATACTGCACGGGATACTGATATAGCAAATTGTTGTAGACCATTGGGTTATAGGGTTGTATGGAATGATATACATCTTGGGGTTGTACGGACTGCACACATCTTGGGGTTGAACATGACTTTTGCAATGTTTTAAATAGCACTTTTGGTATCTGAATTGCTTATTACAGATATTACAACGGAAAACTGAAGAACTCATTTTTTTTAAATATTTTTTAATATTTATTTATTGAAAAAACCTTAATATATATGTTGAAACAACTTATAAATGCACTTATATACTGTTTTTAGTTTGTAATATAAAAAAAGTTATATATTTTTAAAACACAAGGAGTTTTGAAATATTCACGACTTATTGGTTTTATATACAAAAATGTACTGACTTCAATCTTAAAAAATTTGATTTACATTAATTCGTGAAAATGTTTAGTATGGTCTAGTACGCTACATTTCAAAAAGTAGTTTTCAGTATTTGCGTAGTTAGTAACTTGTAGCTACAAAAATCGTTGGTTGCAAATTTTTAAAAAAGTAGTTTTAGAAGTACAGCGGGTATATGAGATACAGCTTATGCATGCCTCTACAATACAAAATGTTTAAGGGAATGAAACTGCTTCGTAGACAATATTTATGTAAACAAACATTTTGATAAGTGATATGCACAGAATACGTAGACATGCTTATGCATGCAGATACGTTACAAAGTTTTGAACGGAAGGTGATATATACAGAGTACAGGGACATGCTTATGCATGCCTCTACGATACAAAATATTTAAGGGAATGAAACTGCTACGTAGACAATATTTATGCAAAAAAACATTTTGATAAGTGATATGCACAGAATACGTAGACATGCTTATGCATGTAGAGACGTTCCAAAATTTTGTAGCAAAAGAAACTGCTACGTGGACAATATTTATGTAAATGACAAACTACAAAAGTTTTGTAGCTAAACAAATTTTCAAAAGCAGAATTATTAAAATTTTAAGTTGAGCTTTTATTTGTAAAATGAAGCCCTTCTGGTACACTCCATTGTATCGCAGACTTCAGCGGCATCACTTGAAGGAATATCTGAGAAGAGCCAGACAGGAAGAATTCCATAGATATCTTGAAGGAGATGAGGATCTTTTCCTACAGCTGTCATTGCAGCCAACGTCTGACGCAGCCCCAGAAAATGCAGCATATGAAGAGATGCTAACAGGCGATGAGGATCTCCTTTTAGCGGTGTCTTCGCAGCCAACCACAACAGTTGATGGTCCAAGAGAGGTAGCAATCAAACCTCAAATAGAAATATTGAGTGTTCAAATACTCCCAAAAATTTATATACCTATTTTTATTGCGATGTATGGAGACGAACAATTGTTGGTAGAGGCAGCGGACGCAAAGGAGGCAGATTTACATTAAGATATAAATAAAAATTTATACATATTACTTATTAATAAAAATTAAAACAATGCATATGTTTAAACAATGGTTCATTCATTCAAATGGTCAAGGGAATATTTGGGCACAACGAATAAACGCTTATTATTTGTTTGTATGTATATGCGTACATAAATATCTACAAATTTATTTCATTTCATACTGACCCACTTGCGCTAAATCCAGGGAAGCAAAAAAGCGGACTGTCATACAGACTCACCAATCGTTACACACACAGCCTGTCTGACAGGCAGACATTTCAATCGGCACTCAGAACACAAAAACACACAAACACACTTAAACATAACATAAATATTCATATTCTACAAAATACAGAAATCGCACCACCATCCAGATCCCCAAATAAAATCCATCGATGATCGTCATGTATAAAATAAACAAAATATCATATTCAATATTTATGCAATAGTAATTTTTTTCACAACGTCTTCAAGATCAGAATAATCAAATTATTCCCCCACACTGAAGCATTGCACACAAAAA